>WBMY01006403.1:80949-214896 GCA_013397315.1 Donacobius atricapilla | reverse complement strand
TGGTAGGGTGTGTGCGTGTGTGGTTTTGTGTTTGGGGGTTTTTTTTGGGTTTTTTTTTTTTTTTTTTTTTTTGTGGCTTTTGAGGGGGCGTTGTTTGGTTTGGGGGGTTTTGTGTATTAATTTCAATTGCTTCTCCTCTTCCAGTTCAAGATGAATGATACAATTGACTGAAATCATATGTGATGTTACTCATTAGTAATTTCATGATTAATAATCAGAAGAGGTTATCACAGACCAAACTTAAAATCCCTCTACAGATTTTAGTATATTTATAGTTTCCATTGTTTCAAACCTTGAAAAAAACAAATATTCCTTTTGTATGTTTGGCACAACCTCCCTTTATTGCTTTGCCTTAATGTGCATTTAAAGAGATGCCACTACAATGCTGAAAAGGAAATCTCCTTTTCTGTTTTTCACAGTGCTGAGCTGTGCAGTACAAGAAGTGGTAGATTAAGTTTCACCATTATATTGTGGAAGCAGAGTGGTTGAAAGTCTAACTCCATCTAGAAAACATCCTGTAACTTTTTGCCTTTTCTGCCACGTTTGATCTGCAGGTGCCGAAGGTTCTCCAAACCTCATAAAGTTAGGAGAGGTCTTCAAATAATTTCTCACTGATAACAGGGAGGATGCCAAGCTATAACTTGAGGATTCTGGGAGTTACCTGTTCCTTTGCCATTGATACTTATTCTCTTTGCCCATTACCTTTTCACTTACTTTTGGTTGATTCTTTGCTCTAGGAAATCCTGTCCAGGAATCCCTGAAATTAATTTCAGCTGGCTTAATTTCCTGGCTCAGCTAGGCAGAATTGAAGGATGTACGGAAATAATAGCTATTATCTTTGATTTTGTCTTTAGCATAAAGGCAGCAAAAATAAACCTGTATATCACAGTATTCCCTGTTCATGTCCAACAGCTCAAAACTGAATAACCAGTGTGCCAAAATCCCCATAATTGCAATTATCTCTCCCTTCCTCTTGAAAGGTAGGTTATAAAACTAATAGTTTATACCTGAAAAATAGTCATTTAACTTTTCACATTTACGACAATGAGTGATAGCTATACTGCATTAAATAAGTGTTCTGTTCTTCTAAAAAACATTTGATCAAGAATAGATAAAAAGGATGTCAAAAATTCTATCAGAATTGATAGGATTCCTATTGAAGAGTTACCATTCATAATTGACTGAGCTTATTGAGTTACTTAGAGGCTGTGCATCTGTTATGGGGATTCTAATCCTTTCTTTGTTCCACAGTTCTACTCAAAAGAGACTTCACTGATTCTAGTACAGCAGAAGTTGTGGAAAAAACAATTATTTGAAAAAACCAGGCCCATTGAAGCATAGTAACTGCAAAGGACTTGAACCACTGCATATTGTCCTGATGCTTTGATAACCGTGGCAGACAGAACAGTCTACTTCTTCCCAACTTCAGCCTTTCTAACCAACATAAGTGGTTTCCCTTTCTCCAGAAAGACAGCAACAAAACATTGCAAGCAAGCTGTCTTAGCAATAAGAATGAAGACAGCCTATTTGCAAAGACAAGCCATAGAAATACCTCTACACTAGTAGCAAAAGAAATACTACGTTAAACTGTTAGGAGAGTTCACACACTAATATCAATCACTATACTTGTGTATTTTTAATATACTAAGTTAATGTGAGGAAGACTTAGTAAAGAGTAAAAGTAAGAGTAAAAAAGTGGAAATAAACAGCACTCAAAAATACACAGACTTGAAACTGGTCTTAATTTTTTGGTAATACAGAAGGATTATTAACACTGCAAAACTCAAATGCCAACAGGTATTTCAGCAGGATTACACTGTATAGCATTTGTAACTCAGTGTAGTAGAATCATGCATTCTTCTGTCACTGAAAAGGTAATGAAATGCAATATTAGAATTATTGTGATATCTATATGCACATTTTCTAATATGAATTGTGTGTCATAAACATAACTCATTCTATTACTGCATGATTATGTTGAAATAATATAACATGGTCATAAATGAAGAGATATTATGTTGAATTGCTAGCCCTATTGAAATACTCTTCAAGAAGATCAGAATTAAAATAGGGACACTTAGTAAATACTGGAGCAATGGTTTTATTCTTCTAAAAGTGTCAATTGTATGTGAAAATGAAACTGCAGATACACTTCAATATTTATCACGCCAGGTATTTCATTCACATTGTAGAAAATAGCCATATCAATGGCAGAAATGAGGTATGATGTTAGCTTGTGTAGTGGATAAGCTGGCAGGGAAAGAAAAAAATTGCAGTCTATAAATCTCCAAAAGAAAAATACAATATAGGGCTTCATAATGCCTTATCATTGAGAGGAAACTATGAACTGGAGGAGCCAGACAGAAAAATGAATATGTTTAATGGGCTTTTTGTATTGGAAAACACGCTACATAATTCAGACACATTACAGTTTTCTGGCTGTTTATATAAAACATGTTAAGGTAAACTGTGAGTGAAATAGTTGTGGATGAGCACGCAGAACTGTCTCAAGATTAAAAGATTCTGAAAGACAGGGTCAATTAGTTCATTTCTTTTTCTTGCCAGTAGCAGATAGTTATTTCTTTGGCAAGTCATTTAACTCGGGTTTGTCTCCTTGATCTCTATAACAGACATGCTGTTATTAGGTCCCTCACTGGGATATTATGTGGTTTAATAGTCTTAACATTGAGGTCCTTGGGCGTAGGGTTCTGCACAAACACAACTATTTCATTTTGACAGATGGCAGCACCTTTGAGCTTAGGCTGCAACTCACTTCCACTTACAAATCATTTTTCTTTATAGTTCTGGATTGGTAAGTAGCCTGGCTTAAAAATGGCTTCATTTTTGGGATTTTTTTTCCTGAATACATGCAACATTGCATCTTTTTTTATTAATCTAATTAAGAAAAATTAGGGCGAAAGTAAAGTGCTAGGGAGTATGCTTATAACATACAATTGAGTGGGATGCAGAGATTACAGAATTAACACTATCTGAGCTCATTACAGAACTAGAACAACCCAGCTATCCAGCATAGTTACCCAACCTTCACAGTGGTTTTCTGAAGAATCACTGGGCACTCTAAGGATTCACTGTTTCATACTAGATCAGCTGGTACTACCTTGAGGAATCGAACTGCTTATCATGGCATGGGCTTACTCAGTGCAAATTAGTCTGGAAAATACTACAAGAAAATCTTTAAATAACCAGTCTACTTCTGAAAGTGAAAGAAATTGGTTGGAAACTTTCTCTACCAAAAGCTACAAAACATAGATACTCACTTTCCAGATGAGACAATATAGAAACAGAAAAAGACAGTTTGCCAGAGGCCCTCTACCACGATCTTCTTTGCACACCTTATAGAGGAAAATTATCCTCTCAGATGATGAAGAAATCAGTCTGATATCACCAAAAATGAAGTGTCCGAAAGATGCTTTAAACTGTCAGATTATTAAACTAAAGCAAGTGAAAGGTGCTAAAATATGACAATACCTCGTGCAAAATTGAAGTAGTACAGCAGCATCCGAAGAAGAAAGAATTCCATCAATCTTACACAGCCAATATAATAACATTTTTATTAAGAATTAAAAATGTATAGTTATTTACCACGAGTCATATAAATGCAGGCAGGAGCCAGCTGGATCTTTCAGAACAAAGCATTCATCCAGCAACAAGTGTATCTGATTCACCAAGTAAAGAGACAAATGTAATGTTACAGCCTGATTTTCCATGCCAAAGAACTTTGCACTCATCATGTCCTGCAACACTGTCACCCTCCTTCCAGAGAGCTGTCAGGTCCAGCAGCAGGGCTGTACAGGAGAGCTGCTTCAAGTGCAAATGAAGGGAAAAAGAAGGTGAGGAACTGGAGAAGCTCATATTATGTTTGAAAAGAAAGTGAATGAATTCTCATTTTCCTCCTTCTCTACAGAATATAAGAATGTGCTGCTGAGAGGCCTGCAAGGTCATTACCAAGTTCAGCATTGGTAAACATGTGCTTAGACTGTAAACTGCAAAATTTTTCAGAAACAATTTGAGCTCCACCTGTTCAGGGAGAATTACCTATTGGGAAATAATAAAATGAAAGAATGAAAGAAACAGCAAGAGAGGGAAACACTGAGAAATAATAATTAGAGTAAAATCAAAATGAGAGACAAGATGGATAAAGGGACAAGTCATGGACAAGTATTTTGTTTAAAAAATTCCCACACATCCAATGTGAATTAATCCTTGTTAACACTACACTATTAGCCTGCTTCTAGTGCAACCCCTTTGTTAGTAAAGCTGACAATGCAACACTGCTCCTAAGAAGCACGAAAGTTTATCACCTGGCCTTAGTTGTAAGATATGGACCTGGATTGCAGCCTAACACCATCATGTGTCCTCAGGTGAGAGCAGCAGTGCCTGGATGTGTATTGCAAGAGGAGAGAAAGAGGTAATGTGGAGACAGTGGGGGCCTCTCTCTCCCCCCTGCCTTGAGGCTACACCAGCAGATTTCTCATTTCAAGCATAAATTTAGCAGCACAGCACAGATGCTCATCAAAGCCCCTAAAGTTTACAGCCATTTAAGGGTATCACACTTCATGGAAAGTGCCACATGTGTGTTGACAGGTGTTACAGATACCAGGGTTGTGTGATGTTTGTGCAGTGGAACACACGCATTACACACCCTAGTATCTGTAACATCTGTCATCTAACTCATTTAGTCCTGGGCCTTGTACACAGAATTTTGGGCTCTGGCCCCAAGTAACAGGAATTTCAGCTTTCTCTGGCAGTCTCATAGCCTCTCAGTGGGAGGAAAGTTGCCTTGGGAATGACACAAGAAGGGCACATGGTGAATCAATGGCAAAGCCTGTAACCAGGCCACACTGGACAGCATCCTATGGATAGCATTTGGGATTGCTGTGAAAATAATTTGGCTTGTGATTCCTGCTCACCTCCAGACCAAGCCCGGTGAGTCAACATGTGCCTGGGGACAAGCCTGGTCGAGTGGAGCAGGATGCAGGAACACACATACTGCATGTGTGGGCAGCTTGCCCACACTCCTCCCCCTTCTACCTGTCACATGCATCCCTTCAAAGAATGGGTGCTTCCTGTTTGCTTTTTCCCTTGGGCATGGAAGAGGAAAGAAGGAAAGGAAGCAGCCATCCTCCAATGCTGACTGAGTCTGTTGTAGCTTGCTATTAAACTGCCCAGGAGGCAAGAGAGTTTTTCCACAAAAGCACACTTTGCTGACAATCTAGAAAGTGTTCAGTCTGGGAAGGAGTAAGCAGGTGGAGGAGACAGCTGTTTCCACCAGTCAGCAAAATGGATACAAGAAAAAAGGGAAGAGATTTCTTTTTTAAAGGGGTTGGGAGGAAAGGTTTGGAGAGTGAAGAGAAATCCAGAAGCACAAATCTAAGTCACAGGATGCCTTAATTTCCCTGGTGCAGGGACAGGCCTCCATTTGCAGATGTAAACTGCGCTGAGGCCATTGCAGATTAATGTTGAGATGACTAAAGGCCCCCTGTCACTCGGTAAAAGCTATTATTCCTCCTGCAACCTCTGAATTTTAAATGGTTCCTTGTGACCTCACAGGGAGATCCTGTGGTATTTTTTACATTGATGTGAACCTGAGCTCACAGACAGACTTGAGGATACTCAATATCCAACAAGAATGCAGAACCTAACTGGGACCTCTCTGTGTGTTGTGGTTGTCAGAGTATTTGTCAAAACAGACCCTGCCAAAAAACCCCTCATAGGTAGCAGGCTAGAGGAGTCCTTAGATACTCTGCAGCAATGCCAGGGTAGGGCAGCTTCATTTGCATTTGGTGGGGTCCAAACACCAGTGGATGGCACAATGAAAACTGCACTAAAATCCAAATGCTAAATAAAGTTAATTTCCACTAACAAACACTAATTCAAAAATATCAACATGCATTTTGAAAAGCACAAGCCATTACAGTCTAAGAAAAAGCTGACACAGTGAGAAGGAGCAGCATGGAAAGTAATTACAACAGAAAGGCCCCACAGTGGAGACAAGAAATACAAGGTTAGATTTGAGCATACACTACAATTTGGAAGTGTTGCTTTAGAGCCAGAACATCACTTATCTGAAGCTTCATCTCATTATGATTCTTATCCCAAACAAGAGCTCTGCTTGGATTTCATCTTCCATTGGAGTGAATTTAGCATGGCAGCACGTGGTAGAAATTAGCAAGGAAAAAGAGAAAAAGACACCCCAGCTACAAGTACTATGGTAACAATTTGAAATGTAAACATCTTAGTTTTCTACCAAAGTGTTTGGGGTATTTGTTGCTTTTTTTAATGGAAGTCAAAAATCTTGCAGAACCTTTGAAATGGTTTCTTCAGTCAGAAAAGAATTTTTCACCAAAAGCTATTTTAGTGAACCTTAGCCTTAGCAGCTGATGTATTTGGATGAAAAATTAAACAGGGCTCTGGGTCCTGAGATTCTCAACACATTTGAGATTTTACTTAGACGTTTGTTGAACAGTTTTCATTTTATTGGTTCACTGGTCACTTTGCTTTCTCTTTTTAAAAGCAACAGCCATAATTTTGCTAACAGTGAAAACACTGCCAATAGAACCGAGCAGAATTTCAGAAAGGAAAATATAGACAAAATACCAGAGAAAAGAGATGCGTCAGACTGTGCAGTGTCATCTTAAGCAAAACAGTGAGACTTACAGTTTTCTTATTTGAAACTAGAAGCACAAGAAAATTTACTTATCCTACCATAAGAGCCTTACAGGATCATCAGGAAAAGTTCTTCTCTAATTGGGCTTTTCTCTGACCAAAGAGATCAGATGTATTAAAGCAGGGCAGCTTAATATCTGAAAGCACCTTTCAGTCTCAGTCAGTCTGCAAAATACTTGTGAACTTGTGGCTCATTGACAGCACTGCAGGGGCTCACACAGTGCATGACACTGATTTATCTGTAGAAGGAAAATGAAGTTCAGCCAGGTGATGCATTATGCCTTTCTCTTGAAGAAAATATCACAAATTAAATTATTTTCATTTGCTGCACAAATGTTTTCATATCAGCTGGGTAAGATAGTATTTATTAAAGTACAGCATGCAAAACTGAGTTTCCATGTGCTCACTGTAATTAGGGCTTGGCTTTCTGACACTTTCATCAAGATGTTAAGCTTGTTTCAACTGAAAAAAAATGCAAATTTTCCATTTGCCTCCTCCAGTTTGGATTTTAGAGACCTATAAATAACTTTGAAAGTTTTGGCACAGTGCCCATTTTTCACAGCTTATTTTATTTGAGGAACATGAGTGGTACAGCCAAAATAATAAAAACCAATTATATTACCTTGTAAATTATAGCAGTTAAAAAAATAAAATTATTAAGAAAATGTAACTAAATGAAGAGTGGTAAAAGATAAACAACCTACTGTAAATATTTTGGCCACTGTGCTCTAAACTGCATTTAAATCTAAACATGATTTTAGAGTGAAAATTTTCTTTTCATATTGCTATGTCCTAAGTTGTAGAATCCTGTTTTCCACACATTCTGAGGTGAAATATGTGGAGAGCAGAAGGATACACTTTTGCCCTGAGAAATTTGGCTTAGAGACTTTGGTACAGGGCTTGGATTGTTCCATGATTTGTGCCCTTTTCTTTCATCATTTTCTGTGGCCTGAAAAAAGCTGGCAAAGCTTAGGGCAAATTTTGTCTTTAATGTGCAATTTCCCATGTGACTTTAGAGATATGATTAGTCTAGAATTTTACAGAGAAATGAAACTACAGCTTTGAAAATGGGAACAATGACTTAAAAGCACAGCTGAACCTCATGCTGAGACACTTAACTAATGCATGGAAAGTCATAATAACAGCAATGAGAGATCTCCAGTATTGATATATTTCTGGGAGTGGTACTTACATTAAGTTAACTGTTGTGGGAAGTTTTGCTTCAGAATGTGGAAAAATCTGGTCCACACCACTTAGAAGGGATTTCCGTACCTCCTAAAGAGGAAAGACAGGTGAGAACCACCTCACGTGCATCTTGGAGTGGCATTTCCTAGGTGTATATATAAGTCTACTGACATTAGGCAATGAACTCCAATTTAAGTGTCCTCAGGAGAAAATGTTCCAACTCACATCATGAAGCAGCAGCAGAACAAAGAAATTCCGCCCTGGGAACTCTGCTACTCTCTAGAAGGAAGGCATGGAAAGAACAGTGAGCTCTGTTCCACCTTTACTGAGCAGCTTGGGTCCAGCAGGCAAATACTGGGACCTGGGGACTCTGTTATGGTCACTGATGTCTGCTACTGGTCACTGCCATCACTACCCATGTTCATTAGATTGTTTTGCACATGTTTCACCATCATTTAGCTGTGCATTTAGCGCTGTAAAACTGGACATCCTCTTACAAAGCTGAAGCCTAATCCTGCTTGCTCTGTAGGAATGTAATCAGACAAATTTACTCATGGGAAAGTGTCTTTTTCTTTGCAGAAGTCCTGGAACAGAATTCCTCACACAGCACCAAGAACCTGTAGATTGTCCTACAGACTTTTTAACAATTGCATCAAATGGTTCCTTTCCCTTTCTGAGGAATGGAAAAATGCAAAATGTCCAAATCCCAAAATGTGCCCATTAAGCATGAAGCGAACGTTTTCATGCATTCACCATCTCCCATCTTCTTACCTCCAAAGTAATAATTTACTTTTTTTAGCTCCATTCAGCAGCTTCACATGCTGTGTTAACAACACTGAAGTTGTTAATAAATACCCACTGTCTTCTCTGAGAAGTGCATAGTATCAAGCTCAGCCTCATACATGATTCACTGTTGTGTATAAGTGTAAAGATGCATGTATGTACAGGTGGATGTGCCATTCATGTATTAATTCTAATTTATAGGAAGAAATTTGCACAATAAAATCCTCCACAGTTAATTGCACTAAGAAATTTATCACAAAGTTGCAATGAAATATCCAGAGTTCTGCCAGCAATGCAATAATAATCACATATTTGCAAGTCTGCAGCAAAACAACACAATTCATGCTAGTCCAGAATGTTCAATATGGCAACAAAAAGCACAAACTGTACTTCAAATATGTCTTCACTATGCATGCATTGGATCATTTACCTTAACAATGTGAACGTGCTCTCATTATTATGTTCAACCTGATTAGTGTGTAGTCTAACATTTAAAACTGCACTTCAGATGAAAGAAGGTATGAATGCATGATTGGTCCTAATAAATTGAGCAACGCTGTAATGAACTGTGAGGGGTCTATAAGAAACTGATAGACACTGGACAGAGATACTCATAACTAGGAAAAAAAATGGTGATAGCAAAGGGAAGACGGAGAGCTAACTCCCATGAGACAAAGAAATAGACTCCGTCAGACCACCTCAAATTTGCAAAGGCTAAACAGGAATAGATGGTATCCCTTTCAGCATTAACAGTGATAATAAAAATAGCAAGAGTAGGTTTAGTATTGATGCTCTGCAGCAGCATCTGCTGGTTACTACAAGGAGAGCCAGCATCTCCTTGAAAAATTGAGAAGATACCACTGGGTATAGAGGTATGGTTTCCCTCATGCTGGAATAGCCCACTGGGCAGGATGCAGGATTAAGCTCAAGGAAATAAGAGTATAGCTTTGGGTAAATTGTGCCATGCCTCAGTCTTCCTGCCTGTAACTTGAAATTATTCAAGAACCTCAACTGAAAGCACATAGCATTTTATGGTACTGTTAAATTTTAACTACTGACGCTGTTACAAGGAAAGGGAAAACAGAGAAGAGAATATTTGATTCAAGGGAGAAGCCAACCTTTTCAGATGCTACTCAAACAAGGAGGAAATATATTTGGACAAGAAACAACAACCTTCCCCCTGGAGAAAAAATAGAAACCACAAACTGTCTGGATGTTCACATGGTATGTCACAGGCGTGCAAAGCTGGAGAATGGACTACATGGCTACCTTTGTTGATGAACCAGCACTAGAAAATCCAACTTGTTAGTCCAAGCTGTCATGTAGTTTCCTATATGAGCAATCTCCTTCTGCCTAAGGGGTGACCCTTTTGTTTAGACCACTTGGAATTGGACCAAGTTAGACTGCAGCAAGGCATTTAATGGCAGGGGAGGGGTGGGAGGGAAACAGAAGAAGAAAAGTCCATTGTGAAGGGCAGTGTGGAAGAGCTATTTCAGTTTAAAATTTCTTCTCTTTCACAAAAACTTCTTCTGCCAGGTGAAATCCCCAGTGCTGGTGGAGCCAGCAAAGAATGTCTATACGCAGCACAGTGTAGAGTGCAACTCTTTCTGAAGCGGTTAGATTAGCTACAAGCAGTTATGGTGTAATGACTCAGCCTCCCAAAACCCTTGCACTGTAATGTTCTGCTTCTTCAGTATTGTCATATTGCTTTCAGTACCTCACCTAATCTCAGCCACTTTCTTATGGTATGTCACATTTGAAGAAATAGGTTAAAACCATCATTCATCAGCCTGATAACAAAATCTACTCTTTATATTCTGCCCATGTGTTTCTGGCTGAATATACCTGCAAACTGCCTAAATAGTGGAAAACATCCCTACTTAACAGAAATTATTTTTTTTTAACAGTTGAAAGTAAGCAAAAAGACCCAAACAAAATCCTATCAGCATCTTTCTGACAATCTTTATAAATGGGTGTGGCTTTCTCTCTTGGAAAGAGGACTGCAACAGCCTCTCAGGCACATGATGGTTCTTAAGACATCCTGTGCGGGGCCAGGGGTTGGACTGGATGATTCTGGTGGGTCTCCTCCAATTTAGCACATTCTGATTGTATGAATATGATACAGGTCTATAGAGATGGTGGAAAGTACTCTGTAGCAAATTTGGCATATGATATTGGAGAAAATGTTCAGTTCTTCAGTCTTTTCTATAAAACAAGACTGATAATGCATTTGATAATGATAAACGAAAACAACAAGTTCTAAAGGCTCCATGCTATTGTTTCTTCCCAGATTATCATAATATATTGGATATGTCATCAGTTCCTTGGGGAGAAAAACCTCACAATTAAACCCAAACACGTGGGGACACAGGTATTCTTCCTGCCACAGAATTGGTGGAGTTTGGGGTTGAGTCAACCTTCTGTTTTGTTATGCACAAGTAGAGCTTCACATTCCCCTGTGGCCTTACATTTTTGCATAGTTGTTGATAAAGGCAAACTCAGGTGGTCAAGTAACCACGACTGCAGGATATAACAATGCCTCTGTGCCCACTGCAGTACCGTGGCTCTTGGGATCTTTCAGCTACAATGCTCTGGGGTACATGGCTGCAGCTGCATTGTGTCTGCTCTTACCAAACCCAGTTTTTATGACTCACAGAAACTCTCGTGTGTGTGAATTATTGGCTTTTCCATTGATGGTGAGGGAGCAAAAAATAATCTACAAAATAAAAGCTTAGCTACTTACATTATAGTCTCACACATTTTACCATGTGTTTACTGTCAGAACGTGTTGTAGTTAATATCTGAATTTCTGCCAGACTGCTGACAGATAGAACATGATCTATTTTAAGATTTTTTTTTGTGCAGTTACAACTGCTAGTCTGTAAATACTGTGTGCAATAATAGAAGCATTAATTTGACATACCTATATGTTTCAAAAACATTTGTAGTTTCCTTACATTTTTTATTCTCTTTGCAATTCCAATTAGAAAATGCATGATCGTTGATGCCTGGAGTTGCTAAAGCATATTTTAAGATACAAAAATTATAGGAAACCTTTAGTTCATTGGTGTTGTTCAAATGGTGCTTTGTTGTCTAGTAACTTTAGATTTACCCATAGTTCCTCTTAAAATCAAACACAAACCTGAAATCTCTACACACACCATGAGAAAGGACACCAAAGAAAATCCGAGCAAGGGAGCACAGTGGAAACCTGATAAACTTTCCCAGCTAGTTACAGGCTTATCTCTCTATAAGGCAAACAAAAGTAAATGAAAGAGCTCTAGATTCAGACCACAGTAGAATTTTTTCCCCTAAGTTTCATGGTACAATTTCTTCACCCCCTCAGGTTTTACACAGCATGTTTATACTTCTAAAACTTCAAAATGATCCATATACTGCAGGGGATTTAAATAGCATGCACAAGGCATCCTCTACCCTATTTCTTGTTTGTATCTCCTGGAGCCAAATTCTTTAAATGACAACATCAAAATCATTACATTCTACTGCCTTTCATGGCTGTTGCAGTTTTCTTGTATTCCCCTGTTTTAGAGCATAATGTGAGACAGCTTTGGATTATGTAATGAACATCCTTAAACCAAAAAAAGCCATTCAAAAAGGACTCTTTATCTTCATTGTCTCTGCTAGGGCGCCAATCATACATCCATCCCATTTAAAAACAATGAAAATCATTAATTTTTATTGTTTTTAGTAGAGCTGCATATGGAAGACTCATTTTTTGCCTTGATCCCTTTAAACTTGCATATGCTAAAGGAGAATACATGTACTTTTCCAGGATGGCAAAACACAGCCATGAGAAATCTTAGTCTCTAGTCAGCCCTATTCAAGTCTTTTTTTTTTTTTTCCCCTTCACTGAGCTTTGCATAAAGCTAACCCAAACCCACATGGATTTCTATAATATCCAAAAAGAATGACAATGACTGATGTGATGTAGGTGGAAACTGCCTGAAGAAACCTAAATTGTAACGGGAAAAAAAAATTGACATTTTAGATTTTAAATGTTACACAGTTTTTATAAAGCCTCAGTCAATTTATTTTATTTATTCTAATGAAGAGCATTACAACTGCTTTACTGCACTGAAGCAAGCATCGATCACACCATTAATCACACCTTGTGAATAGTCACAAATCAAGTTCTAACAGCAAGCACTGAATCAGGAGCAATGAAGCATAAACTCCTTCACAATTTATGATCTCTCCAATTGCATCTTTTCAACCATTAAATTGCAAGATACCATAAATTTTTATCTTCTTCACTTCAGTCACATTATTGATTCTGCCTTGTGAAATATCGAATAGCTGTAAATCTAGGCTATTGAATTAAATTTAAAGTCTTGACTTCAGAAAAGAAACCCAACACACTGCCATGGCTGTTAATTTACACTGAGGAACAAATGATAGAAACATTAAAATTTAAATGGACAACAGGGATTTCAAAGAGCCACAGTTCTGTCAATCCTAGTCCTTGTCAACCTTGAGGGTTTTTCTTTTAGCCAAATTTTAGATCGCGAAGTGTAATAAAATAAAAGCTCCAGCTGGATGCAAAACAGATAATTCTTGCAAACAAATAAATGATTATGAGGGTAAATCAAAGACACTGAATAAACGTTTAACTTTTAACAACTTCACTGAATTCAGCAAAATCTACCTAATTGCAAGGCTGAGGTGATATAATACAAATAAAATTGGCATACTGGTGATAGTTCATTTTTACTTTACTTCACTTTACTAATGAAAAGATCAGATCCCTTAATACACCCCCAAGATTCTCTCTAGAATATCATAGGCAGGTTCTTCTAAGAATGGTGTATCCATCAGAAATGAAAAGGAAGACCCACCAAAGTGGAAGCCTTTATTAATTAGTGGGAAAAAGACATGCAGATAGAAATAGAAGCTCCCAGGGGTCCAGAAGGATATAAAAGTAGAGCTGGAAAATATATTTAGGAAGAAAACACAGGGTGTCACCTAAATTTCCAGGGTACTGGTGGAGAAGGAGGAGTTTCATGAAGTTGTTGTGGGTTGCTCCTGTGAACGTGATGTCTAGCCAGGGCCAAATACCAGAGGCTGGCTGCTGTTGCTCAACATACACCAGTTTTCTGGGTGCCCGGACAAAGCTCAGGGTCCTCTCGCAGACCCTCAGGTATTTCTCCCTCTTGCTCCAGGGAAACAGGGTTGGTCCCCTTCAAGGTGAAGGCCTTATGCCAGCATGACAAAACTCTCTTACACCATTTTCATCCCCAGCAAAGGAGCCCCTGCCTGACAATGAATGTGCTCCTGGATGCCCCACTTACTGTCCTTCAAGTCCCTCCTGCATGGGACCACAAAGTTGTCCTCACCACAGGCTCATAAACACATCACCTATTACACAGTTTACAGGATTCAGATGCTGAAACTGGTTTTCTGGCACATGGCTTAAGTAAATCCCCACCCCTTAGAAAAAGGCCATAAAGCTATTTGCCAATGGGAGGAACAGAGCAAAGCAGACAGAGGCCAGGTCTCATCTCTGTCCAGGCCTCCCACACCACCATAACCAGCTGTAGTCTCAGTTTCCATTTGGCAGAATTGGAAAAAATGAATTTTTCCCTTCCAGGGAGCCAGCAGCAGGCAGGCCCCATGGCTACCCCCCATAGCTGTACTGGAGAAAGAACAAGGGACTGGGTGGAAGGAAACAGAACAGAGAACACAGGCAAGGCAAGAGCTGGCAAGGCAGGGATGCCTCTCCAAATGGGCAGGGTGTGGAGTGGGGAATTTCATCTCCAAGAGCAGTTCCACATCAGGACCACTGCCAGGAGCAAACTCCTTGAGCTCCCAGTGATGGCTGTCTACTCTGCTTGCAGATGTGCATGTAGGAGGCTGGGGTGAAAAGAGGGATGGAGCAAGTAGAGAAGTCTGTGGCAAACAATTCCCTCCAGGGAAGGAGGAAACTAAGCCTCCTAGCCCAGGCTCTGTTGACATACTCAGAAGTTGCCTAGAGATACACAATTGTCTTTCAAGCCCAATCCTAGCTATATTCAATCACATAAATCAAATCAACTAAAAGGGTAGTTTGAAGAGTTTGTAGTAGCAGGCATTATAACTGAGGGGTGGGATTATCATGGGACCAGCATGTACATACTTGGCAGTAACTTTCCTTGCTTTCGTCCATCAGCTTTTCCAGACCATGACTATAGTTATCTCCCTTTTTTTTCCACATAGAAAAAACTTGTAACTAGTTTTATGATTTCATTTCAGCCCATCAACACAAGATTCAAGAACATAATCCTTTTAAGGAGATGAAAACTAATTATTGCAAAACTCCAATTCAAAACTTAACTCTGATTTTTTGCACAACTTACTGGTAGCACTAAACTACTTTCCCTCCGCAATAGCATGCTGTAACAGATCATACTATTTCAGGCAGAAAGATTATCTAGCACCATACTTCACAGGTGTATTACACTTCCCCCCTCCTCCCCCACCCTGAATTTAGAACAAAAATATTGTAAATCCCAACAAACTACAGAAAGCGATGTTGGTGACTCAGTGTTATACTTATATCCCAAATAAATGCACTGCATTCCCAGGCTGCCATTTTTCACTGGAGGATATGAGTACTCAGTGCTTGGGATTGGTGTGGCCCATACTGAGAACGGAGTAACTGGCACCATTTGCGCAGTACCAATAACAAACATCTCCGTGCTGCTTTTCATCAAAACAGCTCTTGCTTTCTAGCCCAAGGAGAAAAGCATTTCAGTACTGACTGAGCCCATGCCCAGCAGAATCCTTCCACGTAAAGCCATACACAAATACAAAGGATTTGTAAGTTCATTTTAGATTATTTACAATCAGATTCACAACTCAATTATGCCAAAGAAAACACTGTTCTGTGGACTCTGTATTGTGCTTGTACCATCTCTGGACTTTGCATCCCTACTTCTTTGTTGGTTACTGTCACTTGGATTTCAATGTTATGATTTGCAAACCTCCCTGAATCATCCAGTACCTATGCAAAATATGCAGCTGCTCCTCTTACTGTATTAACAATTTCATATCTGGAAAGGAGTATCCTCTTCCCTTTTAACATCTGGAACTTTTTCAGAACCAAGAGTAAACTTCGGATATTAGGTCAAGGAAGTAAACGGAGAGGAAACTCTTGCTCTTTTTTTCTTAGATCAATCAGTTGCAAAATTCCATGAAATAATCAATTAGCTAGAAAACAGAACAAAAGCTGAACACAAAAGACATGCTACTATCAATAAATATTTTTGGCACATAGCCATAGAAATGACTCAATCTAAAATGTCCATAGGTTCAGATTCATATCCAGAAGTTTAAGTACTCTTTTCAGACTTACCTCAAAATTCTTTGTCCTGCTTTGGTCTGATTTTTTTTTTCTTTTCTATTGGAGAGAAGATGTTCATGTCAGAAGCCCCTGGCCATATTGTTTCTGCTGCTGGCAAAAACTTCTATGATCATAATTTCTTTCATTTCATTTCCTATTTCAAGTGAAAAGCATTAATCAACTGAAATGCCAAATTCCATCTATGAAAAAGCACAAGTCTGCAGGAACAAATAATGCTTGCTTGTAAAGTTTTTTAGGTTTTGACTGTTAATTAAAACTGAATCCAGATCAGTAATGCTTCCCCTGCCACTACAGACAAAACTAAATAAAAAGAAAGAATTGAAGAAAATAGGAGATTGATGCATCTCTTACTAAGCTCTCAGAAACATCTCACATCTTAAAATTTGGGTTCCTTCAAGGAAAAGAAAAAACAGGAAAACAAAGGGAAAAAAGGGGGGGCAGGGATAGTAAGAGCTGTCTAGAAACAACGCTCTTGTTGGTTGATCAAAACATCTGCTCAGAAATCTTGAGTATCCCAGAAATAGTATGGCTTGTGGAAACAAAAAACTTATAACAATGGAGAACTGATAGGTGGCCAGAATGTGTGGACAGTATGGGGAAATATAGTGCAAATGTGTTGTGAAAGCTGGTGTCCCTGCGTGAGGAATTAACTTCAGGGCCTGAGGCACTCTGCTAGTAGGAGAAGGCATGGCAAATGGGGAAGAGTTAACCATTTCCAGGTTTCATAATTTACAATAGAGATGTAATATTTCCTATATCGATCACCCAACTGAACTTAAACATAATAAACCAACACTCTTTCTTCTTGAGGAAAAACAGACTTGAGGAGCTTTTCTTCATACAATGTCTGTTATATGATATGCTTCCTGTTAACATGTTTAAACCCAGACTCTTGCATGTGCAAATGAAATATACTTCACAGAACTGAGACTGGCATCAGCAGGCAATCCAGCAACGAGCAGAAACCCTTGAGAAGGAAATACAGTTACAGAGAAGCTTTAATGAAGACCTCACAAACATCTTATTAACAATAATACAATAAACATGGAGCACTATAGTCCCTTTTTGAACTTTCACAGGTAATATATTTTACAACACTTTCTGAGTTCAGGCAAGATATTTTACTGTGTGCTCAATGGAAAAAAGTTATGTTCCTGAACTCAGAGTTGGCATGTGTGTGCCCAAGTACTGTGAGATATAATCTTTGAATTAGTAATTTTTCCTAAGAGGACTACATGCAAGCTCACTGTAGACAAAAAGAATGGTCTTCCTTTAATTACATAAGTAAATTCATAGCCCTGATCCCTGGCTATCCACTCTTCCTAGGTCTGGATACCAAAACAGAATAATGTTTCTGTGCATGTTCTCTCCCTATATGCCATGAAAAGTGTTAGTCTGAACAGTGCCAATTACACCTGTCCATTGGTGTAGACACAGCATTTAAACTTAGCTTTGGTTTGCCCCATAGGACATAGGATTTTCTTATAACATAAATAGAGGAAAAAAAAATATCAATTTCATATTCTTCCTTCATAAAGAAATTATGCTCCTAATTAGGCCTGCAAAAAACTGCTAGAACTACTTTGTGCCCTTAAACCAAAAGCCTGGATTCAAAGAGACTTTCAGGAATTCAAAAGTTGGACCCAGATCTGAATTTGAAGCTAAAGACCATTGTACACTGTTCACAAAGCTTTGGTTTTACTTCTGCCTTCTCTTTGTCATAGCTGAACCATTTGATCAAAAAAGTTTTCAGAAAACTCAGTGAGTTGCTCTGAAACTGACTACAAAGTACAATAGCAGCAACTTTGCACAAAAATTTCTGATTTAAAAATGATGGCAGATTTGGTCTAACTATCAATATGTTCCAGAACCTTCTAGGTTGTATTTCCTACTATTTCCCATTAACTTTTCTAATCAGGCAGGATCTGATCAGAACTGCTACCTTCCCCACTCTTAAACAGTGTCAGCCAGTTGCTTTAAACTCCTGCAGATTATATTTTTAGTTCAATGAAAATTTAATAATCAGTAATTCTCTTTGAGAATTGATCTTTGCCCTTCCCTTTAAAATAGAAGGGGATGGTACAGGAAGATGGTGTAGTGCTCAACATCAGGAACAAATGGTTGCTGTTCTTGAAGTGATCCAAGCTTCTAAGGACCCAAGAACCACCTGACAACCTAAACCATGAAATTATGTGTTAGCTGTCCTTTCCTGATTATGTTAGGAGGAAGTACTCATATACTGGAATGAGCCCTCTAGCATGACAGAGCTCTATAGAAACAGCTCTGTCATTTGGAAGGGTGAATGCTACAGCACCTTTTAAAAGTTCTTTCTCCAGGAAACAATGGCATTTGTTTGAAGGTGGGAGAAGGAAGACTGTTAAGCAATGAAAAGGACAGATCCATTGTGCAACAAGAAAAGTACTCACTGTGCTGCAGCAGCAGGTGCCAAGGATACTACAGGGTTTCCAGTAAAGGCTGTAATTAGGCCTTTTATGGCTATGACCAGAATCAGCAGTCTGTGAAGAGCAGTGAACTGCTCTCTTCCAGAAAACATAGGATTTCCCAAAGTTTTCCTAGGTTTTCAGAAGGATTCAGCCTTGCAGAAAAATGTTTAGAGAAAGATGACTGCAGTGTAGCCATATGCAGTCCTATAAGACAGTAAGAAGCAACAAAAGCAGTTAATTTTTTTATATATAGTTGTTTTCTAAGTAGTCACAAGATGCCTAAAGAAAGTGTTTCTAATGTGGTCTATAAATCAACATTTGGTAAGCAATAAATTAATTAGCAATATTCTTTCAAGAAACTGAGTGTCTTGGCACAGCAATATTTTAGTCAGAATTAGGGAGGATCTGTAGCAGTCTGCAATACAATCCTAACAAATTAAAATATAATTTTTAAGAACTGATGTCAGTACAGAGCTAGTAATATTTCAAGGAGAGAAAACAACATTGAATATAAAACAGAAAAATGCATGAGAATAAAGACATAAGTTATACCAGGTCACATAACAACCATCTGTTGTATTTCTTGCTCATCAGAGAGTCAGTTTTAACCATCCATTTCCATCCCTGGATATCCAGTCCATTTCCATGTCTGTAGATCTTCCAGGACAGACTCTTCAGACTATGACTAACATGAAAAAAACAGAGCAATTTTTTTTTTTTTTCTCCCAAAGGAAGCATCTTGGCTCAAATTAATTTGTGGTTTAAGCACTGGCTACAGATGGCAGCAGAATCTTAGAGAGTGAATGTATAAAGGGATATGGGCAACAGAAATGAGATGGGATTGATGTTTGCCTTAAATAAAAGCCTATATAAGCTAAGTCTGAGGCTGATGAATGGTTTCTGCATATATGACATTTTAGTGACTGCTGAATGTAGCAATTCTTGGCAGAGTGGTGGTGGTGAAGTGATGCTGGGAGCCAGAGACAGTGCTGGAAAGCCAGAAATTATGGGATCTGCTCAGTTCTGTAATTTTGGCTGAATATACCAGTGAGCACATGAGTCACACCCTTCACTTTGCAATTTTTGTCTGGTTGATTGATATGAGAACACCAAGGGACCTCACTGACGAGAGATCTCAAACTTAGATATTAAAAGATTCACCATGAGTGTTCATCTTCTTAATTATACAATGTTCACTGTCTTTGTTCTGGATTGCTTTGAATATCTATTTTGTCATTCAGTAAATGTTTTTGGGCTCAAAACAAATAGCCTTTCTCCATCATGACTAAGAGAAGATGGCATTTAGAGTCATTAATTAGGTAGTCTTAGACTGAATGTGTGCATTGCAGGAACATTTTACTTCCCAGCAGGGGTATTTCAGAGAGTGCTAAGAAAATCTAGTGCATTTTGTAATGGCTGTTTGGGGAATATGTATTATCTCAAAACATTTACTGATTATTGGGTTCAATTATTACAGTTCTGAATGATGTCAACATTGCACAGTCAACTCTACTAGCTAAGTACAGATCTAGTCAGTGTAAAGGAGAAAGCATGGCAAAAGCCAGTGTAAAAAACCCAGACACCTGACTGTACAGTAAAAATTTGTAAATGTGAGCATTGAACTGGATATTGGGCGTAAAATACGGAGAGAACTAACCTCACAACCTTACTCTGTAGCATTTGGCATGTAAGGGTTGTGAATGCCTCTACTTCACAGTGCAAGTAAATTACTAAATAACACAATCCATTTAAGATGCAATAACTAGTATTTACTACTTAGATTTTCTCCATAGATAGCAACAACTGTTCTCTGATTAACATTTGAGATAATATTTTTTTGTGTTTCCCATTTCTCTACATTTGCTTGCCTGCCTAGACTTCAACGACTGGGTAGAGATAAAGCATCATTAATCCAGGGCAGAACTGCCAATTGAAATAAGGAATTTTGATATAGGACATGCGGGAGGGCAAGAAAACACTTCTATATTTGAAACATGCCCTCAAGCCAGGACCATGTCTGTAAACTACCTGCCTCACATCCCAGCACACAACAAGGCTCCAGGTTCTTTAGATTTAGCCACCAGTGAACTTTCCTACGTGCCAGAATTAGACTAGCAGTAGCTGCAGAACAACATGGCCTTGTTATCCTCTACTATTACGGTCGACTTGAAATTGATTCAGGAATTCTCCTGCACAACTTTCAAATCAAAACTAACTAAAAAAGCTTGAAATCAAACCTTAAAATATCTACTAAAGTTTCAGAATTTAGGTTTCTCTGTAGCAACCTGCATAAATGTTGCAAACCCCCAAGTCTACAGAAGGGAAATAACTGTACATACTTCTTGTGGTTTAACCCCAGTCAGCAACCAAACCCCACACAGTCATTTACATGACAGCAGGACTGGGGAGACAATCAGAAGGGTAAAACATTCATGGGTAGAGATACAGACTTTTCAATAGAGAAAGCAAAAGCTGTGCACACAAGCAAAGCAAAACATGGGATTAATTCACGGCTTCCCATGGGCAGGCAGGTGTTCAGCCACCTCCAGGAGAGCAGGGCCCCACCACATGTAACACTGACTTGGGAAGACAAATGCCATCACTGCAAATGTCCCCATTCCTGCTTATTCCCCCCACTTTATATACTGAGCATGATGCAGTATGGTCTGGAATACCCCTTTGATCAGTTGGGGTCACCTGCCTGTAACCTGGCTGTGTCTCCTCTCAGCCTCCCATGAACCCCCAATATCTTCACCACTGTGGCAGTACAAAAAGCAGAAAATGCCTTGGTCCTGTATCAACCTGCTCAGCAATAACAAAAACATCACTATATTATCAACCTTATGTTTAGCACAACCCTAAAATATAGCCATGTACCAGCTACTGTGATGAAAATTAACTCCACCCTAGCTGAAACAAGCACAATTCTTGATTAAGAATGGGTATGATCAGATGTTTACCACAACAAGATTTTTATGATTTCACACATGAAACGTGCCTGACTGCCAAATACTGCTTTTCTATTTAACAGCATGACAGGGAGATACCATGTTTTCCATGGCACTGTACATTTAGTTTCTTGGGAGCAAACTTGCATCACTGTATAATTAGACAGATATATTTAAAGGCACCTGCTGTGTCAATGACTCTTCTCCATGTCTTGACATGTCAAATCTGAAATTAGCCTGCACCTTCTAGAAATAAGGATTAGGACATACTTTTCCATCGGGTTAAATCCTGCAGGTGTTGCCCCTGAAACAGTGAACTTGTTCTCAGATGCACTGACCTACCTACACAGGCTTTACAGCCTCCAGTGGGGCATGTATTGCATTCTTTTCTATGCCAGCTCAACGTCAACGACCACAGGAGGACAAAACAATGTTGAGTTCATACTGTCAAAGCAAACAACTGCAAATCCTCCACATGCAAGCATGCTCCCTTTACCTTTCTGTTCTCTCATCCATAACAAGCACATTTGAAAACCAGGCTGGACAGTAAGGAGCAAAATGGAAATTCCGATCTTACTGTTACCCATACTGTGCCATTTGAGGAATAAGTGCAATGGTTTTAAAGTTTCACTATCAAAACAGAGGGAACATACATGTCAGAAAGTATGATCAGATGTGCTCTTTACAAGTGTCAGTCCAGATTAGCTTCAATGCAGAAACGGAGAACTTTAAAAATACTGCCAACATCATCTTTGTCATAACAACAAAAGTAGTAATGACAAATAGTGGGAATTTATATTGATGCTGGCATCAAAAACTCTGCTGGCAGAACCTCACCTAGCATATTTACTTACTTCATCTTTTGGTTTAACATATTTAACTACATATGGCATTCCTGAATTACATGAAGCTGAAAGTGCTGAGTGCTCCTAATTCCCACTGACTTCCTATGAAATGGAAAGGATGCCTAGCACCTTGCAGGGTGAGAATGCAGCATTTTCCTATGTCTACTTCTGTCCCTAACTCTCCTGTAGCAGAATCTTGTAATGTGAATTCCAGATGGCTTTTGTTTCAAGCACCATTCCCCTCAAGCCCAACTGCTTATAAACTCCCTATAGATTACAATCTAGAGACTGGGAATTTCTGCTTCAGTCACAGCAAGGAAATCCATAGGCACTTTAATTTGTATACTGGTAGTTGCAGTGTTATAACATAGACCCACTTAAGGCTGCACTATACTGAATAGAATTTGCAGATATTAGAAAAGCCACTGATTCGCCTCAGTGTATTTATTACCAACTAGATTTCTTAAATTTCCCAGCAGCAACATTTCACTAGCAATGAAGAAAACACACCAAAAAGATACAACGCAATTTTCATGTCCTATCTGCTGCAAGAACTAGTCTCAAAATCAAGTACAAATGAAACCACCTGACTGCATTGGCTCACTTTCAACACGCCAGTCTCCCTGACTTTGCCAAAGAAATGTTCCGAGTCTCACACTGAGAATGACAGAATATATGACTCCAGTGGCCCATAAAAAGAAGCAGAGAAAATGTAAAGCTGGCAGACAATGTCATCTACTGGCAACAACTGTATGACTTTATAAATCGTTCCTGTTGTTTCTGCTCCAAAGGTGCAGCTTCAAGACCAGAAATATGCGTAACTGCATGCATGCATTGTAGTTAAAATATACTCTTATGCATATTATTTTACTGATGAAAAAATGGACAGCTAATTTCACACCTGACATACAGGTATGACTCGACAGAAATCAGTGAAACTGCATCACTTGAGGCAATAATAAATGTGACCCAGAGTTCTTGTTTCATTTTAACTTATCAAGAGAAACCCAGAGCTAAAATTAGCTTACAGTAGAAGTCACATGGTACCATGAATAAATCTCTTCCCACTAGTTCTGTGAAGATGCCTCTGGCTGTGAACCACAGCCATCTGTGGGCAATAATCCTGTCTATCTAATAAATATCAAGCAAAGTCTTAAATTATGTGAGACTGCACTATACATTAGAATAAAGGAACAATGACAGATGGCAGAAAGCCCATGAGGTCACTGCAGGGGTCAATAGAAGTGTGCAAAATGTAGTGAAGGAACTGCTGGGAAATGTAGGACATTCAGTCTTCAAAATATTTTGCAAAGAATAAACAATTTATAAGTAAACTGCAAAATACACAGGTCAAGAATCATCCTATCTGTGCTGCCATTTCACAGAAATGGAAATGCATCCTTATCTTTACACCCTTACCAGGACAACTATTAAGTCTTTGTCACTTAATGGGAAGTAGAAAGACATAAAGTCTGAAAGAGGTTGTGGAGAGAAATTATGTTCAAGAATTATACAATGCTCCATGTATTTTTTTCTACCTGGAAATTGAAAGTGGCACAAAATAAAGCAGGATGATGATGTAGATGGAAAATGCTTCTTAGGAATAGCTCTAAAATTTATCTGATTTTTGGAAGAGGTGCTCTTCTGTGGTTCCTCCCAGGCACCACAGCTATCAAACTGTAATATGTGAAATCAGATTCTGAAACTATTCAAAAGCCAGACAACAGCTAATTAAACTGACAAAGAACTTTAGATATTGAAATCTGGCTTCCTACCTTAAGTCTGTCTGTAGCTTTAAAATGGAAACTACCTTAGCATCTAAAATTAAACATTTCTTTTGTGGCAAGCTAGCCTGATGCTTCAATTAATTTGGTAATTTTACTTATGAACGCCAGCCTGAGTCAAATGTATTCACATAGGCAGTGTCACCTCTGGATACTGCAGATAAATACGCTGCCCAAAAATGGCTCATTTCAATCCCTGGAAGTCTTACTGAAATAGTTTCACTACTTGGTGCTGACAGAACTTCACCAAAAAAAAGCAAGAACTCATTGTCATGTTCACCTGCATGTTCCTAAGTAGTTGTAATGTTTGTTTGAACAGGATTCATAGAGTCCAACGGAAACCAATTTTTTCCTACAAAACACTACAATGGTTTATCAATTGAAGAATTATGTTTTGAATATCTTTCAAAATATGCATTAATGAAAGCATTTTGATATTTTCTCAGGTCTACCATATATCATGAGGTCAAGGAAATGGGCCACTTTCCATTTTAAGTGGCTTTTCATCTGCTTCTGTCTCTTTTACTTCTTCTATTTAAAAAGTTTTCTCTGGCTCTAAAGATTTTCTTTGCTAGTCTTTTGTTAGAGACATTTTTTTCCCCTCACTTAAGAGTGTGCAGACAGTAGAACTTGTAAGTTTTAAGTAGAACTTAAAAACATCCTTTTGAAAGTGGAAAAACCCTTTTAAATTGCATTTGCTCAACATTAACCTATATTCACTTGGGTTAAAAACTTCATATTGTTTCATATACTCATTTTCAAAGAACAATGGTACATACACCAGTGGAAATTTAATCTTCATGGTACCTTCAGGGTTTTCTATGACTATTACAGTCACTACGGACAGATTTTGTACAACACTGACTTCCCACACGTTTCCCTACAGAACAGTCCTGTTTACACTACTTATTAGATTAATCCAAAGACATTGGAAACCTCATTGGCACTGCCTGACATGTAAATGCCAAGATACTTCAGCATTAATATGCTTATCCTATGGATTCATCAAGCTCTGAGTTGATATTTATAAATCTGACAGTATTGTTCACATATAACAGTGTTAAACACAAGATATTTTTTGCAAGATTGGAGGCTCATCTACACTATAGACTAGAATAACTTCTGCAAATTCAGTGTCTGCTTTCCAATGGCACTTTCAAAATAATTGTGAAATATCTGATAATTGAAATCTCTCAAAATCCTTCTGGAAGATGGGTATATTAACGCTGAAGACTGAAGAATGCACTGTTATTATTCTCCAAAAAGTAAATAATACACAAGAGTTTTATCAGCCTTTGAACAGTAAACAAAATGCACTGGAACATTCAAGCCAATTTCACTGGTTGGGAGAGTAATCACCACCCAGAAAATTAGGACAACATTTTCTGACTGAAACAAAAATTAACTGTACCACATTACAGAACAGAGCAATTACAGTTTGGATCACACTTTACAAAATCTGAGACATTTATTAAAGGACAGGTGATGGTTTAAGGCAGTTCCAAATCTCCTCCTAGGGCACAGGGATCACGTGGTACTTTTAAGTCATCTGGAGACAGTAAAGGGAAATGTCGTATCCATCTGCCCCCTATTCACACCAGCCAGCAGGCAGAAGCCAGTCCAAAGTACACACAGATATATATTAAAAGACATGGTCATGGCTGCTGCTGTGTCCTCCTACTTCTGAGGGAAAAAAGGAGGCAAAAATTTTCCAAGCAAAGCTTTGGAAACTCCCAGAGTTGAGACTTTTACATTGAACAATGCATTAAGAATATCTGGGAGGGAAAATCCTGTGCTGGCAGATAGGAGGACTGGATGATCTACAATGGTCTGTTCCATTTTTAAATTCTATCATCAGATTTGTCCTCAAGTATAAACCCTCTAGGAGTTTCTTGGGGGCGGTGCATCCCTCCACAACCCCTACTGCGGGCTATGGCTTAAAAGCCACAATAGAGTCCTTAGAATCTAACAACAAGAGCTATTCTAGGCGCTGGTTAGGAAAATGGGATTTAAAGGAAGTTTCTACTATTGTGCAAAATTAGGGCAAAAAATCTCCTTTCAGATAAGCAACAAAGTATATCAATTCCAACAGTTTGCTCTCCTGCTGTTGTATCCATCATAAAGAAAGAAGTCTTTCTGTGGTGAATAAAGGTGATCATCTAATCAATTAAGATTTCATAGAAAATACGGAACAATTCATCTGTCTGCCCCACCCTCTTCCCAGGTTGAAACAGGACCTTTCCACTTTACTCTGCATGTCACTTTTGTTAAAATGACAGGCACCTCACAGAAAACACCAAACATACATGTAGAGAGAGAAGAATTCCCATTTTGAGATCCACCATACAAGGGAAGGTTTTTGAGCTATGAATTTGATTGCTCTGTATTGGACAATTGCTTATACAGCATGATATGTATCATTTTTGTATGTGTGGTTACTCATGTATTACAGTCTGATCATGATTACATTTATTTTGATTACACCAATATTATTAAAGACATTACTGAAACTGATGTAAAGTGTACACTGCACAGAAGTAATAGTAATGCAGAAGTAATAGCAATAATTCACTGACCTCATTATTGTCCATGACAGTTCACTGATTCAGTTGAATACAGTCAACATCTCCACCAAGCACAATCTATTTTGGGCTATCATGAACTGTGGCAGACTTAGATTTTTTTGTACTTGCTGAAAACAAGTTTTTTTTCGCACTATGTTGTAAACTTTCAGCTGAACTTTCAAAGTTGATTTCCTTTAGCCATAGCTAGGTAATATATTAGTCATTCATTTATCAATTCTTTTACTTGAAGATATCTTAGAGACTTCCAGCTCCTCAACTGAAGGATAAAGAAACACCAAATGTTCACAGTATTCAGAGTCCTAAGGCTAATGTTGCTTCACAATGACATTAACTTCAAATTATGCTAGTTCTTAAGCTGCAGCTTTAGCCTCTAACAACAAGGACAATGCCAGAGCATAGCTACATTTTCTTTTTATCAGGCTATAAGTTGGAAATAAGTTCCTGGGTTCTGATCATTTCATATGCAGAAAATATAAGTAGAAAAAGAAGCATTAAAAAATTTAGAAGGTAAGTATTGAATTTGTAATACCTGAAATACTTGCAACACCTGAAAATCTAATAAAATTTCTCTGTTGCTTGTATTGGTTTAAAAGGGTTTGGCTTAACAAACAAAGTAGCAAAATAAAGAGAACAATAAATTAAACAAAGCATGGACTGCTGCCTATAAGAAATGCAGAGAAAATGCATAGAGGCAAAGGAAAATATACCCTCTAAAAATAAATTATAAGACATTAAAATATAGATAACATTACACCTTATCTAATCTAGAAAAAGCCTCCCAAAACCCAAACCCAACAATAATGACCAAAAAACCTAACTAAAAGGATTCGCAAAATGCACCAATTTCACTCAGCTTACCTGGGGTTCACGCTGTGATTCATAGAATCTGTTTTTCTACTCATTATGCTGCATATGCTTTTGAAGTATTGAACCTAAATACACATATTGTTTTACAAAAATATTTCCCTTTAAAATCCCAAGCAAGCAAAGCAGGTGTTTATGGAGTGTATTTGAAAATATAATGTCTTTTACCTGACTTTTCCGCATTTCAGCATTTTGGGCATATGGTGTGATTCTTGGAGATGGTCCTGTGCAGGGCCAGGAGTTGGACACAATGATCCTTGTGGGTCTCTTCCAACTCAAAATATTCTTTGATTCTGTGAACGATAGTGTCACAGTTGGCGGTACTTCTAGTTGTAAGAAATTAGAGTCACAAGATTATAGAATTAAAGATACCTGATAACCTGACACAGTCATATATTTTATAAACATCTCTGTAGCACTAAAAAACCTTTAAGAAACCCCCAGATATATATTAAAAATTTCCCATGCCAAATAACTATTCTGGAATATTTATTTAAGAGAAGGAGATGGAATAAGAAGACAAATAAGAATTATCTTCTTTGGAAGTGTTTAAATTAGGCTACCTCAGAAAGAGCGGATAGTATAAAAGTGGAAATTCTCAGATGATCACTTTATTTCTGTAGACAAGGCTGGGCTAGTGTTTTACGACATTTTCAGATGTTTCTAACTTACATTATCATGAAGTGTACACAGTCCTCTCAAAGCAGTTTTTGCCCAACCCTGCTCTTTGCAGCAGCGCTCTTTTTTATCCAAGAGATGAGCTAAAAACGAATCTAGATGTTTTAAGCATACAGAAAGACAGAACTTAACTACCCTCATACTTATATCTTCCTAACATAAGACAGACATCCCTACTGCAATTTCAGTAAAATGCTATGATCTTAAAATATAACACAGCCATGCATATTAATAGGACTCAGTATAGTAAACCTATGCGCCAGAGAGGCTCTGCAATCATACTGCAAGATCTGGCTAAGAAGAACTGATGAATACCCTATGGAGATAAGCTTGGCTCAGACCTCGGTTGATTCTTAGATCTCTTTCATCCTAGGCCAAATGAAAACGCTCAGAAGCAAACATTAAATGCATCTCCATTTTTTTTCCCCCAGGAAGACCTGCAAAATAAAATACACCTTAGTGTTTCTATAACTGGAAGTATGAATAAGCAAGACAGGACAGCAGACAGAAGGGTGAGCTGTATGCCTGGTGGGGAGCAGGCCTCATATGACTTTCAGAGGTTAGAGTACTGAAGTAGTGGTAAAAAAAGAAAAACCAAAAAAAAAAGAAGAGGAAGCACTCAATAGGTGAAGGTGTACGAACCCCCTACTAAATCCCACCATGCTGCAAATTGCTATCTTCTCTTTACTGGATCCTCAGACATTAGGAGGTGTCTAGCATGGCCTTGTTCTGCCACTTGGCCTGGTATTTTGAGAATAAACTTTTGAGAATGGTGTACCAAATGGATGATTAGCTGATCTAGCTACTCAAAACAGTGCTGGCTGCTGTTTCGTTCATATTTGTAGCACTGGCCATCTTTCAGTACTTTTGACGCTCCTCTTCTTTGATTACTTTCCATCCCATTGAGAGGCTTGGAGAGCTAAGTCCAATTTGCCAATTACTTAGGATTCTCTAAAACTGATATGAAGTAATGAGAAACATTTGCAACTCTGCTAATTATCTCCATCATTGCAGCCACCATGTGAGACAAAACAGCCACGTTGAGGAAAGCACAAAGGCATAACTAACCAGCACTGCAGAAAAGCATTGAACAGAAAGACCACACACCAAATCACAGATGCTTTACTATGTACTATTTTTTATTTTATGTGTCTTGGTGATTGCTACAGCAATACATATAAATCCCATTAAAGTCTGTTTAGGGAGCTTTAACATGTTGAAAGAGGTAAAGTGTTTTTATTTTACTGAAGAATGGGCATTTGATGCCGCTATTACTGGTTATCTGCAAAGGAAATTAATATGTCAAACCTTACTTTGAGGGTGTTGTTATGAATTTCACTACATCTGTAAGGAAAATAACAGAAGGAACAGTATCAGTCCAATATAAAACTTGATTATACAGAAATTAAATCAACTAATTGATATGTACAGGAAGATGTCTTGCAACTCACACTGTAAGAAGAAAAGCAGAAAAAATATTAGCAACTAAAAGGAATCACAGTTCTGTGATGATTGATTTTTTTTATTTTATCAACAGCATTGTCCTTTGATCACCAAAGCTACTGTCAACCTCCTCCTAGTCCATCTGATCATGTAGATACATCACTGGCATATATCTTTATACCCTCTTGTGGCTGACACGAGGTAGCATTAATTACAAATACACTTCCAATTTGAAAAGAATGAAGAAATACAGAAAAATAATTTAAAATTCCCACATTGTTATTTCAAAAGCCTAATGATTTGACCACTCTTTCTATCAGCAGGTACTTTATAAGCCTGGCCTGAATAATTAATTGACTAGATAACTCTGGCAAAAATCTACAAAGAATCACATCTTCAGAGGCAAAACCCAATAACAATGCTAAATAGTGACCAGATTGCTGGATTTTGTTTATGTTTTGTTAAGTGTTTCAGTGAAAATTCAGAATAACATCTTATGCCTGTGATGAAGGTTCCATTGAATCCAAAGCATTCACAGCATGTGCCTAAAGTTCATTAAGTCTTTCTACTTTAAAAAAAATACAGCTAGACTGTTAAAAACAACAACAACAACAACCAAAAAAAACCCCAACAACCCCCCCCCAAAAAAAAACCCCAAAACAACCCAACAAAACAACAGAAGTACAATGCTGTTAGAGATTTTGGCTATTTGTTTCAAGAATACCAGGCCAAGTTGCTGAATAAGTTAAGACAATACCATCTGCATTTCTAAAATGAAATTTCCTAAACTGTTTTCATTATCTAGATTGAAGTACAACTAAGCAAAGAAACAGCATAAGTAGAGAAATAACTTTTTAACTTCCCCATGAAAACATTATTTTTTAATCACAATTCCAGTTAACAATATTCCATCAAGCCAATTATAATGTAATTATACACTGACAGAACAGACTAGTGGCTATGGTGATTCAGTGAATGACCTGATGAAAAGTCAAGTATGACACATGTTGGGGCAATGGGGTCCATTGCTTTGAAGAAAGTGATCTTCAGCCTTCTTTACAAAGACCATCTCTGTCAGTCCCACTAATGCTTTCTTCCTGGAACCTACATGAGAAGCAAAGATATATTTGCTAATTCACTTTGAATTTATGGCTTGGATCTCTAGGCAAGAGGAGGTGAGGAGGTCAACTCAAATAATTCCAACTGGTAAAGTAGAAATCAAATTGGGGTATTAAAACCAGAAAGCCTGGTGTTGACATTAACATGTTATTATGTAATATTCCATTTTAGTATTGTGCAAATCAGATCTTTATATAGACAGTGATTTACATATATGAAGTATGTATACGCACAATGTCATATGCAAGCTTACGTATTTGTGTGTATGTACAAACATGTATATACACACACTATAATCTGTTTAAGAGAAATCAGAGAAGTCTACAGTGCCTTTTCTTACTGTTATGGCTACTAAAGTCATTAGCCAGATGTTGAAACTCATAGGCATCAAACAGCAGTGATCATTATAGTCTCCAATCACCCCATTTAGAATTTACAATAAGCTAAGCAGAAAACCATTATTTCCACCTTCAGTATAAAGTTTTCCTCTGGCTGAAAACAGAGTTCTGCAATGGACTGATGCACCATCTGTTCTAACTTCAGAACCCTTTTCCATGAAACTTCCAGCAAGGGGAACAAGCTATTGATGAGACCCCAGAATATAAGGACATCATTAGTGAGTGTCATAATAAGATTAAAATCCCTTGAGGGCTCTCATCAAAACCTAGATTAAAAAGAAACAAAAAAAAGAAGACAATACTGACATTATAGTAACAAACCATAATATAAGGCATAAAATTAACAAACATTATGAATTAATCATACTTAGACAATTACAGTCCATATGGCTAGTTAAACTCAATCTGCTACCTGTAGTGGCATAGTCTGGATACTGTATATTCAATGCCAGTGCATTTCTCCCAGGGTGTAATTACTTAATTTTGTGAATGAGAAAATGATGTGTAAAAGCCAACGTTTCCATGGATTCAATGCCCCAAGTCAGATAAAACGTATGAATGCTTATCAAATCTCATGACACTTTTTAACCCTATTTCACTGCACTCATATTACTTTTAGGTAGGATAGAACAGTGAAACACCTTCACACTTGCTACTAAGGTTAATACAAGAAACAAACTGTGTTCTAAGTCTAATTTTCTGCAAACAGGATTCCTAGGATTTAGATGATAACAAATGGCAAAAGACTGATTCAAGCAGCTATTCTTGAGGGTTTTTATCACTTGAAGCACACACATTTGGATTCCAAGAGTGCCCACTTTCTCCTTAGTATTCCACTTATATTCAGACAGATTTCAACCTCTCAGGGGACTTGGCATTGAGATTCTGGCTCACTTTCCTCTTTTGCCACATACAGCATGTCACATCTGGTGATATACAATTCAAAGATGTGGAAAGTTGCAACTCCTCAAAAAAACCAAAAACCAAACCAACAAAACACCAGACCAAGCCAAAGCTAATATTTTAGTCCTTTGTAGACTCTGTAAGGAATTTCAAGCTAATGCTTGGTCTTTCCTCATTCCACACTCTGGAGCCCAACCTGTTCTTTGACAACATCTGGAAGATTGTCCTAAAGCAGTTTATATCCAGCATAAGCAAATCCGTTGGGCAATAAAATAATATACTTCATCACTTTACTTGTTCTCTGAACAGACCTGAATTTAAAAAATATCAACATTTTAATGAATGACAGACACACATTAAAAAAAGGGAGTTGTTACATGGAAAAAGAACAATAGATACCTCAGGACTATCTCAAGATTTATTCCATTCAGTTATTCAGATCAGGCTGCTAGAAGGAGGAAGATAGTGTTCTTGTATCATAGAATCACATGCCTACCAGAGGACTCCTTTTGGAGGGAGGAGAAGACATCATCTTTCATTAACCTCATTAAATGGTTATTAAAAAGAGGTGGGATTAGAGAAGAACAACCAAAATGAAACATTTAATGAAATTGTGAGGATTCACATGCTCATAGGTCCAGAAGTTTTCATTTGAACTTTCCTATTTAAGTATCACAAATTAATATCAAAACCCAACACAGGTCTATAAGCTCGAGGCTTACTTCAGTCCTTTTGCGTCAAGAACAACACTCACAGCAAAGACATTTAATTAGTTTGAGACCCTGGTTACAGAAATCCATTGCAACTTTAAGTGAAAGTGGGAAAAAAAAAAAAAAAAAGTAATGACTGAAATAAACAGACGTTTGTTAACCTCAGCACTTTATTACTTTACGTGGCAAGTCTGATGCAATCAGATACAAAGTTACATACAAAGCATTCCTGGTTCAGGATTCTTCTTTGGTTTCCAGTGGACAGGTACAAAGAAATGAAACATTTTCAATTTCCCAATCTCTGACTGGCAGGCCTTATTTAGAAAATATGTACTTTCTTTGGCTCCATAATCTCATTTATCTTCATTTTTCTGACATGGGGCACCTACTACATTGTGCAATTCCAGACAGAAAATTTGGCTTCCTTCATAGTCATTATGATGTGCTCCAAATCTATTTAAAAGTTACAGTGTGGTTTCATAAGCAAATGAATCCCAGAGGCAGCACAGAAGGCTTTAGAACACAAATGAGCCTTTCTTGCTGTCCAAGAGCAGAGTCTGGGTCCTGGTGACTATGACCAGTGAATGCTTTTCTTGTTCAATAATATATACTTAATTAAAGAAACAAAAGGGCACTCTAGTCAGTCTTGTGGAATCATTAATGCACATTTTTGAATGGTTACAATCATTCAGCTTTCAGCCACATCTTTATAATACCTTGTTAGGAGAACTATACTCACCATGAGATCCTGTACTTGTCATGACTTATTGCTTAATTAAAATAATGTAATCAAAAACCTCACAGAACAAATGTTGACTGAAAAAATTATGCTAATCTTATACGTATCTACTATTCGCATATTACTTTCAACAGAATAAGTTGACTAATGTGTTAATAAAATGAAACATACCCAACTATCTTGTCAAATGCTATTTTTATCCCAGCATTTACATACATTTGTCATGAAGGAGGTACATTTTGAGTAAAAGGAATAAACACTGTTATGATTAAACATGTCTGACATGATGTTCTCATCTGAGCATCAGGCAATGCCACATGCATAGGAAACTTGAACTCATGCAGTCATAAAGCCAATGGCTTCATATCAAAATCAAACTTACAGAGAGCTGGACATCTTTATTTAGCAAGGAGAAACATCTGATTATATTTGTTCTGAATTTGGCCCTGAGCACTCAAACTGAAAATGAGACACAAAGCTTGAACCAAGTATAGCCTGGTAGGATTGAACACTGCATTTCACTGAGACCAGAATTTTTGTACAGAGGAAAGAAACTGAGAATAATCTTCTCATTGTCCACAACTACTTCAGGATGTTATCAGTGTCAAGATGCAAGGGAGACCCAGTCCCCTCACACTTGAGATACATGCTTGACTCTCTGCACCAGGAAGGACTTCAAGTATTGCACATACAAAAACAGAGAGTTAAGAAAAAAGGGGAAGAACAGAAAGACCAGTCAGGAGAGGGACTGCAGAAGTGGTGCCATTTCTCCCTTTGGAAAAGGCTAGGTAAATCTATATAATTATGCACCCAAGCTCTCTCAGAAAGGACAGGTCTCTTAGCAGCCTTCTTTCCTCTACTCTCTGAAGGTACTGGAAAGAGATAATCAAGACCTGAGCTTGTACAGGAGTGTACACTAATGACTTGCCTGCTGTCTCTCTTAGTGCTGCTGGCATTCAAGTACAATGCCAAGAGTATTTCTCACATTTTTGCTCCTGAATATGCTGGGAATCCTCTATAGTCCATTTCTAATGAATACTGCCCTGCCTCCCAAATTCGTTAGTATGCTTGCCTAGCAGCAGCATTACCAAAAAGTTTAATTTTTTTTCCTCCAGTACCATGTAGATGCAATAAAATGTGCAGAGATAGATTAACTTTCTCATGAGACTCCTTGAATTTGTGCCTCTTCTGATGTCAACACTATTTCACACACAAGTCTGAAATCATCATTGTATAAGCTCTGCCAGGAGGAAAGAAAATATGAACATGTGAGACAGAGGTGTACTGGCACCACCCTTTTACTGTGTTGCTGCTGATGAGAATTTGTGCTTAATCCATAGATCAGTCAACATCAGTGGCTTAATGTCAGTGGCAAATTAATAACATATCTATAAGCAATTGGAATGTTTTATAGCAGTCTTTGGACTTGGACACTTTCAGACTTAAAAATTTAAGCACAGGAAACAAATTGTTAATACTAGCAATAAACAAGATAAGATTAAGAAAACCCTATTAGTAGTTCACAGATCGATAAACATTTTCTTGCCCGAGATTAAAAAACCATAAACACTTCAGAATTTGATAAGCACAAAAGACTGATTTTATACCAAGCAATTTTCTATAAAGGAGGTCTATATGCCTTCCTAGAAGGATGATTCAATAAAATGAGACGGGTATTGAAACCTAAATTCAGCATATACACATAGGAAAATTTATGGTAAATCTCTCTTGGGATAATCAGAAAAAAACCACTAATAAACCAGCAATGTTTTACTATTTTAGACCATCTTTCACCTTTATATTTCAGGTACTTTCAGGGGAAGAAAATATCCACCGTCTTTTTAAGTTAAAAAATTTGTCTCTGCCACATAGTCTTATATAGCTTAAGTTCTTAATTATTTTAGCTGCCTTACAGTCTTCTGTAGACTATTTTGCAATGAAATATGTCATTATATCTTAAATTTTTATATATCTTTATATCTTGAAGTTTTAATTACCTCATATCTATCTACCAAACTGTCTTCATGCCAGTTTCTTGACCTTCACCTCTAGCCTTTATCTGTTTCTTACAGGGAGTACCTTAAGGCCCAGTGCTATNTTTGATATTTTCTGGAATACTTTTTTTTTCTTTTTCTTTTTTCCTTTTTTTCCCCCTGGATTTACTACTATGAACACCTGCCATTTCCAATTCCACAGTCTCCCTCAAAAAATCAAAAGAAGGTTACTGTGCCATAGGATAACACAAAAATAAGCTTGAAAAATCCTTATTGCTAATTTAACTTTATTCTTTGGCCAAACCCCATCCTGCAGTGTCTTAACTCAAAGTACCACAACAGAAAGCAAATCTACAGAGATGCAATGGAGTTCATAAAAGCATTCCTATACTCCAGTTTGCCATAAACCTTTATAGATACTTCAAACTAGCAATAGTAAAAGAGAAAAAGAGCCAGCTGCAGTGCTGAAGGCCCAGAACAACAAGATAGACTTTTCTGTGGAGTGTTTTAAACATAGTTCATTTGATTCACAAAGATTTCAGGAAGCACTATAGGCACTTTTGTTGGTACATATGTTAGAAGGATAACCCTGTCAGCAGAAAAACTCCAATGGCACATCTCATCTTTTCTGATCAATGATAGACAAAGGGATACTTTTTCATTCACTGAGGTGAAAAGTGAGAAGTCTACCACTCTAAAGAAGGCACCGCTGTGTCTTTCAAGGGACTTATTTACTTTGGAAACAGGCTGTTCTAGAGAGATTGGAAAGTAGCCTGCCTTTATGAGGCTAACCCCCAGAGATCCACACAAGCATAGAATCATAGAAACATTTCGGTCGGAAAAGACCCTTAATGGCTGTTACACACAGTATATTGAAATATGCTAGACAAGCAGACCTGATCACAGAAGAGCACACAATAGGAGAGACTAAAGGGCACACGAGCAATGTCTTGTGCAAACAAAAATAATTCAGGTACCAAAAACAATGGTGAAATTAATCACTAACCCTGCCCTAGAGAAAACACTTCATTTAAAAAAAAAAAAAATCAGAATTAAAATCAGAACAAATTATGTGAAGTGCGCCACTAGCAAAAAGAGAAATATAGTGTTATATACAATTCTGCCCTTCTCTGCAGATTTTTCTTTATGTAATTAATTTGGGAATGTATACTTTTAAACTATATAGCCACTGTTGCTGATGAGATTTTGTATGTTGTCTTACCATAAAAAGGAAGTTGTATTTCTTCTGAATTTAAGACAATGCACTAATTGATTTCCTTGTTTTGCTCGTTTTGATGTAAGTCATGACAACATTAGAACTGCTTTGATAGGTGATGATTTACCTTTTTTTACTGTTGTCATTTCAAAAATTCTTGAACAAAATTAAACAACCCTCTTGATGGACTATTATGTGTTTTTCTTAGCAGGAGGGATTAGCTGTTGTAATTTGTAGATTATGAAGTTTCACATCCATTAAAAATGCAGAGCAAATTTAAGCAGAAAACATGGAGTCATGTATAGAAATTAGAGTGAATATTTATACAGTAAATAAATTTTATAGCACTGGAAGTATACAGAGGCATAAGACACTACTAAATGAAGTGTGATGAAGACAAGAGAACCATTTTCTTGTTTGGGCTCCCCAGTATAAAAAAGAGATTGAGTTATTGGATGGAGCAAGTCCAGTGAAGTCGCAATTTGTTATTCATCTGCTTTTGTTTCTGATGCTAATGACACCTGGCCAGCTCACACCAGGTGTACTTTAGGGCTTTTTCTTGCTGTAATATAAAGTTCTTTCTTCAGTTGATTTATAAAAGTCAAGGAATGCGAGTAAATGTCCAACTCTTGAGTTATTCTGCCCAAACATTTTTTTCCTTTCTCCTGCTGATCACATCTGATCAACAAGATACTCAAGTATCTGCAGGGCCAGTCTACTGACTCCAGAAGGTAAAAACTATAAGTGACTTAGTAAACTCAGGTGGGGTCTGTTACATAAAACAACGCATGTAAAGAGAGAAAATATCTATTATGGTCATCTCACCTTTTATTTTGACAAAATTTTAAAGCACAGTATAACTTGGAAGTAGAGAACATTTCTTTCATGACTGTGGAATAGCAATATTTCCTCTCAAAAGAGAGGTTTATGAAAGAAATTGCACTGCTATAGTCCAAGTTTATTACTTCATTATCAAAGGATACCAATCATGTTTTCTGAACACTGCTGCCATTGGCTTCACATTTCTTGTTGCACTGAATAAATAAAATCAATAGAAAACAAAATTTTAGAGAGTCATACATATATAGCACATGGATTCTGTGTGCTTCTGTCTCACTTTTCTGGTTGTTTAGCTTGAGAAACAGAGCAAAAAAAGATAAAGGCTATTGAGATATGTCAGCCCCTATGACTCGAAATAATTTTTTTTTTTCTGTCACAGCCTATTCTTTCCTATAGTTCACTATTTCAGATGATGAATTTGGAGTAACAATTATGACTGACACTGTACCAGTAGTAAGGAGAAAAATAACAAACAGCGAACAGATTCTTCTCAATTTCTTCTTTCTATACAAAAATTCTTCTCATCTCAGTGAAATGCAGTGTTCAGTCCTACCAGATTATACATGGTTCAAGCTTTATACCACATTTTTAATCTGAGTGCTCAGGGCCAAATTTTCTTTGGAATTACTCTAGTAAGATTGACTTCACACAAATACTGCCAACATTTCTGAGTTTTCTGCAGAAACATACTTTGATCAACTGAAAAATACTATGTCAACCAAAATCAAGTAATACGTATTCTTTGTGTCCAGGACTTACTGTGTTTATCATCTCTGCAAGTACTACCTAAGGGGTGAAAAAAAGCCAAACCAGAAATTACTACTGAAAGACAAAGCAGCACTAGGCAAGGGTGAGCGGCTAACACCTTTGATCTTCTTGCACCTATGCCCCAGCAGGAAACATGAAGGCTACCTGAGGAAAGCCTGACAGACTGGTACTTTGAACCCAAAGAAAGCTCAGCAGCTACTCACAGAGCATGTTTCATTCCAAAATACACAATCTTGAATTTGCAAGATTTTTGTTGATTTGGTTGGTGGTTCCAACCTTGTTTTGGGTTTTTTTTTTTCCCCCTAAGCTGTTATTTCCCAGAGTCAGGTATGTAAAACTGAACATAGCCAATCAGAACAGTATAATTTTGATTGTGATGCTCCATGAGTAAATTCCATCATGTGCGCATCTTCTTTCATTTGATGTTTCCATGATTCCATCCATAGTCCATTCCCCAGCTTTCCAACTACAAAACCATTTGTCATGGGTTAACACAGTTTGATTTTCAGTTAAAGAGAAATATGGAATACTGCCCTGTTAGGACCTTGGAATTGTTTTGGAAAAGACAGGGGCATATCAGAAGCTAATTTTAGATACTGACATATGCTTTGACCACTGAGGACGCTGAATACGAACTATGGAAAATACCCACATAAATCTTGATTGTTTCCAAGGCGGTCTCTTTTCCTTCCGGCCAGAGGAGCAGGAAACAGCCTGCCCCAGCTGCTGCTGCGAAGGGCAGGGCGGCGAGCTGGATAGGTCCCCGTGGCTTCCCCATCAACTCCGAGCAGGGGAGGGGAGGCTGCAGCTTGACATCAGCTAATTGTAAAGCCTATCCCGAGCCAGCCGAGCCGGGAGGGAGCCAGCTGAGGCAGGTCCCTGATAGCGGCCGTGGGCCCGGTGGGGCCAAGCCCACCCCGGCTGCCCCCGAGGGGTGGACAGGGCTTGCCCCCAGCTCCCGGCGTGAGAGGAAAGCGGCAGCGGAGAAGCTCAGAGATCCCACTGCCAGGGAGGCTGCTGCACATAATCACCGCTGGCCTGGGCAGATTTAACCCCTTCCTGGCAAAATGAGGCTTTCAGAGCTTAACCCTTCCCTGAGAGAGAGAAGGAAGGGACAGAGTGAACGTCGAGAAGACACAGCACGACAATCAGTGAAGAGGGAATGAAAAGACTTGGGACAAAGGAGGAGCGGCCCAATTTGGTTGGACTTCTCTTGAGGCTATGGAGACTGGACTAAAATATTCCTTTAAATCATGGAAAGATATACATTTGGGGAGATGATTGTTGAATTTGTGTGTCGATCTGAGCAAAGGTGTTTGTGATGGACTAAGTGATATTGATCCCATGAGATGTTTAAATAGACCTTGAGGTGAGAAGTCCTCTGCACCACTGAAGAAGCGAGAAGACACCTCTGTTCCTCGAGATGAAGAATCCTTTGTCTTTGGAGTTATTCATCTTTAAAAGGTGACACCCCAATATACAAGAGTCTAAAACCCATGACCCATAAGCAGTTTGGGAAACTGCTAATGGCAGGGGTCACGGAAGCAGGTTTCCCCGGGCAGCTGTTTTTGTGACAGTTAAAACCCAGAAAAGAACTGCTCTAGGTTGTCAGTGGGATCCACAACTATAAGAGAGACTCCTCTTCAAAAAAATTGATGAAAGATTATTTTCAAATGGTGAAACTGACTGAAAATCACAGGTTGTCTCTTTATGTTGTTTGTGAGGAAGTGAACAGTTTGTAGTGGGGAGGTAGAGTGTTTTGAAAGTTTCATTTTCTTTTTCCTTTTTTTTTCTTTTTCTCCTTTTAGTGTGTGTAATAAAATCTATCTATTTACCTTAAGTTGGGCCTGTTTTGCCCTTTTCTGCTAATCCTATCTCACAGATGGAAAAGAGAGTAGATACTCAAACCACTACACTAAATTTGGCCAACAGAGACAGAGACAGGCGAACATGAAACCACTACATGACTGGTGTTTCTGCCCAGTTGAGAACCAAACCAGAACACCATCTTACCTTGAAACAGAATATGCCAGCATTACCTCAAAAAATAAAGTAGGATTTTCTTCTGTTTTCTTACCATATATAAATGTTCTTGAAGAACTCTCACCTATTCCTCTCTTTTCATTTTGCCTCACCAAATTTTTCTGGCCTCAATCAAGGCAGATTTCTTCACTTCCTACCCAGTGATATTTTTCACCTGCTTGAAGAAATCCCTTCTCCAATTTATCAATCTCTCTTCTTTCATCTCCCGTGCAGCAGGCACCAGTGCTTCTCCTTGCTTGTCCTAGGCTCATTAGTCCTCTTCTCCGCCCTTGATCTTCATCTTCTTCACCTTTGTGATTGTCTTCCATGTGCTTTCTGATATCTGTGACTTTGTGAAAACCTTTTCCCTTAGCACTGCAGTACTTCTGCTTTCTTCTGTGACCATCTCTGCATGATCCTCTAACCCTGCAGTATTTCTTGTTATTGCTGTAAACTGCTCACCTTGTACTTTGCTTGCAGGTCTGCCTCCATTGGCTTCTGAGGAATCAGACTATTTCTTTTGTCCTTTCCTCATCAAGATGCTCTGTCTTTCCACTTTCCACTCCATGAGTCATCCTCCTTTTTTGTTCTTGTACACCTCTCCAACACATTGATCCCACAGCTTTACTAATAGATAATTGATATCTCCTTCTTTCCGTTTGGTGAAATCTAAGTCATCAAACTTCCCTGCTTTTCTCATCAACTGTTTTTATCTTGCACAAGGAAGTTATTGTTCTTAAAACTATTTCCAACCTTACAAAATTATATTTGGAATGTAATAGCATTGCATTAAGCTGAAGAAACAAACGTGTTTCGCAATTTCATGTTATATTTGTTCATGCTTTTAGGGCTGCAGCTCTTCAGAAATGACTGCAGAATATGATTTTATTAGGTTGTTTATACTGCCATCAAGAACAAGCCTTGCTGTAAGCTTTGAAGCTGGACAGTTTTGCTTTACACACAGTAGCGGTCAGCATATGCACTACTGAGGTGACATTGCCCAGTCTGTATCTCAAGTAGTTTCAGCTCCTAAGTCAGGACTAAAATGATGAATCAATCTCCATGTCTGCTCAATACCTTGACATCTTTCTTTAGAAAATAAAGGTTAACAAGGGGATTTCTGAAAAACAAACATTTATACACATCAACCCGATGGGCTTCTAATTTTTTTTTTTTTTTAAATTTTGTAACAAGGGGGGGATTCTTTATGGAACATAAACTCCCCTAACAGAAGATACAGAAAAGATACAATAATTCCATATTTCTGGCTAATATATTTTCAGCTAAGCTATGTGAAGACACAAACAATAACAAGGACAACCATTCTCAAACAACCTCTTCTACCACCAATTGATGCCAACAAGAGACTTTGCATTGACTTGGATCAGGTCCCAATTAGTTGGAAACAGTATGTGCATGCTCCAGCACTCAGGTGATGAAATGGTTTGTTAGCAGAGCACATGGTTTTGATTAGTGGCCTAATGAACTAATGCCTTAAATCAACAGGAAATACAGCATCTGGTCAGCACTTCTTGGCTGCCTTAAGCCCCAAACACATCTTACTATCACCTCCAGCTCTCTTAAGCTACCCCAGTGCACAAGAATGTTAAGGAAGTAGTTTCTTTGAAGAAAAAAGTAGATATTAATATATTAATTACTACAAGCAAAACACAGGAAAAGAAATGTTGCTGGCTGCAGCATTCTATGGGTCAAGTTTCTGCCAACTGGGACAACAATCTTGAGCCTTCTCTAGTTTTCACTGTCCAGTATATTTTACAGCATGTTCTTTGAATAGCTGACCAGAGTTAATGATGTAAAACATATTTATTCATTCATAAACATATTTGTCTCTAGTAGATACTGAAGTACTTTACACTGATATTAACATGCTATATCACATTGAGACATTTGTGTCAGTGGCAAATAATTTGGCTTGGTTTTTACAGAGTCCCCTGATCTCTACCCAAAATTCTCATTAATAAGGATTCCATATTTCCACACAGCTTGTCAGTTTGATTATTTAAGTACTTATTCAGTGTACTACAGACCCTAATCACCCCTTCAAAGCATGCAGCTCTATATAAGGCCTCCAATGTCTGAAATACATAAGGATCATCATCATCATAATAGCATGGCAGCTGTGCTTCCTATAAGCCAGAAAAGTTGATCCTGTACACAACAGACACACCTCAGCTACTGTGTGCCATCTGCCTAGTTAGCGGTTAGAGAGCCACAGCAGATAGAAACAGCTGCTCCTGACAATATGAAAAACATCAGTACTTCCTTAAAGGCTTTGGCAATGTGGATAAACAATTTCAGTGAAAAGAATATTTTAAATTGCTGCAAATTTTCGATGCAACTGCTATTATGCATCACACCACAACAAAGTGATTATGCTCAGTAGAATGGATTATGTTCAGCAACTGTAAGAGTGTTAAGTGATTTTTTTGTTGTTCATGTTGCTTTTGGTTTTGCTTTTTTTCCTCACTTTTACAGAATACCAGTTAAAAAGGCTAAGAGACCATTTTGTCCTGGACAAGGTTTCATGGCAAACTAAAATAATTTACTGTGATTATTTTCTATTTCATTCTTTCAAGTAAAACAATTTTTACTTTCACAAGTTCACTGTGGTCTTCATCTTGAACTATTTATTTAGGCCATTTATGTAAAGACTGGATTTCTGAGAATCCTAAGTACTGTGTCTGGTCTGCAGCAAAATTATGACCGATAATAAAGCAAAATAATGAACTACTTACTGTTGTGGGAATGGGAGGGTGTTTGGAAATGCAGAGAAACAGCACAGTCCTTGATCTTGGGATCTATGTGTTGCCAAATGGTGGATTTTACAGTCAGTAAATGCTAGAATGAATGCAACTGATGGATAGAAAGATGACAGGCTATAGAGGATGGGTGAATAGGTGCACTACACACACACACACACACACACACTTGATACCTACACAGTTTTTCTCTTCTTTGTTACTCCTAATGAATAAATAGAAAAGCTCTAGGTGTCTGACTCTGGAATGAAGCTGCTTATTCAAACTGGGGACTGTGCCCCCTTTGGAGGTCAGCTGGTTGCAGGCAGGGGGAATGGAAAATGGAACAGCTCTCTCTCACCTGCCAGACCATGCATAAGGGAGCAGACTTTGCATGGTGACTCTCACCACCTCCTTCCTGTCTGAGTGCTCACAGTCTGGAGATGGAGTAGCAAATTACTATAAATAGGCGCCAGCAGTGCAGAAGTCAGGCATGGAAAGGGTTAGCAGTACAGACTCCACCTCAGAAACTGATAGGGAAATAAAACCTATTTATAGAAAAAAACCCCAAAGCTATCTGGAAACATAAGGCAATTGCTGTCTTATATTTTGTATATATTAAACTTTCTAGCTATCTCCAATAAGTGTGAGATAGCTATATTAGTAGTGAAAAGATCAGTAGTGGGAGGCAAATTAATGAGAAACCTGCTGTCACATTACAGCATGCATTTTTAATGAAGTTTTTAAATATTTGGACAAAATATCTATATATTTTTAAATGTGATTTCTTTAACTGGTAAATGTAATTATCTAACTCTAAAGCAAAAAATATAAAAGGACAAAAATGGATTTAATCAAAATGTTCTGTCATTGCCATACATAAACCACCAGAATATCTTTTCAACAAATGAAATTATTCTTTATTTTATGCTTTTAAAAATGCATTAGTGTAATTGCTCTGCAACAAATTACCTTCTGTGCTATAAGCGTGGCTACAACATCCCTTGCATGTACATCAATTGTGCATATTGTCATGATGTTCTGATGATCACCAGGGGTGAGTTCCCCTAACAGCATGTTTATAAGGGCATTCAGTTGAGCAATCTGGAAAATAATTATATTTCAATGGAGATATTACACTGTGTAGAAAAAAACCTATTATATGTCAAGTGCTAAATGGAGCAGTTATAGAACCAAGACACATTTATTGGTGCTTTTAATCAAAGCAAATAACTTTTGCAAACTAATAATGGTGTTGTTTTCTTACAATTTTAATTTTGCTCCTTAATAACAAAAATACACTATTCTGCTGGTTCCCAGAACTTAATTTCAGAACAGATAAATACTAGTCTGATACTGCACTTGGAATGCTAGTCTGTAATGGCACGTGTGATAAAGCTACTAGATGTTTAAAGTATCACACATATACTTTAAAACTCTGCTTCCAAATGAGTCACACTTCATGTTTACTACAGGAAATGCAGGGGCTGGGGAGGGGAGGGAAACAACTCTTTGGGGCCTGATTGCCTTGATCGTGATGACTTCTTTGTGTCAGGGGAGCATAAAAAGCAGGATCCCTGAACAGCTTCCTTCATCAGACTGCTGTGTAATCCCCCATCCTGATGGGAATGGTGACACTGAGGAGGTGGCCCAGAGTGCCTGTCTGTGGCCCTGGAAGCCACTGGCAGTCACTATGAATCAGATTTATTCCCAGGAATCTGGACATCTTAATTTAAAAAGTGAGGCTTCTGAACAAAAACCAGAAAGTATTTTTGGATTTTTTGGGGGCCGGGGGTGGGGGGGCTGAGCATGTAAGAGGGAGAGAAGGGGAAGGGACCCCAGAACAGTCCCTCTAAATTACACTTGCTATGAAATAACAGTAAGCATATATATGCTTTTTAAATGGTTGCAAGACAAATCTTTTTTACAGAGCCTGCCAAAGATATTAAGGCACTGATTTTAAAAAGCTGATTCATGCAGAATCCCACCTTTGCAAACAGCAATGTTTGCACTGATGAAAGAAACAAGATTTTAAACACACGCATCCTTAGTAGATTGATTCAGTGGAAAGTAGTGTAATTTTTCTAGAGATCACTAGATTTTGGCATTTAAATTTTATGAGCCACTAAGATTTCACAGATTGAACTTATACCATAAGACTTTGTTTAAAACTACCATTTCTATACATTTTGTGCATAACAGGTTCACATACCTACTTGTGATTGCAGACTTTCAGATGATTTCCAACCATCCTTCTACATCCGTGAAGATTTCAACATCCTCAGCACAGTCTCAATATCTTTCAAATCCATTGTTTTAACTGATTTGGTAGTTTATTGTCACATGCTGCTGCAGCTTCAGTTATTTTTTCTGAAAAAAAGTTGCAGTTCCTTCTAAATTCACTGTTATTCTATCTAATGTAAATACTATTTCCTCTAACATCTTAAGGAAGCAATTGATATGAAAATCATTATTAAGTGTGAATAACATCGCAGATTTTGTCGTGGTGCTTCTGAAGATCTTCTTGCTAAACCTGCTTCCTGGAAAAATGCAAAACACACAGACCTGGAACCTGGGCAGGCCAGGTGACTACAGCTCAGCACCCTGGAGGACAGAACAACCTCTATCCTAACCCAGGCCCTGAGCTACACAAGTTACACTGTGAAAGACCTCAGTCCTGTAAAACACACTGTGATCTGCCTGCTCAGAACACAGGTTTGTCATGAATAAAACCTTTGGTGTTCTGCTCTTTTCACCCAGTCCCCTTTGACTAAAAAGCCCTACTTCACACCTTATGTGAATTTGCAGAGACAGATGAAAATAACTCATTTTTTATGCTTGTCTTCAATTGTGCCTTTCTCACTAGGCTCTAACAATAGAATATAAAAGCTTGTGAATCCAAGAGAGAAAATCTAATGGCGGTTTCCCTTAAATGGAACCCATAGAGTTCCCTCAAAGGAGAAAAGAGTTATAGAACAAAAAAATGGGGAAAAATCACCAAACTTCATTTTCTCCCAGTATGCTGTTTATGCAGTAACACAGCTCATACACTCCACAATGTGCAGCACTGAATTTTAGCCTGTTTCCTGTCAGTATGAAGAGAATGATTTTGGTGGGCTACATCCAAAGACACAGCAGTGGATCACTGTTCATATTACTCAGTGATTGCATATAATTTGGCATCACTGAAACAATTGCAGCTCTGAAAAGGTTGAGCCCTGGGTATTACGAAGGCTAAATTAACTCTCATCACTTGAGTGAATGATCCATTCATACCAAGGTCAAAATCACTAGTTGAGCAGCACAGGCAAGATGACACTATAGCTGACTGACCTGCAGTTTCATATGGATAAGAATTTATTATTCTCAGGCAATCTGAATATTACTGAAAATATTGGCTACTTACTTTAGAAAAAATTAAAATATCTGTGGAAAAAGTAAAATCCAACCTTATCTGTCTTTGCCCTGCTCACTCTGCTCCTTGGGTTCAATCAGAATTACGAGTGCTGTGAGTAAATGACTGAATTTTCTGAAGCAAGAAAGAAAGTTCAGGATGAAAATGAGGTGAGACTTTTCTCAGTTTCCTCTTGAAAACTCTTAAACTAACCTATAGACCAGGCACTTGAGTGCACTAGCAAGACAAGAGAATAGAGAAGAAAGAAGGATTTCAGGTGCTAAAGGGAAGCTAGGGTCTCCCAGAGAATATAATTTTCTTTTTCTTGAGGAAAACCAGTTGTCTTTTTATTAATTTTTCTTTCTTTCTCTATCCCTAATTTGAGCTCATCAAATATGAAATCTCCACGTTATAGAATAGTCTGATACTGTTTTTCCTGAATGAAAATTATTAGTTATAATAAAAATCTTGTTTCAGAACAAAACTTTTTTTTTTTTATAGTTGTCTGAAAAGACAAAATCTTTCAACTTTTCAGTTAATATTAATCTCCAACTTTGGAGTCAATATTAATCTCTGCATCCATCTGCAGAGTCCTAAGTTAAGTTCTCATCCTCTGTGGCTCACATTGTCCAGGCAGCCCATATTTCACATTGCACATTGCTGTGTGACTGCATTACATCCCACTGTTGGCAGCAGTAGCTGAACTACAGGAAGACAGCATGGTGTGTCCTGGAATACACAGCCCAGCAGAGACTCAAGTTCCACTGGGGAGGAGTGGGAAATAAAAATATCTAACTGCAGTTTCCAGTATAGGCCCAAGGGAATCAACAGCATGAACTGTGGAGCTACTTGGTTACTGGGACCTCTGTCTTATGCTGCACTACAGTAATGACTCAGTCAAAAGCAGATGCTATTTTTGATTGAAAATACATGCTTTCATTTTCTTTTCTTGACAGGAAATTTACCCAAAGCATCATTTTCCCACAGAAAATGTTAATGTCTTTTGGGTTTCTTTCATTGGTTTGTTTGGGGCTTTTTTGAGGGCAAAAAAATGACTAATTATTTTTGATTTTCCAAACTTCCTGCTCCTCTCAGGAGCCTAGGCTGCATGTTAAGCAATTCTGTCTAAACCTCAGCACACATTTGTTCTGGCTCCTAAACCTAGGTGGCTTTGGTTATGCTGGCTCCTCAAATTTACTAAACTATTTAATTTCCAGTGTGTGAGGACACTTTTAATTAGAAACTTAAGTCTTTACATTCTGAGATTTCTAATTCAGCTTCAACAACTATCTTTCCATCATCTTTACATAAAATTACGCTTCAGTGAGCCTCAAGGGGAGACAAAAAAGAATACAGACAATAACCATGCTTTGTACAATTAGCAAATGGTTCTGGGCTAAGAGAACAGACAACAAAGATACCCATTTGCCCTTGAGTTCTCCTCAATGCTATCTAATTAGCTGTGACCTCAGGATCCACTGAGCTTCTCCTATAAGATGTAACAGATAACATGGTCTGAACAGGGAGTCTAAGGTCTATAGAATTATTTGCTTCATATCTTTCAATTCAGCAGAATATTAGGCATGGAGATACACTACTCAGTAATCTGACGTTGTTCACAAAACACAGGGCACCGAAGAGTACATATAAGCACTGTTTATACTGCCAGATTCTTATTGTCACCAGTTTTTAGGTAACACTGATACCTAACATAAGTACTTTGCAATGTGTTGATAGATGTTGAAGAAACCTACAGTTAGAATAAGTTTCATTAGGCTAAACACAGTGACTAAAGAGCACAACAATCTAGAATGAAAAGTTTCCCTGCTCTGGATGGTTACTCTCAGAAATGATTTTCAGTACAACAACTGCAGAGTGGAAGTGGCATCACGGATAAGTGGGACTGCCATCTTCCACAGGGATCATGGAATCTTTCTGGTAATAGCTCTTTTTAGAACTATTTTTAGAACTACTATAGTTTGTGTGTCAGAAATATTAGTTGTTATTGAAGGAAATTAAACCAAAGAAGAACAAAAGGAATGGAGCCAAACAAAGCGAAGTCATTCTTCTATTTTCTATACTGCAATTCTTCTATATAATCTTACTGTCTAAACAGGTTTTTGACATCATCAGAGGAAAGATGCTGTAAAAATGAAAGTATTTCCACTTTTTAAAGGTCATTGTCATTGGTATTTCTAAAGCATCATAAGTCTGAAGTTCTAATCTGCAAAACAGCTCTGTGTACCAGAACAATTCCTGTTATGCTGAAACACAAGTTAAACCATTTGAGCACATAGACACATCTGGTCACCCTTCAAAATAAGGAACAGTTGTTTCTATTTGTTATGTGCACATCTGAAACATGCACATAACAAAATTACTTTGTTGATAAATGATTCACCAGTAAGGACATCTTTTCTCCAGATGGATTCATATTATTTTAATCACAATATTTTCCAACTCATTTATGCAAAATATTTTTGGTCTGCCAATTTCTAAGAAGTTCCTTGAACATTACATTGTCTTGATAAGATACTAAGGTTATAAACAGGGTTTGAAATTAACTCATTGCACCGGTGACAGCAGACTTGTAATTAGAAATTGAGTGTTTGTTTGCAAGAAGGGCTAGATCAATGTTAAGAGCTCTGGCCAGGATTTGATTTGCTCTCACAAAAGTTCTGAAGGTGTCATTTAAAGAATGACAGAACTTTAAAGTTCTCAGCCGTAAAATAGAGCTATTAGCACTTTCCTATCCACAGGAGATATATATATATATATATATATATAGGCAAGTAAATACACTTCTTATATTTAGAAAGATTAGGAGATATCAAGATATTCAGTAGGAAAGCTTTTCCCATGGAAACCGAAACCTATAAAAAGTTTGTGTAAAATTCAGTAGACATTTTTTGTTTAAACAGTTGGTACTCAAAGAGTTACATTCAAACAAAAGCATATGATAGGTTCCCATTCAATTTTTCTTCCCCAAGAGGTATCACCCATTGTCTCACAAGCCTTTAGAAGGTGCCCCACCTACTGAGACATTCTTCAATTCCACTTTGATGTTACCCCATATTGTACAAACAATTTAAATGCTCTGTGACCTCATCCATCTGCCTCAAACCAAACTGAAATTTTCAAACTGAAATTTTCATCTACATAGATTGCTTTGCAACATTTGGAGAACTGATCTATGGTATGTTTAAGTTCATGTAAGTCTCCAATACATGCAGAAATTTTTAAGGTAGAAAAGAATGAGAATTATTATCTTCTATAATTGTTTCTTCTAAGTTATCAGTTCCTTTATCTCCTGATCATTCATATCCCCAAAACATTGTGGGTTTATTTCATAATTCAGTTTTTAAAGTAGGGTATGAATAGAGAGACATCTAACACATTCTTGATTATGTGTCCAGAAGATATTTAATTCCTATAAGCCACCCCTAGGATGTTAGTTTACATTCACCATTGTGTGCATCTATCTACTTCTACTGCCATTTCTCCTACTGCTTTAGCTACACGTATCTGTTTATCTCACAGCTCCTCTGTGCAGCTGAACAATGCAAAAGTCCTCCATGTGCTATTCACCTGACAAACTTTGCCTTAGAAATAAGGCACAAACATTTCAAGAATAAAGGTATCCAAAATTCTGCAAATCCAGAACGCAAAGACTATTGTGCCCATAATCACTGGATTCTGAATTACAAGAAGTTTTAATTTCTTAAACTTCAGCTCTTTTCAGATGCTTAATCCTTGACTGGAAAGCACATATCCCATGTCCTAGTGCTTTGACAGGTCTTCATTTCTTGCACAGCAGACCTTTGTGAACAAAATGACAGAAGCAGTAAAGAAGCAAGCAGGGTAGTGACTGCATCTTGGAATTTGACTTCTGAATTTTATGTGAAAGCCAGCTGGGTAATTTGCTGGTTACGGAAGAAAAAATAAACTCAGAGAGATATTTTCAGGAGTACTTTGAGATTTGGGAGTTCAATCCTGTAATACTTGTTTCCCCAATTTTTTTAATCCTTTGAGTTCAAAAACCCTCTAATGAAGGGAATTTAACAAGCTACAGGCACCTACATAATACAGAGTACTCAGAACACGAGAGATTATTTCAAGTAGCGAAACACTGTTCATTAGGGAAATGATCACATTTGCAAATCTTCTGAGCTCCATCTCCATGTGCTCATCATTTATTTGTTTCCATGGGGTTTTCATCCAATCTTTAATACTTGTCTATCAAATTTAAAAAATAAACAAACAGCTCCTACTACATTCTAAGCCATGCCCATGGTTTTCAACTCATCAGCAGGTGAATATTTATGAATATGTATGGTATACAAATGCAACAATATAAGTTTCAACATTTAAAACCTACTGATCCTGGAAAGTAACCTAAGAGGATTTTTATCCTTTGTGCTAGAATTCTGTTTGTTATAGGGAAGAAATCCTCAACTTTATGGTTTGATTTTTTGCTTGTTTTCAAAGTTAAAATACATTTCTAAAGTATTAAAATTCTACAACTAGGAATCTGTTCACTTCTTATTCAATGTCTTTTCAGTAGCATTAATTGATGAGAGGTGTGCAAGTAACAAAAAAGAAAGAGCTAAATTTCAAACCTGAGATAAGCAAATGTATCTCCCATACAGTCATAAAATGCATTGGCTGAATTTGTCTCAACATTCTTAATGAAAATTCAATTAAGGTAAATGTTTGATACTCAGGGAAGCTAAAAGAAAAGTATACATTACTTACCTGCTTTAGTATAAGCAAGGACTCCAAATAAAACTGGATCTTTTAATGGAAATAATATTAATAGAAAAAAAAAATCCCAAAAGTTCTCTCTTGAACTTCTCCAGAGAAAATCACCTGGGATATGTATTCAGAAAACAAGGTTGCATTACTCTAAGTAACTCACGGTCTGGGTGCTCTACACTGGTATGAAGTGACTTTACTCCTGAGAAACTACTCTGCTATGCAAACAGCTCTAGGAGACACTCAAAGATGATACATAACCACAAGTATTATAAGTATCTTCCACATGTAAGTCAGTGGACTAGAATGTAAAAAAAGAGTCCACTTAACATGCAGAAACATATGTTTTTGCTTTGGGATCAATGGTTCAATTAATTGAATTCAAAACTTCAAGTACACCATGAGTACTTGACCAGTTAACAAAAACCAGTTAGCTGCAACACTCCCATTTACAGTGATTGCAATTCCATTGCAGCGGCAAAATCACTATGATACAAGATACTAAAACCAATAGAATGTATTTAGAAATAAGCTTTACAAAAGATTTGCATTCTGTAAAATGAGTTCAAACTTAAATCAACTTATATTTAAAAAAACTGAGCAATGTTTTGATCATGTAAAAATAAAAAATAAATACTCAGGAAGATCTTTTACTTCCTAATCTTGTCAGGCACTCGGTTTCATCAGAGCAGAAGAAGCTTTTCCTATTCTTCCACAACAATAACTTCATCTCTGAGGTAACTGTGCACTCATGGACATTAAAATAAATTTTGTCCTCTTTTGGAGACTGAATGGCTTGTGTACAGTTGCAATTACCTCTGAGGAAAAGCTGATGAAAGGCGAAATCTGTGATGACCACTGAAAGGGACTCCTGTCATTCTGAACAAATGCAAGTAAAGCTGGATGCCAGATTAGTGACTTAATCATAAAATATAAGTCAATAGACAGGATTCTGTTATAATCCATCCAAGGCCAGGTTTTCATAGTTCTTATGTTATAAAATAGGACTGCTGCAAAGGTTATTCTTCTAGGGGATTATTAAATGGCCATTTTGAAACCTCTTTTCTCTAGGCTAAAGAAATATAGAAGAAAACGAAAGACAGTTGTATAATTTCCTGAAAGACACTATGACAAACTTATCCCCACCAGGAACCATCTTATACATCTGAATCCATAATAACGTGCATTTAGGTTTGGAACTCCTCCAGCTTCAAATTGATTTGCCAAATTTCATAAAAAGTAGTGAAAAAAACACTTTGTTTCCTCCTTGACGACCTCTGAAACACATTTCAGCCTTTGGCACTTTTTAAAGCCATGCACAACAATTCAGAATAGAAAAAAATGACAGACCCCATACTCCAGCAGTGCCAGTAAATACCATTGCAATAATGTTATCATTCACTGTCAGATACTGAAAAGGTACAAATTGAGGCAGGCACTGTAAGTTCACGTGGTACTGTGTGAGGCTTTTTCTTCTCACTACTCTTCATTCCTTATTTGTGCAGACACCACTAATGCATTTCCATCCAAAGGAGGGTTATGATAATAAACTACTAGTGCTTTTTTATGCAACTGAGTTAAACTAAATCAGAAGTCAAAGACAAAGTCTAAGTTTGTAATATTGTTCAGTTCACAGACTAAATAATTTCAGATTGTTTCTCAGAACACTTGAGGAGAGTTCAAAGGTTCAGAAAACTTGAGCAAAACCTAAACAGCCTTATTTCAAAGTTCCTTCCTCAAATATTCATTGTGCATATGTGCTAAGCATGAGGCATACCCAGAGCCTATTTTGTTTATGACATATCCCCATAACTCTGTGTTGTTCCCTGATTCTGATCATTCAAGAACTGAGCTGCAGGCCTGGGAATCGAGCCAAGCACTTGCAGCAACACATGACAGTAGCATACCCCTGGAAAACTGAATACTCTGCAGTCATTGCAAGCCTACTACACAATACTCTATCTACACTTTTTTCTTCGTTTTTAATCACAGCTTATGTCTGTATTACTTTGTTGCTGATAAGCCACGGTTCTGTGGTTTTAGTGCCATAAACAAATAAGAGCTCATCTCAAGCTTGCTTAACCAGGTTCATGCAATCATACAGGCATGGATTGTATTTATTTCTTTGAAATAAAAGATGAAGAGCACAGAGTCAGACCATTAACTTGATTTCCTCATTTAGTCCAAGAAAAAGCAATTGTGCCCTGAAAATTTAATTTTAAAGATTTGTCTGTGTTCCCCCACAAAGATTTTTATGCTCTCAATCACTATTAGTGTAAATGAGCTACAGTTCCAATAATACATTTACAAACTTGTGGGGATCCTTCAACAGTCAGGCCATGTCTTCAGGGTTCCACTGTTTAAAAAGGTGCCTCTGGTCAATGCTACAGCCTGCGACCCAACAGAACTGCTGCCCAGTGCCCATTGTCATGGTAAGCTGGATTCTACACCTGGTGGCCCCTAGTCACCATGAAACCACCCTTAACATACAAAAAATATTAACATTTAGAAAGCAGCATATTTGCTGTTAGAGAAGTTAGAGAATATTCTAGACCTGTCCTATTTCTTTCAATTACCTAGCCAATATATCTACATTTTCAGATAATCAAAGAATTTTACACCTTAAAAAATTCTCTGGATGACTATTGAAACTCAAATATTCCCCTCTGCTTCAAGGATTTCCTGTAGTTCCTGTAGTCTAAATCTGGATGCTAACGAAATATTGACTCCCTTCACTTTACTTTTAGAGGTGTCAATAGATAAGGAAGAACCTTTTTGTATTCAAAACATAAACATACATGCATTAATAAGTATCACATCACTTTTATTAATTATTAATAAATTCTATGCAAACAGGAAATAAACATTAAATCTAGTTGTTGGAATGGGACAGGAAGGGGTTCAACTCACATTTCATCACATCTTCAAATCTGGGTTTCATATACACAGAGAAACTTGGCATGAACCAATGAGGAAGAATAATGTACAGAATTGTGTCTTGATCTGGATGCAGTGGCACCCAGAAAACTTTGACATGATCGCAGCTTGACTTGGGTTTTGAAGTGTAGTGTGACATGGACCCAGCAGAATTTGGCAGTGCTCTTTATCACTGACCCTTAGATTGAAATAAGATTCTTACAGACCAATAATTTCTCCAGAAAGAACAGCCAAGCCTTACATGCAAAAATGGTGTAAGACAATGATTAAATACACAATACTTGCCTGCAAAAGCAGTAACACTTTCTGCACGGACCTTCGTCTCTTCCTGCTGTGTTTTCCCCTGAAGTGCCTGTGGAGGTCAGTAATGCATAAAGCTAATAGGGGACTGTGAGTGCCAGGCCTCTGCAATGTACTGATGTACTGATGATGGGATTTTTTCCTCTGCAAACAAAGGTCTGCTCACTGTCAACACTTCACAGAAAATTGCTGGACTCATCAATTATGCCACTATAAACAAATGTATAAGCATATAGGTATTTAGACATATTAATATGAAAGTAATTATATTACTTTTATATAATATATAAAATTAATATAAAAGTAAGGCAAAGCAGATAATCTCTCATCTGTTCTCCAGTCTAACAACAGAAGTGGCAGACAAGTGAGAATATTTCAAATACAGTAAGAGATAACAGGAGGACATGTGGAGAGAGTTATAAACATTAAGCAACTTCTTTGAAACAATTCTGCATTTGGGGATCCCAAGTGAGCTTTTTGCTTGTTCATTTGTTTAATTAGAGGTCAATAGCTACCTTTATCCCTGTGGAAATGAACTTCTAGGACCTACTTGAATTACACAAGATATTAGGGCAAAAATTTGAGAAAGTTATTCCTCTTTTGATTTTTTTTTTCCATTCCTATCCACATAGCCAGTTGCTATCCTCAGTATGTCACACTTAGGTATCCACTTTGCAGCTTAACAGTGCAATGAAGGAGACCATTGCTGAGCAAACCAGTTAAACAGCTTTTTCCAGGTAAATAAAGGAGCAAACCAATTTGTATATTTAGCACTGGAGGACAGATGTAAGGCAGCAACACAAAAAGACAGCTATAGCCATAATACAAATTAATATAATTTATGCTGTTTTATTATAAATAAAATGCTACACAGCACCTTTATTCTCCAAGTGTACATACATAATTTTAAATCCTGAGTTTGTCATTCAAAAGCACCCAGATTAGGCTGCAAAAGTTATCTATGCACAAATTTGAACAAGCAACTCTCGTTCAACAGTTATTTTTGTCCATGGTTGGATCCTCATTAGCCATGCAAATGCATGAATCTTTTGCATAAGCAAAGGGATAAAAGTAAGTCTACAGCAGATAGAGTCTATTATATGAATGTTAATAAATATAGTCAAAATTTGGAGGAAACATGTGACAGCTAAGGAGTCAGGCTCCTGGATTACCAGCTACCAGTATCCTTACGCCATTTATTCTTCTTATTCATCATTGCTGTTTTCCATATGAAAGTGTAAAGTCATCCAGAATAATTTGGCACTTGCTCATAGCACTGCTTTTCAAGGCCAAGTGGTAGTAAAGTCTTCTTCAAGAGGGACTTGGGACTATTTTTTGGAAATCACAAGGATGATGCTGCAAATCGAGATTCTTTTTATAAAGAGTTTCCTTCCATATGTAATGTTTCCATTACAGCTCTTGCAAGCCTAAGCAAGGTGAAAATTACAATAAAACAACATGTACAAGACAAGTTGATGATCTGAGACAGCAGCATGGCTTCACTAATGATGAACTGTGCCTGAGCAATATGGTGGCCTTCTATGAGGGAAGACAAAACGATGTCATCTACCTAACCTTCTGTAAGCCCACAACACAGTTTCACAGAACATCCTTATCTCCAAATCGGAAATGGACATGGAAGTGAAGGCTGGGCTACTCAGTGGGTAAGGAATGGGCTGGGCTGACACAGAGGTTTATGGTCAGTGGCTCTACATTCATGTGGAGGCTGTGACGAGTGGTGTCTCTCAGGCCTCTGTCTTGGGACTGGTGGCTTTTAATATCTTTATCAGTGGCACAGACAGTGAGATTGAGTGCAGCCTCAGCAAGTTAGCAGATAACACAAAATTGAACGATTGCTCAGTACCAACCCTGACCCCCCTAAAACCCAAAATATGTAAACAAAAAGGGGGACCACACCACACACATCACCATCTCACCCCTTATTTTATCAAATTGGCAGTCACTGAGCCCCAGATGCCCAAACAACACTCCATTGACAAATCAAAGGATGAGGAAAAAGCACAAATAAAGAAATTACTTCTCACTTAAGATCAAAGTTCATAATCAGCCGACAATCAGAATATATTTTAGAATCATTTCAATGTTTCATCAACTGAATTTTCAAAGAATACATGTGGATTCTTAATTTCCTTCTTGATCATGGAAGAGAAAAAAATTCTCTTTTAAATAATTTATCAGCTGTTTTATTTGAGGCTTGTCAATATTCCCCAAGCAGAGTTCATGAGAAAGGACATTCAAAATGCAATGTACTCAGATTAGCCATACTTTCTCCAAAATGTATGTCTGCTTGGGAAAGCTCTTTTTGTTAAGTTTTTTGTTGTCACAATGTGAAATACTTGAGAATATACCTTGATAAATAATGTTGATGCAGTTTTTATTTTGACTGTAAATTCTGCTTGGTACTCCAAGATACTGACAGTGACAGATATATCATAACAGTTCATAAAATCATGGTTATTACCCATATCCTGGAAAATACTTGAGTAACAAGCTTAAAGGGCACTTCTGTTTTTACAACATCCTTTTCCAAATCCACACTGTTTCACCTGAAAGATACAACTTACTTACTGAATGAGGGTTCCTTAGAGATTAAGCAGGTAATCCATGCAGACTGTTCCCTTTTTCTTAGCTGCCATTTATTAAATGTGTTCCATCTCATGAACTATGAGCCATTTCACTTTTAAGCACTCTTATTTCCTTTAAATTTACCTAAAACTTTATTAGACTCAGTCAGTAATGCCCACATACATTTAAAAGCCCACATAAATTTAAAACATTCCCAATGGAGAAGAATAAAACATTTAAAATCTATATTTGATCTGACAACAGCATTATCATGTTTAAGTTAGAAACAGATTGGACATAACTGAAGATAAAGAGGACACAAACATCACTCCCATTTTGGTGGAGTGGGCTTTAAATTATCAGATTAATTCAGAATACATTACGCAGAAACATTGAACTGTTATCTTTAGACAGTCTTTTCTAAGAGTTTACAATTTCTCAGTTCAGTGAAGCTTGCCACCACCTTGTTGTCAGAACAAAAAATGAAAAAATCATTTGGTTCAGAGCACAGAACTGATCTCACCTCCAAAAGTACACATTTTCTTCTGATAACCAACATTTCTTTGGACTGTAGAGGTACCACTTCATGCTTTACAGTGAAGTCAATCTTTTTAAGATTCTTCCATGTTTCAGGTAATTCCTAACCACATTACAAGCAGATATTGTTTGTCAGTTTGCAGAGCCAACAACCCCCACACACAAACACACATATTTTCATTCTCCCCAACTTTCCCTGTTTTTCCCTTTTGTGAAAAATATTAGTTGAGTTTGTGTAGTTCCTTCCCTATTGCTCTCATGTAGTGACAAAGACGGACTCTTTACACAGAGTAACTTGCTAAATGCAGTTTATGGGAAAGATTAAAATTCTTTACAGCATCCTGCATTTTCTAGTTAGAACATGTTTACATATATAAAATTTTGAAATAATCCTCAGCAACACAAAAAAACCCTAAGCGATGCAACTCATGATAAAATAGTTTGAGAAATACATTATTTTGACCCATTCATAAGAAATGCACAAAAATACGCATAGTAAGCCTCAAGCATGTCAAGTTGTTTTGCTTAACCTGCTTAGCGCTTAACAAGGGTGTGCTTGAACCCAGTCTAGGCCATAAAAACAAACTCATATTCCTTACATTCCTGTTAGACATCCCAAAGATTCATCTGCTCTACAAGCTGACAAAAAGGTCAGCCACAAGTGTAGCTGAACATGGACATGGACTCACTCACAACAGTATTATTAGACACAATAATTTAAAGGCAAAGATACACAAAGACAAATGTTTTTTTCCCTTGTTGTTTTGAGAAAGTTACATGGGGCTTTTGAAAACATCTGTGTTTACTCTGAATCTCATTCAACTTAATTTCACAATCCTGTGACACAGCTGAACCTCATTACCCCCTTCCAAGCTATATTGCTCAGAAAGTTTTCCCATCACTATTTCAAGAAAGTGGCTAGAAGTTTAATAAACACTAGCAATCTTCTGATAATGTGTAAATAAGAGCACAGTGAAATACTGGTCTATAAATTGTACTTTAAAATTAATATTTCCATGCTGGTGAAGTTTATTTTTCAGCTGCATTAAAAGGCATGACAGATTAGAAATCAATAGTAAAGAAATTACTGGGAAAGATTCCTTGTTTTCATATGCAGTGAAAGTCTTTACATTTCCTGCAAATGATGCTAGGGGAAAAAAAAAATACAGAAACACATTTAGTCATGTGGAAAAATCAGGTAGATAGCAAAACTCTGATCCATAAAGAATCAATGTTTTACATGCTGAAAAAGTCAAACATTATAATGGTGCTATTTTTACTGCTTCAGTTTTTGGTGTGCCAACATTTCTCTAATTAAAGTTACATTAAAGAGCATGGTTCAAGTTTTCAATAGGATTACCTCCAACTGACATGTACCATCTCTGCACCTCTGTGTGCAAGCAGTCACATACTCATCATGGAGCAGCAAGGGCTGGCTGCTTCCCAAGGGAAGGTGAGTCAGGAGCAGAAAGCTGCCCCAGCAGACAACACCCACATCAACCAAGGGCGCAGTCCCGGAATGCCTTAAGCATGGCAGCAGTGCCAGGTGTTTGTAACTGGGTGCATCCACAGCCCCAGACAGTCAGCAGTGGAACAGACCCTGGGTTCCACCAGCAAGTACAGCCAGGAGTGGTAAGAGAGACAGAGATAAGGGCAAGCAAGAGCACAGAGCCCGTGGGGTCCGTCCTGGAGAGCACGCCTGGAGCCAGGGCCAAGCACCCCAGGGGGGCAGGGCTGAGGAGGGGCTGCAAGACAGGAACACGCTGTACCTCAGAGAAAGTGAGGCCACAGGGATGAGCTCCTGTGGAGTCCCCTGGGTGAGGGGAGGAGCTGGTCAGGGCCATTTTTAGTGCATCCAGGACACTGATAGTTTGCACACCTGCGAAGCAATTAAGCTGCTACCTGACCTACCTGCGCAAAAAAAGGGATGCCCTAATCCTGCAAGGTTAAGATTACTCAGTAGATTTTTACAGTAAAGGGATTTAACCTGCCTCAGGTTATGCACAAAAACCTTTTAATTTTGGGCAGAGGCGAATTAAGACATTTTCAGTATTTATTTGCCAAATCAAAATCATATGCTACCTGTGAGTTTTTTAGCTTGGATCATCTGGAAAAAGAATTTTCATTTAACCAGAAATATTCATGTTTCAAAAATTATTTTTGTCCCAGCCAGGCAGTAGATAGAGCCAACCTTTCAATAAGTTTTATATAGAACTTGTATATATCAAAATGCAGCAGTGGATTTCCCTATATTTCATGCATTCTTCTGGAATGTGAGAGAGCAGCAAGACCAAGGTTCTGCTGTAAATCAGATGGAGGGTTAAGTCCACTACATCTCAAATGCTGTGCTACACCCCCTGACCAAGAATCTTCAGCTATTTGAGCCATGTATCCGTCAGCTCTGGTCTTAGCCCCAAGGGTTGGAGAGGAGCAAATGTTAGATTTTTGACTGCATTTCAGGATTAACTGAAATGAAAGAACAAACATAAAAATAAAAGTAAAAGCTTTTAGGTAGGCCTTCTAGGGCATATTTGTGCAATATGGAAATCCTATTCTGTGAAAGGCAGGCCACGTAAACTAAGGGTCCTCTCTGGCCTTGAAATCTATGTTCCGTACAATAAAGGAGAGCCATAGTTGAAATCTGACATCAAAAATGCTGTTAGCACATGACTATTTAGGTGAAAACACTGTTTTCCGACAAATAAGGTTTTTTTCAAAGAGTTTCTCTCCCAAAGAATGGATCCAAAGTCTGCAAAATATCTGTTGTCTCGTGGCTTAAAGGGATGGAAGGGACTTAAAGATACCATTCAATCCATCCTTCTCGCATATATATACACATGTAAAGAGGAGGATTACATATATACGGCTATATATTTGTGCTTATGGATGCATAGATAAAAAATATCTATTAAACAGAAACTAGCAAAACTTGACTAAATCTGAGCTGTTTTGCTTAAAATTTGAGGTCCCCTTTTAAATGAAATTCACCAATTAAATTTAAAAAGCTTAGGGTCAACTTGATCTGAAATAAATATCAAAAATTCTTCTGATTTAAAGATTCATTACTTTATGTAGCATATTGGTCCTAAAAAGAGGGGGGAAAAAAAGAAACATGATGAACAAGAGATTTTAGACAAGATAAAAAAATAGTAGAATTATTTATATTTCATTAATAGGCACAGGAAATGAAAGCAAAGGAAGCTCTGCAAGAATGGAAATACCTGTTCTGTAGAATACAGTTAGTCTCATGAACATTTTGGACCTTCAGAATTTTAATGAAATTCCAGCTTCCCTTTACTAAGAAATTGTCCACTGAGAAGAAACTGCTTCACACATCCAATTTCATCATCAACACATTGAGTACCACTCTTTGTTAAAGTGTTGTTCCAGAACATAGACAGTGACCAAGTCCCTCTTCCTCATAGTTACTTATGTCTTCCAGGGTATCCATCTGGTCTATATAATGCTAAATGAACATCCAAAAGTGAAAAATCAGTAGATGCAAAGATTAAATTCAAGGAAGAAAAGACATCCTTAAAGCTAAGTCGCATGCCAAGACCCAAGATATTGCACTGATGGCAATGACAATTATAACTTGTCAGTTAGCAGCAGGTTTCCTGTCTGCTCCCTGAAACAACTTAATAGGAAATGACTGCTTGGATACATGTTTCTCAAGTATTATAATTTCTGTTTCATGCATCACACTAACATCAAAAAAATTCAAAGTACCTACTGTCATCAGCTAGAGACAAAACAGTGCACTTGTTATTACTCACATCCTCCAACATGTTGATTTAACTTACTGCACTTGTTCATGAGATGAACTGTGATTCAGATCCTTATGACTATCATTGTCACTTTCCAGTAAGGCTCCAAAAAATGCAATATTGTGTCCAACTTTGTCCTTTGTTTCCTTTTCACTATTGTAGAGTGTAACCAATTTATATTTAATATATTTTTACCTGAGTAAACGGTGATATTTTGATATATTTATTTATTTATTGATATTTGTTTCCATCACATATAAAAAAACTGCAAAAAGAAGAAATTACACAAAGACTTTTTTTTTTTGCATGACCTGCTAGTCTGACAAAAATACTCGTTCACAAACACTTGCATTTACATTAAATTTCTAGCAAAATTGTTTCACTGTAATTCACTACACACTTTTGTCAGCTATCTCTGGACATAACCTCACAGCTTATAGAGAAGGAAATTTTTGCAGACACATAGCTCAGCTGTACTTGCAGATCTGGGAGCAGAAACAGTATCAGGTATCCCAATGAGAAGTAGTAACCAAGAAAGTAAACACTCAACCTATAATCACAAAGAAACCAGCAGTTCTTGAGAAATGCCCAGCCTGGAATATGTGGAAGTCATTGGACACCAAATGCTCAGTAAAACCTGCACTGAAATGCCAAAGACTGCCTGTGCACAATGCACAAGTGAAAGTAAAAGGCAAATTCATGAACCAGCTTTGAAGAGAGTCCATCCAGCTGCAGATTTCAGTGTGTATTAGAAAGGTACTCTCATCTGGGCAAGTGAACCAGAAGTTAAAAAGAAGTTAGCCAATATAATTTAAAAAATATGTGCTGGTGCCTGATGGAAATGACTGGATATAGTCATAAAACAAGAGAAGCAAGGTTAAGGAGAGTAGAATATGACAGTTCACTGTGAATAGATGGGAAAAGTCCTCACAGCCTCTCTTGAGATATTAGCCTTCCTGGAATAAGCCATCGGATAGAGGTGAGTCAGCTGGGAAAACAGCTACATTCAAATGCCTAGAGGAAAGGTCAGTTGTGATGCGCAAAAAAACCCCAAACAAAAAACCCAAACAAACAAACAAACAAAACCAAAAAAACTCTCTTTTCCAAAGTATTTGACAATCTGTTCGCAGATGATACAGCTTCATAGCTGTTTTTGATTAGTCCCCCCATAATATCACAGAAATTACCATTGACATGAAGTCCAAAGAAGGTTTAAAAGTTATTTCACTGCTCTTAAGAAAAAGCTGCACTTCAAATAAAGGAGTGGATTTAAATGTTGCCTCAGTGTTTTCATTCAGATACTGAAGAAAACACTTGATAGCTTTGAACAGCCCATCTACAATCATGTGTTCTGTGTGTTCAGTGTAGAGTTTCCATTCATCAGAAAGAGGATCGGTCTGAAGCAAATACTGATTGTCCTGGAAAGAGTAATTTAGAGAATCAGTAACAGGGGTTTAGAATTGCTCTTCCCAGTGTGTATTTCTTATTCCAGCTAACTGAGTCCAGGAATAAAGAAACTCTCACTTTGATGAAGAAAAGCATCCCCACTATTCACAACATAATTACCTTTTCATTGTAACTTTTACAAGTACATCTGGAACTAGTTACAGAAAACTATTTCCCTTTGGAGTTAGATTTGCATCAGCAAGTGTAAATGTTTGAAAACAGTTCTATCTTTTACTTAGTCTTGGCTTTCCTAAAAGTATTTAGACCTATTTAGTGACAATAGCTACTCCCAGAACAAAATATGTACTGCATCTACTATCATGTAGACTAACTGGCAAATCTTTTCCACTGTTTCTTGAACTGTACTTCATAGGACTTTTATTTTTTAAAATCAATGGATAGAAGAAAGGATTTCTGCCATGTTTTCTTGACAAAGTGTTTGGCTCACTCCATACAACATCCAGTTCCACATTATGCTTACATATTCTGATTCCCTCATTCACATTTTAAACAAGTTCTCCCTGCCTGTTCATTACGGTCAGAAAGATATGCATCCTGCCAAGTCAGAGGCAGACATCAGTTGTGTGTCAAAACTCTCCAAATCGTGTATTCTACTTGCTTTGCAGCAGTCTTCCACATCCTCCAGCACGGATTTTAAATACAGTTAAATTTGCAGTATAAGAAGAGTAAGAAAAACTCTTACTCTTTCTAAGGTTATCAGAAATATCTATAAACAGATTTTTCTTTGCTCAGTCTGTTCTGTACCTAACTCAAATTTACCTGTTATGCTGCAATAAACCATCAATCTTGTCACTTGGCAAGAGACTGACAATCAAATGTGCTCAGTCTTCTAGTTTTAAAAACACCTGTTGCCAAGTTCTCAGTGGATTTAACCTCCTTATTATGATATATCAGTTGAGTCTGTATCCTATTTACACATTAGTAGACAGCCTGGCTTTTAATGTAAACAAAAAGTTCCAGGATAGCCTATAAAACTGAAGATTTCTCACTCTCCCTAAGATGGATGACTGGACAAAAACAGGACAAGTTTGTCTTACTGCATCTCCTCTTTTGTCTTTCTATCATAGCTTCTGTGTGAAACACTCAGATTTTAGTTCACTGACAACGCAGCCAAACTGGTAAAAATCTGAATGGACATTACTCTGTTTTGAAACTGGATGATATCAGCCTGTTCATATTATATAACAATCTATTTTGACCCTAGGAAGGTCTTTTTTACTGGCTGTCCATACACAAACTAGAACCATTTTAACTAATATCAATCCAACATGGCAACTTTGATTAAAAAGTTTCTAGCTAACTTTTACAGAGAAACCCAATATGTATCTGTCTGGTACCTGAGATGTCATTTCCATCAGCAGGTAGAAGTTCCATTAGATAATTTTTTCTTAGTTTCTACAAGGTAAACTCCCACTACTCACCCCAGTTATATCTCTTAGAACTGGACTAAAATCAATCATGAATTTTATTTCAGTCCCTGAAAAGCATTCTGCTTAGCCTAATAGTGGAACTTTCATCATCCTTTACTAGACTTGTAAACCACTTCAGCTTCATTTCATAAATTTCTTGGTTGAAGGAACTAGTTCTATCCATGCATTTAATAAATGAATGCATTAGAGGTCAGTATTTTGTATTCAAAGAAAAGTATATGTACACTCAATAAAACTACAATGCATGATTAACTACAAACTACGGAGTAACAACCGTCTCACAGACAAGATAATTGCAAAAAATTGTTAATGACAGTTTAGTTTTGGTTTAGTATAAATGAAGATTTGAGATGATTAGGGTTTTATCAATTTTCTACTCTGTTTTTATATTCCCATACATCTGTCAAAAAGAATCTTTTTTATTTACCTTGCAAAATGCATCTCTTGCAATATGAAAGCACTGCAACCTCTTGGTGTTAGAAGGGTATTGTAAAATCTCAAGATATTATACCCACTGGTGAAATAGCAGAAAGCTACAGAATCACAAAAGATTTTGTTATTCAGAAAAAGGCAGACACCAAAAAAAACCCTTTCTCAAGTTATCTCATCATAACTACAGAATTTACTGAAGCAGAATTTTTATCAGCCTCCTGAAAGCAAGAGCTACAAGTCTTTGCCATCTGTATCCTACAGTTCTGGTCTTTTCATTTAGATCTCATGTACACTATCCATTTAAAAAAATGAAATCTAAATGGCATTTCTCTGATTCTAAGCCACTAATGCTTCTCAAGGAACATGTGTAGTACAAATGCATAATCCTGTTAACCTCTTTTACACCCTGAAGTAAAAATTCATGACATGTGATACATAATTTGTGCTTATGTCTAGAATGAAAGAGAATTTTTTCCATAAAGAAAAATAATTGCTAAAACAATTAAAAGAAATCCTTTGTGTAATGCAGTGAGTTTACTACTGAGTAACTTTCTGACTAAAATTACTTCATACCATCCAAATTCCAGAGAGTAATACTCCAAGTTCTGAGGCACAGAGAAGGTGTACCTCCCATGTCTAGCAGAGGTATATTTCACAGAATCACAGAATCACAGACTATGCTAAGTTGGAAGGGACCAATCTGGATCATTGAATTCAACTCCTAGCCTGGCACAGGATATCCCCGAGAGTCACACCATGTGCCTGAGAGCGGTGTCCGAACACTTCTTGAACTCTGTCAGGCTTGGTGCTGTGACCACTTTCCTGGGGAGCCTGTTCCAGTGCCTGACCACTGTTTGGGTGAAGAACCTTTCCTTGGTATCCAACCTAAACCTCCCTGACACCACTTCAGGCCATTCCCTCTGGTCCCATCACTGATCACCACAAGAAGAGATCAGTGCCTGCCCTTCCTCTTCCCCTCACAGGAATTTGTGCCAGCACTGAGGTCTCCCCTCAGTCTCCTCTTCTCCAGGCTGAACAGACCAAGTGACCTCAGCTGCTCCTCATACAGCTCCTTCTCAAGGCCCTTCACTCACTTCATGGCCCTCCTTCAGATGGTCTCTACAGTTTAATACCTTACACTGTGGTGGCTGAAGCCACACACGGGACTGAAGGAGAGGCCGCCCCAGAGCAGAGCGGAGTGGGACAGTCCCTCCCTTGCCCAGCTTGTGCCTGATGCCCCCCAGGACAGGGCTGACTCTCCTGGCTGCCAGGGCACTGCTGACCCACATTCAACTCGCCAGTGAGCAGGACCCCCAGGTGCCTCTCTGTGGCACTGCTTTCCAGCACCTCATTCCCCGGTCTGTTTGTACATCCAGGGCTGCCCAATCCCAGGTACAGAATCCGGCATTTTCCCTTGCTGAACTTCATATGGTTGGTGATTGCCCAGCCCTCTAATTTGTCACTGTCTCTCTGCAGTCCCTTCCTGACTTCAAGGAGTCAACAGCTCCTCCCAGTTTTGCATCATCTGTGAACTTGCTCAGTATCACTTCCAGCCTGCATCCAAGTCATTTTTGAGGATGTCGAGGAGCACACGGCTAAGGATGGAATCCTGTGGAACCCCATGGGTGACTGGACACCAGTCTGATGTCAGCCCATTCACTATAACCCTTTTGTGCCCAAACAGTGAGGCAGATGCTCACCCATTGCATGTTTACCCAGCTGTGTGCTGGACATTTAGTCCTGAAGGATCCTGGGAGAGACAGTGATGACAGCTTCCCTGAAATCCAAGAAGATTACATCAGCTGGCTTCCCTTGGTCAGCTAGGTGGGTTACTGTGTCATAAAAGGAAACCAGGTTTGATAAGCAAGACTCTCCTCTCATGAAGCTGTGACCAATGACTGCATTGTCTTTCAGATGTTCCTCAATACCTCCCAGAATAATCTTCTCCATAACTTTACCAGGCACTGAAGTGACATCAACAGGGCTGTAGTTTCCAGGGTCCTATTTCTTGCCCTTCTTGAAAACTGGGGGAATGTTTGCCAGATTCCAATCAGCTGGGACCTCTTCAGATTCCCAAGATTGCTTAAAAATCATTGAGAGGGGTTTTGCAATGATATCAGCTCGCTCCTTGAGGATTCTTGGATGAAGTACATCAGGCCCCATAGATTTGTAAGGATCCAGCTGGAGCATCATATCCCACACAATTTCAGGGTTTACTGGGAGTTAGTTGATTATTCTCGCAGTGATGGTCCTCCAGCTCTGGACACTGAGACCCCCTTAGTCTGTCATCTGTGTTGAAGACAGAAGCAAAGAATGCATTAAACACCTCTGCCTTGTCCATGTCCCTGTTGTGAGGTGACCATCCTCATCCTGTAACAGCTGATGTTATTTCCACACTGTATTTTGCCATTAATATATTTGAAAAAACTCTTTTTTATTGTCCCCCACAGTTCTGGCCAGCTTCAATTCCAGTTAAGCTTTGGCCACAGAAATTTTGAGTAATACTTACAGATGACTGATGTGCTGAAAAGGTATTCCATGCCTGAGAAGCCCCTTCTAACTCATAAGACCATTTTAAACTGCTTGCAGTCACTGATGTGTTTTCATAACATCCATTCCTTACCTTAAACAAAGAAAAATACTTATGGTAAGAGATTTCCATTTTATGATCATATAAACTGCACATAAAATGCCAAATCCACTCTTAGTGACTAAAGAAGTAGCAGCTTCAGATCCAAAAATCTGTCTCTGAGCAAAAAAAACCCAAGGGCTTTCTGAAACAAGTTACATTGGGTGACAGAGGAGTTTCAGGTGCTGCATAAAGATGCTTTTGTTCCCACCTTTGTGAAACAGCCTAGGAAGAATGGGGCTTACGCTGGCTGCAGGCAAGTCAAGTTACTGTTTAGGAATCCCAGTGGCTTTTCTGACAGTACAAGGGGGTTCCTTTGGCAAAACTTGAGCAGTAAACATGGATGACACCAAAGCAGGTAGAAGCTGTTATAAACAGGCTATAAACACAAATGAAGACACTGTTGTATAGTCAGGAGGTTCACGAAGAGGAGAGATTTATCAGACCTCAGTGTGGTTTGTCACCATGCAGATCTGGACACTAAGAGCATTGTGAAATCTAATTTCTGCTGCAGCTGGCAAGACAGCCATATGCTCTTTCTTTATATTTTTCTTATAGAAAAAAAGTTTCTTCAAACTTTGTTGCAGAAAATTTCCTCCTCTTCCTCATGATCCCTGAAGAAATTCCCTGAGGAAAAGAAATTCAATGAGCACACTTACTAGTATGATTCAATGCTCATTGAACAGATTATAAAAATCAAAAAGCATCCTATGAGAACTTTATGAGCACATTTCCATATTTTTCATGCACGTCAAAGTATACCTTTAATTGCTTGTATAAATGTGCAGATCTGAGCCTTTAGAGACAGGAAATAGAACCAAAATGTCACAGGCTACGTCAGCTTTCTTGTACATCTATGCAATCTCTGCTGTAATTATTTTCTATTGGGATTCTAAAGAACTGGATAATGCCTGTCAACTTTTTGTCTAAAGTTTAAGTGTTTTGCTTTCACTGAATTTCATCAGAAGGTAATTTAGTTGCAAAGGAAAAAACAAAAAAGAAGTCTAAGCATCTGCATGTTCATTTTAAAGTGGAAGTTTAATATAATTTGAATTTCAATGAAATAAAATGAGAAAGTGTTCAGATTTCAAGTATTTTTAAATTTCTCATGAACATTTCAGAGCCTCCAGAACTTGTTTTGCTTTTTATAAATCTCCCAGAGTTCTGCTACTATTACTGTACTGTCAAGTTCCTTTTTATAGTATCTCCTGTTTAAAATCCTAATTCAGGGAGAAGTGATCTTCCATACTCATAAGTATCTCATTTCCACACAAGCAATAGATATCATTAAAAACTTGATCAGTAAAGAGAGAATTAAAAAAATTCCATGGCCCACATTTTGGCTAGAAGGATTGGCAAAATACAAGAAATTCTCTGAATGGTACAGTAAATCTCAGAATGAACTAAATCATTAAATTCCCATGAAATCTGCTTGTAATCAGGCTAAAAATACTGCAGAAAAACCTGCTTGCCTCATGGTTTCCTCCATAATTCTAATTTTGGTTTTGTTTGAAAGGCAGAAATGCCTAACCTGAAAATGTATGGAAATGTTCCAAAAGCCATGGCAGCATTTTGAGAAGATCAGCAAAAACCAGCTTCAGGTTTATTTTGATTTCAGTTCAGCTTTCTCCTAAATCATTTGACTAATTTCTGTTGTGTGGAAATATGTTTCCTTACTTTCTGATTACTTTAGAAACACTTATTACTTTAAAAACAGACAACATATTACAGGCTTAAAAATGAAGACACTGCTACAAGCATCTTAATATTTCTTTGAAGAAGAAAAGATTTTTAATTTCTAGCATCGAGGTGTGAAAGTGAACAGAAAAGAAATTGCTCTTCTTGTTATCATATAATATGTAAGTATGTACTTGTAGAACTGTAAGATTAGTAAAAACACTGCACAGCAGAAGAAAAAAAGAGGCCCTTGGAACTAAGTTCCTATGAAAATACAGCATGTGTCCAATGGGAAGAGAGAAATCAGCAGGTATAATCCAGAAAACAGGCAAAGAAAATTACTGTGTTCCTGAGACTGCATATAAAACTGTAAAGCATATAGAAAACAGCAGAAAATTCCTAGCTTATTCCTTAAAACTTATTTCAAACCCCAGCTGAAATATAACATATCTCTTTAGAGAAGAAAATATATTGAACTATATTAATCAAGGAATATTTGATCAATTAGTTTAATAAATAATAGAATGTAAGCAAATTAATAATTTTAAAAATAATAATTAAATTAAGAAGAGGTTGGAGATTTTTCCGACTTACTGTCATTGATTCTCAAACATGTCTTTGTGGCAGGTAATTTCCACAGCAAACATTGAGAGAACAGCAGAAAAATTTGGATAAAAGCTAGAATGGGCAGCAGGCCTTTCCAGTAGATTACTAAATACCAGCAAATTTACAAAAAATTCACTGAACAATAAATAAAGAACTGTATTTTTATTCTAAAACATTTTACTCTAAAACCTACAGTTTCCTCAGACATTATTCTGTCAAAATAACAGAATAATCTGCTAATTAATTGTAGGGGGGGTTGTTTGTTTATGAGGGGTTTTGTGGTGGTGGTTCAGTTTGGGGTTTTTTTCTTCTTGGAAAATAAATTAGTAATGGCATTAGGAAATATACATGGAGTCCTGGTTTTCGGTTGCCTTTTTTGCCTCTTCAAATGCAAGATTAACATTTTGTGTGAATAGTAATGGTGTTGAGGAACAGATTATTAAGAACTGAATGATGGGAACTAATTAAATAAAGTTATGAAAAATTAAATATAGAAAAATAAAATAATAGAGAAGTCTATATACCTTTAGAATGAATAAAAAACATTATCACAAAAGAAATGTAACTTTATATAAATATATAAATAGATAAGAAGATAGTATCTGCCTTATTTCTGTAACTAATTATTAGACTAAACTTTATCTTTGCTCAGTTTGTAGGAGTGGTCCTGAGGAGCAGTTAGGAGTGGTGATTGGAACAGCTGCTGAAGGACCCATATTTTGTGCTACTGGGTATCAGACCAGACAACATGCCCAAAAAATACCGCTTAAGAAGGCATGAAGTACTTGCATTATCCATTTCCAAAATGACACAGGACACTGGAATAGCAATCATTAAATGTGAAGAAATACTCCCACGTAGCATTGTGAGACAGCACTGCAGCCTTGCAAGTGGCACTGAGAAGTAATTGATGCTTCTTAGACATTACTCTCTGTAGCTCTTAAGCTACAACAGCGGGCCAAGAAGCCAGTGGTACAAAGCTCTAAGGAAACCATTCTGGCAGAATACATGAAAACAGCTGTCCTGAAGCACTGGACAGACATCTGTCATAGTTTCTCCACATACCCAAATAATGGACTGAGATGAGAAAAAAATTTTTTTTTTCTCTGATCTGGTTGTACTTTCAGTTAACATCACTTGGGAAAAAAACCCTGTGCTATAGGAGGCATTTCTGGAACTATTGTGAACTGCCTGTTGAATCTGAGACAGCCTGGTTTATCCATGTCCAAAATAAATCTTCTTACTAGCACAGACTCATTGAATTGCCTGGGTTGAAAGGGACCCTAGTGATTATCTAGTTCCAACCGTTGCCATGGGCAGGGATACCCTATGCTAATGTAGTCATATTTATTTCCATGACACTGTGGGAAATGGCACTGAAGCTACCACTTCTGCAGATGTCAAGTCTGCAAAAGGCAAATTGTAGATGCCTAGTGGAAAAATTCAAGAAATACAACCAAAAAGTTTATAGTGTGATTTTATATAATTTTTCCCAATAACATATTTGCTGCATTTGAATATGTATTACCAGCAGCAGTCTTTGTTTATGGCAGTTTGTGGTTAAATACACCATGAAAGCTAACTTACTTGTTCTAGTTTGAATTCACCACACTCACGCTGACAGCCCAAATTACAGTATTTTATTATATTGCATCTTTACTGTGTATTTTATTTATCTCTGTTGTACCTTCTAGTATTTGGCATCTATTCAAAACCTTTACCTGTGTTCTCCTGCTGTTCTGGAGGGTTTCGTGGCTTCTTTTGCTTCATACTCAGAGCATTATCTTTTACTTTCACACACTACAAAGTTCATTCATTTGGAGAGCTTATGCAATCTCTCAAGGACACGAAATCCCATTTGTTCATCTGATTTGCTACACAACTGCAAAGATCGTCTATGTATTACATCACCAATTGTGACCACCTGCAAAACACTACTTATAAATACACTCTTCAAGGCATAAATCCAGCTTAATGTAGCAGTTAAAATTTTTCATGAAATGCCACAAGAAATGTGCATGTTACCTTTAAGCAATTCACAATTCAACTAGTTTGCATACTGCCAATTTACTGTTTATTAAAATTCGTGTCTCTATTTTTCTTCACAGGTTTTGCTAACAGAGCATTCATAAAAATTGGAACTTTTCATGGGGCTTTTAAGTTTAATTCCTGCTGCAACAGCTACACTGACTTCATTTTTTTCTGAATGTCTTTAAAAGAAGACGATTTTCTTAGATCTAAAATGTTCTGAGAATGACTTCATTTGGCAATACAATTCACAGTGTAGCTCTACAGAGTAAGTACTTTGTCTTCGATTAACTTTAGTTTTCCTCTAGTCTGAAATTATGGCCCAATCTCACCATAAGCATAAAATAACATTCTTCTATTCAACAGTTGCATGGGTATTAACAGTCAGTGAGCTTTGTTTAGTGATATTCAACTTTATCATTCTTCCATATCCACTGCAAAACCTTGCACTCTCCCTAATGTTTCAAAGATGGTTTTTATCAATAACTTTTAAATTTATTTCCTTGTCTCTGTGGAAGACCATTTCTGAATAGTAGCTTCTGAGGAGAGAGGTTTTCTCCATTTTTATTTGGGTGAGATTTTATAAGGGTCTTAAGCATTTGCATCTTGTAGAACTAAAAGGAATACAGGTAGTAATGGCCCTCTCTTTCTTCTGAAACTTTCTAACAGGTTTGAAATCTCAATGAATTAGAGAATCTACATTTATATCAGAGTAAGTCCTATGTTTTACTGTAATACTTTTTAAAGAACTAATGAGTTATTTTGCTGGATAAAAAATCCATGCTGTGACAAGTTACTTTCTCCCTGCAGTTATTATTTTGATCAGCATCACTATCTTCAACAGAGAGAGTACATGTTTTCCATGTTTCTCAGGCAGCCATATCCTATCAACTGTCTGCTTTCTTCCTCAACCGCAATACAATGTCCGTTTTCTCCTGTATTTTCCTTTTCCCCCCACAGTTCTCCCTTTGTTCTGTCTTTTCTGCATTACATGTGGTATGTTTGTATGCTTATATAAACTCCTTCTCCTTATTCTTGATTCTGTAATGCATCTGTTTTTGTTTGTTGTACTTGTTGGGACGCATTTGTACAGTGCTGAAAGTAAACCTCTTCTGTCTCAGCAGGAAGCTGTTCCTCACTGCAATTCTGCTTGATGGCTTTCTTTCATTTTCCCTTAGCTTCTCAAGAAATACTATTTCCTGAAACCTTACAAATTCCCCTTTACAGTCTTACATAACTCAATGTATTCAACCATCTTTTTTTCATCCATCTTCTCTTTTCCATCATGTTTTTCATTTTGTTAGGTATTTGGCTCATTTACTCATATATTATCTACTCTGATACTTTATATTTTCCACCACTACTTTGATTGCTATTTTCTTAGAAATTTAGAGTTTACGTGCAATCACGGCACACAACTCCCACTGATTTTAGTAACTCCCATTGACTGTAATGTGAGTTTTGTGGCTAACTCCCAGGCAACTCAGAAAATACTAGGGTCTAGTGGGTATAATCTGAGTTTAGAATCACTTACTTAGAAGAATAAGCTTTTAAACTTTTTCTGGTTTTGTGGTCTTGCATTATTACAACATTTAATAGCTGAGGGACCAAAGAAGACATTTTCACATAAATTAGAGTATTTGAGGTTTACATGTCAAGATTCAGAACAAATTAGGAAAGATTAGTCATTTCCCCCTGAGTCACAGTCAAATTTTGCCCTTACTTTTATCATTGCAGTCTATGGTGGTCTTCTCTCATCTATTGCAGATGAAAACGCAACTTGAATAATGAATGAGACTATGATCAAAAATATGCAAATCTTGTTCTTCATTTCAGTATTTGGACATATCAGCTTCAATTTCCTAAATCCCCTCTTCTGACTCAAGCTATTAATGATGCTAAGACAATTATCTAACTCTACCAGACAGTCTATTGTTCATTCAGCAGAAAACCCTATTTTCACAATTTCTGTAATATTTCATATATAATTTCCTTTTTCTTTCCCAGTCTTTCTGTGTCATAGTAGTAGCCAGGGTGTCTACCACTAGACACGGACTAAAGACAAGGACTCTTTGTCTGAAAAAGCAACATATTCTTATAGACCATCTGATATAACTAAGAAAAACCGGTGAGCTTTTAGATTCCCAACCCCTTCATCTATATCTTAATCTTGTGTTCTTTTCAACACCAGACTAAATTCTGCTGTAACTTTTTGGTCATCTAAAAAATATGTCCCTTTTCCCCCCCTTCTCCCTGTAACTCTAAAGGCAGGTTTTCCAAACCTGAGTATTTGTGTACCCATTTTTCATTCCTGACATCATGCCAATACTCACATAGCTACAATCTCTAGAGCAATTGATGACAGCAGGTTTTCACTGTTTGTTATATTTGCTTTTAAAGTAAATTCAGCAGTTTAAAAAGCATAAACCTGAACATTAGAAATACCTACTGTAAATCAGAACATGACGTTTTTATTCAAGGCCAAACTGTGATTATCCTTTATGTAATTTCAAGGGAAAAATAATGGAAGTATTTTATATCATATATATTGGCAGCCAACTGCTGCTGTGGTCCAGAACACTTCCAGGGATCAAGGAACTGGCAGAGTCTTGAGTCAACTTCTGAGCCCAGTAAGGAAGCTGGCCATGGAGCAGATATTTCAGATTCAAAAATGGCCAGAGCACATTAAAGCAAAAAACTCTTTGCATCCTGTGTTTCAGAGAGGTAGTTCCTGCAGTATCACTTACTGTAAGCAAACAACAGGATTACATTCACTGTCTACTGTTGCCTCTTTGTCAAATAAGCTGTGATTGGAGTCAGAGTCACTGTATGTCCCTGAATACAAAGTGACTTGCAGCCACAATGACTGGTATGATCTACACTTATCTGGTATTCAAACTATTGCACGCTTTTTCTTTTCTCACATTTTTCTACTGAGGAGATATTTAGTCCATGTGAAAAAAAGTTTTATATAAAAGTGGATAGTATTTATCCATAAATAAAAGTCTTGGACATTAAAAAAAGCATATTTGTCAAAATTAGTAATTTCCCCAAATTTGCTGTTTAATTACATGAAGGCTAAAAGCTGCACATGAACTGAATTTAAATAAATCTTTAAAAATCAAGCTGTGCAAATNAAGAAAGAAAGGAAAAAAATAGAGAGAACCCCTCCCAAAACCTGTAGCTGTGAAAAACAGGCTAGCTGCAGCATGATTTATTTTCACCCTGCCACCCATTCACACTATAGCAAATTTTACCTCTGAGTCTTGAAAATTGCTCAAAGCAGCTAAGTTTTCATTGGAGGTTTGCCTGGAGCCTTTTTCAGGATCAAGGTCTGCCTCATCAGGTGTCCTACCAACATGAATTACTCCAGTTCAAAGTATAATTCCAAAACAAATTAATCACAGCACGTACTCAAATATTTATCAAAATGTTTCTCAGCCTAGTAATTTCACACTATAGAATTTTGAGATATGAAACAGATTAAATATTTTACCCTAGAAGCAGCTTCCAGTCCTTTTGACTCTTGAAAGGCAGGATTTAATATTGTTACTAAGTGGTGACCATTCATCTGCCAAGTGAATCTCACATGATGAGAAAGCTTTCTGCATTACAAATGTATGGAAAGTTCTATCTCAGAATTCAATTACAAATATCAGTACTTGCTATTCAGAGCAACAGCTCCAAAATAAAGCTCTTTAATTTCAGATTATAATTGAAAATGTAACCACATTACTGTATATTCTATTGCTTTTGACACCACTGACAAATACAGGAACTAATCCTGTACCTGCTACTCACATTATCACTAATGCAAGTAATCCCATTTAAATTAAGAATTTGTAAACAAAAATCATTCATGTCAGTAAAAATTACAAGATAGAGTGGATAAACCCCCTGAAATTGAATTATATGATCCATTTATTTAGTTTTGTTCACTGAGGTATGTGGTTTCACATGCCCAGTCGAAGCTAAAAGTACAACCGAGACTACAAAAGCTTAAAGAAGGGATACTGCACAAGGTGCAGTCAGCAGAGCTGATATAGCTGTTGATCTCATGAAAAGGGCAGCTCCCAGGATCTCCCTGCATTCCTCAGTTCATGTTCTTCCATGTGCTCACAGTCTTGGAGGCTCCTGACTCAAGCAGAGGGCTCAGCCTTATAAGCTACTGCATAAGCAGGCACAGCCTACTGCCATGACAGTCCCACTAGAGGAAGTGAGACAGAAACAAACACTGACAGGATTATACTTAGAATTGTTTTCTGTATTTTTCTGCGTCCGTTTTAGATCCTCAGCCCACCACTACTCAGTCACAGCACAGATCACTTACCAAGAAATGGCATTCTAACTAAAATAATAACATCAAAGGATCATTTGAGTAAGAAAAAGTTTTAAAAGTCAACATTATCATTAAAAAGCGCTGAATAAAAGTGCTGTAGACAAAATCAGTTAGATTTAGACTATGGTTGTTCAAGCTACCTGATACCTTCAAATATTAAAATCTTCTCATCCACAAGTCCACAAACAATACCAGACTATTCTAACTATACTTCTGCCACATAGCTGAACTGATGGAGACAGGAATACACTTCCCAGTGAATTTTCTACTGTTTCCAGCACCCTGAGCCATAAGTCATGCTTCAGTCTGCCTCTGTTGCAGCTGGACTTCTTACCAAGTGTTATTAACAGTCCGGTACATGAAATTGCCAGTCCTTCAAATGGCAAGGTAAAAGCAATTAGTTTGTAAGGTTAAAAGCAGAGTTTTGTGGAGGGACATCCTATTTTTTTACAATTTCCTTAAAAATAAGCAAGCCATATCTAGATGGAACATGTGTCTTCTGTGCAAGAGTAATAACCACATTTCACCAAAAATTGAGTAAGTCTATTGTGTAAATGAAGGACTCCCTAAGCACACATTAACAAGAGAGACCATAGCAATCTATCATCTCAACGATCCCTGAACAACAGGATCTGTAAGTAATTTTGATAGAACAGATTGTGACAGCTTCAAAGGAATTATTGCAAGTTCTATAGGCAAAAATCTACAGAATAAAAGGAATAGAAATAGGATGTAGGTTGTTCTCTCAATTCACATATGATCAAGCATTCAACGTGGCCTTGCTAAAACAAGTATTTTTCTCAGTAGAATAAGAAGATAGCGATAGTACAGGAGTGCCTGAAGTGTCACATGAGAGCTAACTATAATGAGGAAATCAAATAAATATTGTGTTGCTACAAGAAAATATAAATAAATCAAAAATATTTCTTTTCATGTTTCAGTTAAAGCAAAACTTAACACCCTATTTCATGTCATATATAAAAACATTATACACCTATCTATCTAAAAACATTATACATCTATCTATCTATCTATCTATCTATCTATCTCTTAGCTTGACTGACCTCCCAGTCAACCTATCAGTCCTATTAGTAAACTGTAAGAACAGAAATACCTGGATCTACTTCTTACAAGAAGCTAAGGCCAAATTATTAATGCATGACAGAGTCTGGTACAGGTAGAAGTAAGTGTGCTGGCATTATTTCAGTTATAAATCTTTTACCTCACCTCCTTCATTTGTCCTTGTATATCATCTTATATAGAGATAGTCACAAGAAATTTGACAAGTAGGGCAATGCTTGAAAAGTGCACTATTCTTTTCTTTGAGGAACAATTCTGGTTTTCTCCATCTTATGGAACCCTCAAACAAGACACTTACAATTAAATGCTTCAAAGACAGTGAGAACATACGGCAAAATAAAACCCTCTCATCTCAACTTCTCTGCAAAAGAACTAAGACGTCGCTGCCTATGAATGATTAGAAGTTATCTGTTAGCCCATAGCTGTGAATAGTCAGAAAAGAGCTATTTTAGAACAGTTCAGAAATGATTGTCCACATTAGATTAGCCTTTTATGCCAACATTTTACTACTGACGTAAGTGTATCTTTTCAATAGGGAAGTGTTTACAATTTGACAATTTTGAATTAATAGAAAGGAACAACAGAAAGTTTAAAAAGACAAGTTGAAAGGAACAAAAGGTGGTATGTCAATGCCCTAGCAAAAGGCCAGGTTTTTACTTACAGTATGCTACCTAAAATTTAGCACCTTGATGTGAAATAACAACTTCATTTATATTCTCTCTCATTGCTCCATGTGTAATGAACAAAAGCAACTGAGATTAATACAGATCATTTCATCAGTACCTCATGGCACTTCCAAAAAGCCACACATGACCCTTCCTCTCCCTTCTATAAAGCTCAGCGGGAGTTTTGCCACAACGTTCATGGGAGTTAGAGGTACCTCAATTCTCAGCATTGTTGTCAGAGGTATGAAAATGGTTCACAACTGTAACACATTACTGGAAACTTAGGCCACAAGATGGTGTTCTGAATGCACATTAGAAGCCAAACCAGCAGATCCCAAAACACTTTAATAATGACTGATTCATCTAAATTGTAACACCTCTTTTCCACATTTTTCTGAAACTTTGATGTCTCTCAGTGTTATTGTTCACTAACTTCAAACAACTTTTTTAAGTAAAGCACACTAACAATGAAAAAAGGCATATAACTTAAAAAAATGTGATCATAATAAAATAACACAATACATTGCATATAACAGTTGCCTTTAGAGAAAGAGCTCTATGGGAATGTTACAACATTTGTATTTACTAACCTGTTGTAATCCAGTGGGCTGTATTTACTTTTCTGTGTTTGCCTTCCCACACCAATTCAACTCTTCCCTCATGAATAAACTTCTTCACTGAACACTTGCTCTCTGACTCCCAGGTACTGTTTTCTCCAGCTGAGATGAGTAGCTGGTGTGAAAAGCTTTAAGGAACAGCAAAAGAGTTTGAGACATCAAAGGTGCTACTATCCTCCTTCACCAATAAAATGTTTAATTTTGACTACTTCAGCAAAAGTGCCTCTGGTAACTATCAGTGGCTTCGTTCATTCATATGTCACTAACACTGAAAGATGCTTCTGGGTTTTTTACCCAAGAAAGAGGTGTGCTAAAAAATGCAGATTGAGACAACTAAAAAGTAGTTACTTTGAAAACAGTTCAGGCCCACTTTGAAAACAGTTCAGGCTAGCTAAGACTCTTTTACTTCTGTAAATCCTGTTTCTAAAAGAGCACTAGTGTTGGCAACTTCTTGTATTTTCTATCATATAAAAATTAGAGCACTCAGTCAGGAATTTGAGGGTATTTGAAAGGACACATTTGTCCCCTATTGCCCCCTTCAGAGTGCCATCTCTGAGAATTTCCCCACCTTCCCCTCACCATCCCTGGGATTTCAGGTGGGAAATTTCAATAAATCAGTTGTTCTTCTCTTCCTTTTTTTTCCATTAAGCCATGGAAACTCATTTTCCTAATTCAGGCAACCCCCAACACATTTAAAACATGTCAATCTAATTGTAATAAATACAAAAAGCAATGAAGGTGAATGCTATGGAGTGCAAACCTGACAGGGTAGTGACTTTATCCTGAAGAGAGGATTACTTGGCACCAGGTCACAAACTCAGGGCAGATATGAAAGTGAAACTACAACAGTTAGGGTCACACTCAAGAATTTAAGTCTTCACTGCAACACCTTCACTGAAAATCCAAGTGCATTTGATTTCCAGGTACAAGTTCTTCTGCTCTCTGCTTCACGGCAGTCAAATGCTATTCAGCTTTGATTTGAAAACCTTATATTGTCACAGCATATATAAGCTGAGGAGAAAAAGGACTAAAACAGCTGTAGAGCTTTTGGACTGAAGCCTTCTGCGCAGAGCTCAGAACCTGAGGCTGTTAAAATCAGTCTGCACAGGGAGAGAGCTTCATTCACGTGCTTATGTTCTTTCCAGGTAACTTTGAAACCAGTTCCACTGTACTAAAGCCACTTTTTTCAAACAGCCACACTATTATAATGGGATAATTTTCATTAATCAAATTTCAACTACTGCAAACAAACCATTTTGAAAAGCAGAGTCCTTCTCCTCACTAACTGCTAATTACAGCCAGAACATTCTAGCTTTCCTTGGCTCAAGTGAACATGCACATTGTTTTTCTGACAATCAATGCATCATAGACTACACTACATTCCTAAGTCCACTACTTTTTAAAAAACACAAGACATAAAATTGTATTTTATTGTGTATACAGCTTAAATATATTAACCCAGTACACAGCAACATTTCAGAAATTTTATTGAACAGAATATACTAGAGCAGAAGAAAAGCTCCATTGGGTAACGGCTGCTGCCTTTTCTAGGGTTCCAAGTAATTATTGTCTTTAAAATATAAAAAATGTTCTTAAACCTGATGCATAAATGCAAACTGATGCAAAACAAAATTCATGCACTTTGCTGGACATTTTCTGTTCCTTCTTCTAGGTCTATTTTGAAAATGTCTGCATAAGCTCCTTTCAATTTCTAAAAATACATATAATTATACTCACAAGTTTGAAATCTTGGCACGTCTCTATTTCTAAACATAAGATTCCAGTTAATCATATAACTGTACAATATCAGCCTGTGATAGTGAAGATGCCCCTGTTAAAAAAAAAAAAAAAAAAAAGGAGTAAAAATTGTGTTGCTTTTCAGTGCTTGATGCATGATAACTAATACCCATTTTTTCTAGAAATGCATGAAATACAGAAAAACCTTTAAGTTTATACAGACAAACTGAGAGGAGATGCATGTGCCTTAGTATAACAGGGCACATACTGAGATACCGAGTGATACCAAGATGATCTGTAGTAGAGAAAGCTGAATGAAAGAAACAAATTTCTAGAGCAGAAAGGGAGGCAGAAGTAGCAGCTTTGGGGGGTTTAAAGAGAATCTCTTGTATGAATAAAATCCCATGGACTGGCATCAATCTGCAAGTATTTTCTATAATTCTGAAGGTTTTTATCCTTCTTTTTTTTCCAAATAAATGAAAAATGCCAAAAAATACCAATGAAATAACACAAAACACAACCAACCAAACAAAAACCAAAGAAAGAAAAAAAAAGAGAAACCTTTTAAAGAAAATGAAATTTTAAAAAACCCAACGCACCAGAACAAATACTTGATCTCAGATGATCTGAGCTTTTTTCTTTTAATTTTCTTTTATTCCTTCCCAGACAAAATCCTTTTTCAATGTTGAGCAAAAATTAGGAAAGATTTGAATTTTTTAAAGGTTCTTTTTATGATGAGTACACTACGAACAGTAAAAAACATCATCCTACCCTTAGAGCTATCTTTTCCTTAACATTGTGCAAGATGTAGTAAATATTTACATCCTCGTGCTTCACTCTACTCCCCTGTATAATGATATGCTGCCATGCCTACACTGTCTTTATCTAACGTCTGATTCATTAATGATTGTAAGGAACACTGAGGAGCTCACTTAAAAGCATAATATCAGAAACAGCTTCTGCAAGTAGCATCATAAATGAAGTGTCATTATAATAAAATCCAACTTTTCTATAAGAAAGGGTACAATTACATTCATATGTATTTCCTACACACTAGAAAGAATGATATTGAAAGTTTCTAAACAACAAAAATGCACTGATATCCACGTTTAAGTACAAAAGGGATCATTCAGTAATGATTCTATTTTTAACATCTCATATTTGTGAACTGGAAGCTGAATACGAGAACAGGCTTAAGCTGATCCTTACCAGACACCAGGCCACTAAGGGTTACAATCTGCATCTCTGCTTTGTTCCTGTTCTCCTACACCAAGGTGCAGCAGAGGCCTAGCTCCAGGTGATTCCATGTGCCATATGTGCTGCATTTCCTGCACACACTAGGAGCTGGGAACAGTATTTCCAGGTTTACAGCTAGTCTGTTTTTCTTACTTTTTGCAATTTTAATCCTGCTGTCTCCTGTTATTTATACATTTTATTTAATGTGTGCTTTTTCTTTTTTTTTCCCCAAATACCGAGGACAACTAAAAACATACAACAGACAGGCACAGCAGGGAAAACGGAAGTATGCACTTAAAGACATGCAGCCAAATTCAGCCCTTTGGAGAATCTGCTCACAGAAGCATGAAATTTTCACAGATGTCTGAGTAGTGCAAGGATAGCATGACTGACATGTTCTGCTGTCTTTGCTATCCAGAATATTTTTGTGGATGGCCCTAGATGTGGGAGGGGCTTCCCTTTCACAGCATTTGAAAAAACAAATCCACATCGACATTCCCAAAAGAGGAAGACACACTAAAATTGCTGACCCACATGCCGAGCTTTAGCCTCTCTGAGTGGTCCTACCGGCTTTGAAGGGGCCATTCATATGGAAAGTTACATTATTTAGCATGGGCTCAGTCGTATGGCCGGATTTTAGGACGTATGCCAGCTTTGCTGAGGTACCTCAGACTAATTAACAGCTCTGCCGTGGAGGGGCAACAATGAACACAGGAGGCAGAGACACTGTGGGTCATGCTGCAGCTGTGCTCTAGAGAGCTCCAACAGCGGTGATGCTGGCATGGGAAGAAAAAGAACAGGGAGACATGACCATTCCGACAACAGTTTGTGGGCTGTTATTAGAGCTGCCATGCAGCACATCTCTACTAGAAGAACACCCTAATGCAAAGGGTAGTTCCTCATTCATGATGTCTCATGGAGCAAGCATACTCACCCAGGTTTGCAGAGGCAGTAAGATGGGAATCACTGGCAGTAATTGTCCTCCTTCCAACTGGCATTTGGAGTGATGATGGTTTAAACACTGCCAGGAACAATAGAACAATAGGATAAATCCAATGTTACAGACAAATCAGTTCTCAGATTAAAGTGGAAATTAAAAGTCTACAAAAGTATTAGTATTTTTCATTTGTTACAAGTACTATGGTCCAGATTTTGCCTTCTCCAAACACCTCTATCTCTTAAAAAAAAACCAAAAACAAACAAACAAACAACAAAAAACCCAAACAAACAAACAAAAAAGCCCAAAACATTTTTAAACATTTCCATGCATGACTCTATTTTTAGCATCTGACTACAGCAACAGGGCTCAGGGTCAACCGTGTTAATCAAAAAACCACTACTTGCAACAAAACAGTATACTTAGCATCACAACCCTCTTTCTATGTTCTGGTCAGAAAGACGTTTTCTGACAACATTCATATAATTAAATAATAGTGAATCATTAAATACAAGGATTCTCATCTCACAAGAATTGATGACAAATTTGCTGGCTGAAGTTTGAAAACAATCACACTCTATTTATATCTAACATATATAACATGCTAGGTTTGGGGTGTGGAGAGAGTCAGTGTGTTTGTTGTCATTTTGTGTTCTTTTTCCCCCACCAGAAACAGATCTGGCAGCATATATCTGTTTCACAGTAAAAACGAGGTATTAATACTATCCCATAATTCAGCTGCTTCCCAGCCTTTGGGCAAACTTTGGTGAAGAGTGAAGATTCCCTGTTTTTATACTTGTTAATCTGCCAGTTTCCTCTTCTGGAATTTACATGAGAATATGTTCATTTTCATGCAAGTTAAAGTCTGGTGGGTTTCTTTTTTCAACTAGCTAACCGGAGTAATAACTATCATCTGTCTGTAAAGCTACACCCTGCACTATGAGTTTGGTACTGAGTGTTGCTTAGTAAAGAAAATATGGTAAACCAATATCATAATTGCACAAAATGGAATCCAGGTACTATTCCAGATGGTTACATTGAATGCTGATCACTGAGGGGAAAATGAAATCTTTCAAATAATGTAATAAAAAATCACAGCAACACTAGAAAAATTATAAACTTATGAATAAGCTAAAAAACAATTGCTTTACGTGCTGAACTCCATTGCCCCCAAAAGATGAGAAAGACCTTTCTTGTTATAGAAACCTACACTGAGGTAGAAAATACACTTTCTGAAATGCCAGATGAAACCCAGAAAATGAATTTTTTTCTATTTCTCCTGAGAGACTTTTTAGAAACTCAGTAGGAAGCTTTTTACCATGCCAGTTTTATCAATTTTATCTGCCTTTAGAGTGAAATTGCTGTCCTTGGCTGCCTTGATTTCAGCCACTCCTGACTCTCCTTTTGCTGGGTACCAGTCAATCTTTCAGTGTATCAGCACAGGTCAAAAGATGAAGATGTGTTTACACTCAGTACTCCCACACTTGCAGTTCAGAACAGGCTAAGGGAATGCAACATTTGTACTGCCAGGGTGCTGGAAAAGGGCCTTTATATAAATGAAATGCAAGTCTTCAAGTTATGGCCTAGGGGAGATTTCAATAGAGCCGACACCTTTCAGCTACCCTCCATGTGTATTCTCAAACCATGGACTGAACTCACAACACCTTGTCCCGGCACACACAGGGCTCAGTGCTAACCCTGGAGCTCGCTGTCTGAGAAGAAAGTTGTTTCAAGATCCTAGTCAAGAGCTGGAAGGCACTTCGGCATAGCAATAGATCCTGAAAGCCAAAGGTTCACTCTTTTAGTTGAATGGATGAAAAACTCTTCTTGAAATCAGGACTACAGGTTACATTTCTTAAAGAAAAAGTGAAGCTTGTGAAATATATTCTGGGATACCCGGAGTTAATTGTTCTACAAGAAAATCTAACACTGTTCAGAGATGATCTACATGGTTCAGAATAAAATGCAATATGCTCCTCCTAAAAGAAGTTGTCAGTATGTGGTAGGTTTTTATTACAATTGCTCATGATAAAACACACTATTTAATTACTAGTGATTCAAGTGTAAAGGTAGAAGGTGAAATGAGACCTCTCTGCCTTTTGAACAGTTAATGAACTTGTGCATGTAAAAACACAATGTTTTCTCAAATGCATTTTTCATGATGCATTGCATTTTCATAGATCTGTGGGACGTAATTTCTCTGCTGATGTCCCTGGATGTGATGTAATACCTAAAGCAATACATGACCACAATGTATCATTTTTAAAAATTTAGACTTCTTAGGATATTGGTCAAGAAGAGATTTGTGATTTTGTGCTCAACTTGACAGTCCATTAAATGGCACATGCCTAAGTGCTCAACATCTAAAATATACTATCTTTCCTAAGACATTTCATATTGAACTTCTAAGATAAGACAACTATTTGCAAAATGCTGAATTAACATTTCTACAATGTTGTGTATAATCTGGAACTTTACATTTTTTAACCAGACAACCAAACTTCAAATTATCTATTCTTCAGATATGGTAATAAAGTAATTGTCAAAATAAGCAAACTTAAACAGAACACAATGACAGAAAACCAAATATTTTAACAGACAGTGTCAGGTTTTTAATTAAATAGAGCACAAGTCAGAGTTCTTGACAAACAGGTATTTTTATCATGCATCTTAGAATCTACAAACTGTAACTGTATATGGCCATTCAATATTTATATGCACTATCAAAGAAGCAACTGAACATAATGTGAATTTTCCTTACCCTGACTGAAAACTCTTGTATCAGGACAAACATATCCACTGGGAAAGCAGCATTATTTGGAAAGAGGCCAGATTAGACAGATGGCAGAGAAAGGGGAATCACTGAAATGTTCAGTGTTGAAAAGTTTCAGTAGCAATGTAACATGCTAAAAGACAAAGAAATTGGTCAGTCTCTTAGTCTTCTCATATTACTAAAACCAAACAAAAGTATAGCATAAGCAAAGCATTTTTCTAAATTAAATGCAAATGAAAATATAGCTGTAAATATAGCTATAAATATAAGTATACAAACAAATAAATATAATCATCTGTGGTTTTGAGAAAATGATCTGAAATATTCAGTGAAATAAGGTATCAGACAGTAAACTTTTCTCTATACATGTAATCTAAAATATATTCCTGTGTTTTCCAAATAGTATGCACTGTATAAAAAAAAACATGTTACTTCGCTACCTTAATTATTAACATTAGTTTTTGAAACTAGGGTTTGATTCTTATAATATTTATGAACTTCATGACCACCAGTGAGTTTTAAATTCATAACTTTGATAAAAACATGACAGATTTAGTTCAGGTACACAATCAGTAGGCTATGCTCTTTCTTTGACGTAGTGTTGCTCACAAAAACCCAAGACAGAGACTATCTGCTTTCATGTTTCATGCACTGAGCTTACGGATACCCAGTGCAAGTCCCAAAGTAAAGATCTAACCAGATCTAATTAAGCTATTAAACAAATATTCAAGCAGATCTGCTTCTGTTTCAAACAACACACAAAATGTTGATGTGGCACCACCATCCAGCCACTTTTACTTCCCACTTGAATACCTCTGGAAGACTGATAATTTGGGAATGAAGCTCTAACTACTACAGCTGCATCCATAGTGGTCATGGAGATATGTGGCAGTGAAGAATGCAACAAGCGCCTGCTGAGACACTGAGGGCAATCCTGGTGAACTACAGTGAAACCAGTTATCATTTGGAGGCTCTCTGAGCAGTTCAAGAAAAATATTTTAGATAGCCACACTATTAGGGGTGCTGCGCACATTTTTGTGTTAAACACAAGTATCTGTACATATTCTCTGTATCTGCTCCTATCCAGCTCAAAGACATGGACAATGTGGATCCCACTGCACCAGTCATCATGCTATACAACTATTTTCATTTGTGCTGCCACAAATAAAGAATTAAATATAAAAGTGGTACCTCTGGCATGAAATCTAGCTTTTGTTGTCAAGATTATTTCCTTGCCCAGTGATATAAAAGTGATCAGTATGCCATTATGTGGATAAAACAATTAAAAAGTTTCTCAGAACTAACTCTGTCATCTTGGACAGCAAAATTACTGCTGCAAGGAGCCACCAGCACATTTGTTTTCATTATAATCAAATGCACCATCCTCATCAAAATGATAATTTGACAGGGATTTTTTTGTTCAACTCATGACAATTTATCCATGTCAGTATTTATTATCTTACTGTCATCAAGGCTCCTATGCAGACTGCCACTTCATTATCCATAGATGAGTTTAAAGCAGTAGTTTGCCTGATCAGAAGTGCCAAGCAGTTTATTGTTTTGTATTAACCAAAATTATTTTGTAATAGGTCACTAAGTTTTTCTCTTAGAATGCAATCTGTACTGAATGTTTTCCTAAAATAATAGATAGCCAATGCCTCCACTGGATTCAGTACAGTTCACTGGAGTACAGTGCTATTGTTTCAATTAAATGTATCTTGGAATAAAAATTTTGGCTAGCTGTAAGGAAAACAACTATTAATTCTCAACCATATTTTCTATTTAACACCTCTGTAAATTTTCAGAAGTAATCACTTTTGTGCACTAATAAGAATATAAGCTGGAAAAAATGGATTTATTACTAGCAAAACACCAGGATTAATAAGTGCTGAGTCTCGGCAAAAATCTGAACATTGTACACGCTAGTCTGGAAGAGTAACAAAGGCACAACAAAAGTTACCAACAAGGGTATAGCCATGTAACAATATACAGAAGATTACTTTAGGGATGAGTATTTCATTTATGAGGGAATTGGATTTCTGGCTGCAGTTTGCTCCTTAAAATGTTAAGATATTCTGTCTGTAAAAAGCCTTCTTATATACTCTGTAGAACATTTTCTTAACCACCACCAACCCTCAATATGTTCACCTTTGTATGATGCTGGTATGTACTTTGTAAACTTTCTATCTCTTCTGGCTGAATTTTTTCTGAGCTACACCATCTGAGTTGACCTCAACAGTCAGCAACACTCTTCTTGATGTACTGATCTTTCTTGACTGGGATTTAACATTTTCTTTTATTTCTAATATCTGCCTGCCTTTGCAGAGACTCTATAGATAAATTCCTGTGATTATGCCCTCCAGTTTGCCAGCTTTCTGTCAGGTGTTTTGTTTCCTTGTGCTCTTCTGTCTGCATCCGAGGTCTCTAGTCTTACACCTGCACTGCAACTTCTTTTAGACTCTGTCTTTGGTTAGTGTTTCCCCCAGCCCCAGATATTACCTCTTTTGACTTCAAAAACAAATCCCTCTAGTGTACACATGCCAACACAAAGTACTTCAGTTCCCTAACACCTGTATCTTTCAGAACATACATTCTCATCCTTTCTCTGTCAGCCCTCCCTGGATCACTAGCTGAATGTCACTGTGGCTGAAACAGAGCTGTTACTATCCTCACCCTTCTCTCTCTCTCCACGTTAACCTTGCATAAGTTCTCCTGTCATAATACAGCCATCCCGCCAATTCCTCAAACACGTAGTTCAGATATTTTCAACTTAGACTTCTCTATAAGTCTTCTTCTAATTGCTATATGCAATAATTACACAGCCTTGCTACTTAGTGCATGAGGTAAAGTTTTTCCCAACCATCCATAAAGATAAAAGTCTTCTCCAAGCTCTTACCATCTTGGTTTCTTCAAATTCTGCCAAATGCCATCCAGTTGGATGGTCAAATCGTAACACATATATCTTAGCTACACTGCTCTTGGGAGATTTTCAGAAATAATTGTGCAGGATCATTTTATCTTCAAATCCTTCCTTCAAACTTTCTTTGTGATTGGTTGGGTTTTTTTAGTTGTTTGGTTGGGGTTTTTTGTTTGTTTGGGTTTTCGTTTTGCTGTTTGTTTGTCTGTTTATCACTATGTCAGTTAAATGCTGAGAATACTGCTGTGCTATGCTCCCAGACCTGCACTTCCATTGGGTCTTCTGCTTCCTGGTTACACCTACACTGCACGGTCTTCGGAGCAGGGCCAGCTGCTTGTGTTTGTACAGTGCCACCCACAGCAAAGCCCATTTTACGACTAGGACTTCTGGAGGACATCGACCAGTACTGCAAACCACAGCAAAACATCACTGTGGTAAGAGCAGGTGTCTGTCAGCATAACTTCCCTTGCTGCAAAAGAGAGAGAAAACCCAGCAGACCCTTCTTCCCACACTTGTCTGCTGCAGCTTCTCTTAACAAAACGGTGTCTGCTTGACTTGGAGGCAGTTTCTCCAAGGGACACATCAGTATCTCACCCTTTGAAGCCTGTCTACCAACCAACCAGCTCTTTCTTCCTCATCTGAGAAAGAACAAAATAAAGCTTTAAGAGACAGAGCAAACAAAAACGGTCAAAACGAGCAGGGTTAGATCCAGAATCTATTATATTTAAAGGAAATATTTATTTTAAATATCTATTATACTTAAATTTACTGTAATGGGCCTTGACAAAAGTCCTCTGTTACAAAGGAAAACAGAAATCGGTCGAGTCATCTCAGTAAGAGGCAGAGCTCTTTTCCAGTCCCACCACTGCGTTATCCAGCCATTCCCAGCCACCTGCTGGTAGTTCACACTCCCTCTTCAGGCTGACTTCCTGTAAAACTTAACATATTCCAGCTGTTCTGCAGTCCCAGACCTTAACTCTTCCTTCCCTTTACTAAATACTCACTGTCTTCCTCTGCATCCTCCTCTTCCAAAGGAATTTCATGTCATGGTCTTTATGTAACACTATGATGAGGCCGAAGAGGAAAGGTGAACTGTTTAGATTGCAGAGTAAAATAAACAAATAAATAAGCCCCAAATGGGGATCTTCTTCCTTTGAACTCAAGCTTGGGAATTCTGGAGGGGTGAATAAGATAAAAATAATGATCTCTTCCGGATCTGAATATTTTGCAATCACTTGGTATTTTAATTCTAATGAGAACATAAAAATAAATTTTAAACAGGCCTTAAGAATTTCCCTTTCAAATTTATATCTCAGGAACAAAATTATTCCTTGCCACCCAAGTTTTATATATATACTCTGTCCATACTTTTCATATCTATATGGATATAAACACCCTTATTCTAATTCTGTAGGAAAACTGTTGCTTTGATAAATGTACAGCCTTAGTACTGTCGCCATGTGTTACTGGTCCCCATGAGAACAAAGTCATGGAAAAAACCCTACAGTTTCTTTATAAAAACAAAAGCAAGCATTACTTTTATTTCATTAACTAAATAAAAAAATATTATGAGAATTTCATATGTATGATCTTGTCATACTCGTAACCAGACATAGTATTAAGAATGAGTATTTGTTCTTCAACTCCATCTGTGGTTCCCTCCTGTTAGGGGAAGGGTAAATTAGTTCTTGCTGCCATTAATTCTTCAAGAAAGTTGCTTTACTTTGCTGCTTTTCAAAATGGATTTTCACATCCTCAGGTACTGTGCGCGGCCAGCCATTGTAACTGTTTCAGTTACAATGAATCTGTCCGTAAGTCAAAGGCAGGGACATAATTTAGGTTCTAAAATGAATCTGGGAGAGGACGGGGGTAAAATACACTTCTGAAAGAAACCTCTTAGCAGTAGGAGGTCTCCAATGACGGTGCAGACATAAGGATAACATGGTAGCATGCATTTAAACCCACCTTGCACTCCAGCTGTTCACGTATGAAGAGTCAATTCATAGTCTGCATCTTGTGTCTGTTTTGTGACAAAAAGTCATCAGGTGAAATGCCTTTTTGCAGGTACCAGGTACTCTCAAACGCTTACACATGGAAAGAAGCACTTGGGGCTGCGGTGAAAATATCCATGAGGGATAGCATTGACTTGCACCTTATTGGGGATATTTACATAAGGCAAGCCAGCTGTTAAAAGAAGAAAGCCGATTTAGTGCCCTCTATAAGGATTTAAGACATTTTGAGAAACAGCTTAATTTATTAAGAACAGCAAGGTTTTGGTGATCATCAGACATCCTAACAGGAGGCTAAAGTGCACCTGGCCCTACATCTGAACTTTCATGTAGTTGAGAGTCCTTATCAATCAACAAAGTAAAAATGATTGGAATAACAGTTTTTAGTACAGAGAAATAAAGCAACAAAATTCATTCAAATTCTAACTATTTTTACTTGTATACAGTAGTAGATATCTACATTCTCAATCTTTAAAAATATTTTTAAATTATGTATTACTTGTAAGGGAATCAGAAACTGTACAGCATGAAAAGCAATTAGAGCACTGTATATCCATAGGAAGTACTTCAACAGATAGATGTAGAGAAAAAAGAATGAAATGGGTTACCCTAAAGCATACAGAAATTGGTTCAGAAATGATTCAAAATTTTGCAGTTGAATTCTGAATGCAAATATGTGAAATCCTATGCAAAGAGCAAAAAATCCTGTGGATGAGGACTAATCTTCTCTAGTGAGCCTATACCCAGAGGTTTTTCTCTGCCCTTAAGAAAATCAAACAATGAGATATGGAATATAATTTGGATGTTTATTTCTAGATCACATATAAATTCTTGGTTCCTTTTGCCTTTTGTAATTTGTGGGGTTTAGATCTTGCCTCTTAAGTTTTCTAAATTAAGAGTTCATCTGAAATTTTCACTATGATATGAGCACCCTGTGAAAGAAGAGAGTCGGTAGTGTCTATCAACCTAGAATACAACTGACTTTCAAGACAGCTAAGGTGGCAGTCACAAGAAGTTTGGTATATATTTCATTTGAATATGCTAAAATTATATGTCTGAAAAGTGGAAGTTTGAGAAGTATTGATCTTAATTCTGAGTTAGAAATCTCTCCAATTTATTTTTGTATTTGACTCTTTAGGGAGACTTACAGGAAAGTGAAAACATGAATTTCTACTTAAACTTTTTTATGTAAAGTGGTATGCCAGTAAAATAGCCTTCAATTGCCACACCTTTAAATGACTGCTGGAGGTTCAAGATATGGGGACACAGGGCAAGAGACATAACTTTGTCTATTTTTTTGAGTAACTGGTCACCATACTCTAATCTGTGTCTATGTCGGTGATTATACCCTTCTAATATAATGTACATCAATGACATTTAACAGAGATGTTTTAGCCAGCTCTTGCTATGCAATGTATCAACTACCAAAAGCACAAGCCAAGCAGTCTTTACAAGCTGCTAAGTAAGGTGTTCAGAAGTATTTAAAAGACACAATCTCTAGGCTAGCTGGCAATCTTCTGAAGATGTTTTCTAATTTTTTTCTTACTCAGCTTCAAATGCTGATTTGGGCAGCTGGAACCTGGGGGCATATTTGCTTCATTACATACAGTATTTTGTCAGCTGGAGCTGATTTTTTGTTAACATACAGATGGACACAGAAAGCCTTCAAAGACCTTACAAATATATTTTGTTTTAAATGTAAATACCACTCTGGTATCATTAATAGCCAAGCTAGCATGTTTCTCTTAGCATTCTACACCTTATATGACAATAATCTCAGGGCTTTCTTTTGTCTGATACAAATTTTCATTAAGCTTGCGGAGAGCTCTTTCTGTTTTTCCTGACTGATTCAGGTTTAATTGGCCTCTAAGGATAGTAAGCTGTTTGAGGGTCCTTTCAGAATCTGTGTTGCTCTACTTCTTCGCCAAATATTTTTTATTTCATCTAGCAATTTGTTTCTATCAGCCTCTTTTCTCCATTTTTGCTGCCAAAGCTGCTACATTTTTTCTCTCATCATGTAAGCATTCCCCTCCATCAGTGTTCTTGGAAGAAACACCATTTTTTAGATAGCTCCACCTTTTCTTTCAAAGTCCATTACGTTATATCCTAAAAAAAGGTTTAGTCAGAAGAATTTTTTCTATTTGCCTCCACTCCAGTCTAAGTGAATCTCTGTAATAGATGTGTGGGCTGACCACGACATGTAACTTCTTTCCAGCAAGGCCAAACTGAGTATGAGGAAGTTAGAACATAATTGAATCTAAGATAGAGACAGGATGAAAGAAATAGAAAACCAAAAAACCCTATAAAACCCTATTATATAAGAAATTCAAAATTATAGACAAGAGTACTTTCTTTCTCTTTCTTAATAACCACACATTCTTGAAACTTTTTTCCTTCTTTCTATCAGGGAAGCCGAGGATTCTTGTACAATTTCCTCCAAACTGAACTCAGAGTTTTGGTATCCTTCTGTATTTTCCTGATTTTTCATTCTCTTCTGTGTGGATACAGAAGCCTCCATTTCAGCAATATTCTATTTCAATAAAGAGTACTGAATCTATTATTTGCTTGTCGTACCTCTAATTGTGCTTTAATGGTTTTGGAAACAGTACCATTCTGCAACAGTAATTAGCAGATCTCTAAGTGGGTAGCTCAGAGTTTTTGGCTGCCTCTGTAGCCAGTACTCCCCTGCTCCTCTATGCAGCTTTATTTATTTAACAGATTTCCAGCCATAAGGTTTGTAGCAGTCAAAGTCATCTCTTTTTTCATAGGTGGGCACAACTTTTAAATTAAAGGCCATTTTATACAGCTGAATATTCAGAGAGCCAAGCTTGGCCTGAGATGGATTCTGATTTTTCACAGATGACACTTGGTTTTTCAGTAGAGAAAACCCCGTATTTCAAACCACGACATCCTCAAATATGGTCACAGGTTCACACCATATTCTGATGTTCAAAAGTCTTTAAAAATGGAAGAGACAACTGCTCCAGAATCTGGTGAAGTTCTGGATAGTAACAGCAGAAACTTTATCAAAAGGAATCTAGCAAAAGTCAATAATGCACTGTACAAAGTTTTTTACGTGTAAGAACTAAAAATTGCTCAGAAAGGCTAAAACAATATGCCATTAGCATGCCCTCTGTAGTCTTTCTTGAAATGAAAAGAATGAGAGAAACTAGAATGAAAAAGTTTAACAATTTGTTGCAAGTATTTATGCTTACCTGGCTGAAGAGAATCAGGAAAGTGTATATACTCCTAGCTCAGGTACTTCTTTGTAGCTTGTCTTGGACCTTTCTGTTTTTCTTCCTTAGCACATACAAAACTTCCATGCTTCAAGAAATAGGGATCTAAGTTAATAAGCAATGAGAAACAACAAAGCCCAACATTACCTCACAATCTTCGACTACAGTACCTGTTTCTCAACCTGATTTTGAAGTCTTGGGATTGTAAATTCATATTTCACTTCCCTTCTATGCACAAGTCATCTGCACACACTAAATGGATGTATCAAAAAGTGTGCTGTCAAACAGAAACTAAAATAGAAAAGAGTAGAAAACATTTGGCCTCTGTGGCATTTTCCAGTTATGCTACATCAAGTGTTCCTCAGATTAAGCACAGGTTAAAATATACTCTAAGAGAAATGTCAGTTTAAATTGCAGGGATCACTAATATGTACTGAGCACTGCACTTGAAAAACAAATCACATTTTGCATGCACACACCAGTCTTTAAACATTCAGATTGCAAACTGTGGATTTGACATGGCAAGTGGGGGTGGGGGGTGTGGGGGGGTGGTGTTGGTGTTAATGTTTTAATAACTTAGGGAACTAATAATTTATAGAAAAATCTTTCTTAATCCTTCACAGATGTTTATATGCTCTGGTTCTGAAATCTACAATCTTCTTACAGGACTTGGTGCTCAATTTTAAAACTAGTCTGTTTTTAAAGTATGAGAAAAGTAATGAACATTGAGAGAAAATTTAGAGCCCCAACTCAAAATAATAAAAGCTTTTCACTTGACTTACTTTTTGTGGTGTAACGCTGAACTGAGCTTTATTGTGGCAATCCCTTTATGACTTTTGTCATAAAATTTACCAAAACAAAAGACTATAACTTGAGTGTAAGCAATAAATTATTCATTATTTTGTAAACTTAATTAAATATTTTCATAGAAAACATGAGACCTTTCTCTACTTGTATAGGCTTTATTGCATTAAATTATATAGATTCAGTCTTGAATAAATTTTGAAACTTATGCAATGACTGGACAAGAGAGATTCACAAATAGCTTTTTACCTTAACATTCCCAGAGCTAAAGATCCCTTGAAGTGACATCAGGTCAGCTAATTCTGCCACTTTTTTACATGTTCAGCATTCAAGAACAAAGTCCTCAGTTCATTTTTTCACACATTCTCACTTATAAGGAGGACAGAAAAAAGTTTTGACAATTTCTACCCCAAAGCTCTCTGCCTTCCAGAAACAGACAGGAAACATCTGTTGCGCTTTCTTGAAGAGGCAGGAGGAACAAAGAGGCTTCTAAGAAATGTGGAGAGCTCCAGAAGAAAAAAGTATGAAGGGAGGCTGAAAATGAAGGCAGTGAAGGGATTAACACTGGAAAGTGACAGTTCACCTCCCTTACTCTGCTCCTAAAGTTTGAGCTGTCCATGATTATTCCCACTTACGAGTGTTCAGTATTGTACATGTAGTGAACAGGAAAACTGTAAAATTTGCCACATGCTTCAATCCTCCGGCATTTGAAATATTTTTTATAGCTACTTCTTCCTCTGAGGATTGTTAAGACTTTCAGGGAATCTGGAAAACACCCCTCACTTCAAATCTCAGATGAGCAAATACAAAACTGGTCACATAAAGAGCTAATTAGCACAACTGAAAATGGAACTGTTTTAATTCTTCACGGAAACACTGACTAGGGAGGTAATTTTTTATTGCAAGAAAATGAAATGTAAGAAAAGACTCAAAATGACATTATGAATGAATATAGTTTTTAAAGGTGTGTTATTTGCAGAACAGACTTGAATAGCTCCTTTGGAAGCATTTCAAGCTCTTAACAAATTATGTGTTTGGGACACATTATATATAGTAAAAACAGCTACAAATGTACATGGAAAAATTATGATTAAATCCCATTATCTCAGACGGCAGCTTTGGCACAGATAAGCCCAGACAGAACTCTGGTGCAAGTCAGGAACACAAGGCTGTGACACCTATGACTGCCTATGACACTGCCTCACGCCTCACGGGCATGGCAGCACGCTGGCCAAACATCATTTAAAAACAAAGGCCGCCAACGCTGCATGGCTGCACCCATGCCCATGCCTGCTACCTGCTTGCCCTTTTCCTTCTCAGCAGGAGCCGGGCAGGCCTTAGGGAGGGTCCCCCAAAGCAATAATGTACCTTGAACTGTCCTCCATGTGCAGGTCAGTGTGCCCAGGCTGGCGGCAGCGGCAGAGCTGTGGAGATGGGGGCTCTGTGGGCCCCGCGCGGCCTGGACGTCACAGGGCGGCCGCGAGAGCCACGGAGACCAGCCCTCGCCACAGCGAAACACGGCCTGCGGGGCTGCACAGCTGAGAAATTACCTTTTCCTCTGACAAGAAATAAAACCAACGTGCCAAAGAGCCGCAGAAGGGACTCTGCCACAGGACCAATCCATTCTCCTGCACCTAGTTCCTAAGACAGACACAGAATCCTTGTACTTCAAATGAAAGAATTCGGCCAAAACATGGCTCAAGCAGCACGGTTCAAGCTTCAATGCATATCTGTTTTTCTCCATCATAAATTGCCTATAGTAGTGCACATTTCCAGACACAAGTTTCATTAGTCCTCAAGTAATAGTGCATATTATGGCAAATCTCAGTCTAGCATATGGGCTTCTGCTAGGATTATGGTATATATGACCTAGCAGGAAAATTACAAGATAGAGACGTGCACAGGTCAATAAAGAACAAAAAGGCAGTAAGGACTGCTATGAAAGCATCATGAATATCAAAAAGCTTTATGCAATTCTCAATTTATTTTTTGCTTTATTTGCTTTATTGCATCTTGTCTGACTCATCAACAGTCCCACCCAAAGGGCTGCAGTCACATTTTCCTGGTACCTATACTCCTATAGGAGTATACTGGAACACCAGGGATTAGGATCCATAAACTATATTCTCTTTCTATTGTGTGTCTCCACAGTGTTCTGCAACTCTAGTCCAAGTCACTTACCCAACCCATCTGTTCCTACCTCCTTCCCACCATCCTCACTTTCTCCTCATGTTCACAAGTCTTCCTACCAGCCCACAAGAGCACTCTTTTCTTACCTGCTTGTTTGGTGTCTGGTACAAGCTGCTTTTTACCAGGTCACGTACCTCAGGTCTTATCCACTGCCCCACGCTGCTCTTGAAAAGTATGGCAAAGTGCTGTCATACAGCCCCGTGCCTCTGTTTCGACCACACTTGAACATTACTTGTTTCTTTAGGCAAGGCTATAGCTAAGGTCCCAACAGGGAGCCAATGTTTACATACTAAGGGATACAGCTGTGCCAGATTAGCTTGGGCTCAACACCTCTGAAACACACAAGGTGTACAATCAGAAATAGCAGAAACTCAGAAAAATAGAAGATCCCAGTGCAGGTTGCAGCTAAACTAACAACATAAGACACGGCTACTACCCTTTCAGGAACTATCATTTTCACCCCTAATCCTTCCAGCAGTACCATTTGTAGTACAAGAATCAGATTCTAGTACTTTCTTCTAGAGTGAAGAAAGGCTGACATAATAAAAGTCTCAGAAACCACAATGGCAGATGCAATAAGATCTTTTTGTATTCTACTATTTTCTCGATGTACTGATAATGATTCACACAGTGGCCTAGACAGAGGACAGAAGTCAAGAATCAATTTGAGCAGTAAATGTAGAACAGTCCCATCTAATATCATCACGATGTCTCCACCACAGGGTGATCACATACACAGAAGCCTACTGATTTTCAATGCAAACCTGATGTCTTTTCTTCAGACAGCAACATAATGGAGTAGACCGTTACATTCTCCAGTGTATGTCTGACAAATCAAAACATGTCCTGATGGAAGAAAAACATCCAGTTAGGAAGTAACTGTGATGAAGTAGCCATTTGTGGTGTTTGTGCATACATGATAAATAGAATTCTGTGAATACCTCACATAAAGGAGTAGGTTCCATAGAAACAGGAGGGAGAACTTAAGAATGTGGGTAGGTGGGTTATCCAGATTATGTGAAAATCAGGAACTCCTTTAGATAATGCAAAATCTCAGTGACATTTTGTCCATGCCTGGTACCCAACTCAACCATCTCTCTGATGGTTCTTTTCCTGTCAGGGGTCACCAGATTCTTACCTGAAAGACTTCCACAGAGAAAGGTGTGGTGAATTATGTGATACCACTTACCAACTCATTTTTGCTGTTTGAAAATAATTTGCTATGGTCATCTGTCAGCCTATAATACTTTTAAAAGTATTGTTCTTCAACAAGCCTTGCAGAAAATGCTGCTATGTGGCAAGATATATACAGCAGTAAATTTTGTTATATCTGTAGACATGCCAAGAGCATTGTCAAGGTTTGAACTTTTGGAGGCCATAAGAAAAGCAGTGCTCAAGCAACAAATAGTTCTAGATCTTGCTTTGGAACCTTTTCCTGGTGGTGTCCATTTCATGTTGAGCTCAAAATCTCTGTAACTGAGTCTTCTGATAGAAGAGAATGCAGGGGGAAGGAAGGTTATTTCCTTGCAGGTAATTTTCTTAGCATACTTTTTCCAGCTCAGCAATACTAAGGCTTGAGAAGCATACCAGCTTACCCAAACAGAGGCTTGTACAGTATCAAGATGCCAAAGTGAGCTCTGGAATTACAGAGGCTCTGTTTTGAGTCAGAAATGGCTTTTTTTTTTCCTTAGTTCCAAGAGGAAAGAAGGAATTGTATGTAAAATGGTTTGTAAAAAGTGCTTCCTTTTGATACAATCTTTTAGAAACTAGAGCACAGAACAATCTGATGCCAACCACTAGTAGCCCACTGTTGTGGAAAATAGCTACTACTCCTGCCTAGTTAAGTCAGCCATGTCATCTTCTGCCTTTTACAGTACATGCTCTACACACCTGGTGTTAATGGTGTTAAAAACCTGGAGGAAAGGCAGCCAGCTGCTCATTAGTTCTTCATCTAAAGAAGCCAAGAACCACTCTTGACAGGTGACTATTAGCTCCATTCCTTCATTCCCCAACACCCAGAACAACTTGTGAGAGAACGCATCAGCTTTCCTGAAGCACTTGGCAAGGCTTATCTTACTGATTCCAGCTGCTCAAAACGCCTTAAACCAAGGCCTGGTATTTCTTCTTCAGACAAGCCCAAAACAGTGCTCTGCGGAGTCCCTTGTCAGAGGAAAATCTGCATCATCAGATCAGAAATCTGGCTCCTCACAAGTCTTTCAGTGATGATATTGTCCTTAGTCATATTGCTCCTTGACCTGGTAAGTAACAATGATTAAAAGCTCTTGTTCTCCGCAAGAATCAGTGTTAGTTTGCAACTTGCATGGATCAAACCATTAGTTCATTCAGGAAGGAACACAATATTGAGATTATAGCAAGTGTATGTACAGGCCTTGTATGTACTGAAAGCTGAACCACTGAAATTGGTAACACAGAACGCTCTCAAACTCATGCTCTCTTGCAGACCAGTTTTAAGTTCTTAATTAGTCATTACACAAGACTGCAAGAGAGAAAAACCAGCCAAGGATCTAAAGGCTACCATACCAAGAAACCATACAAGCCTGATATGAAAATAAATATGTAAAATGATACAGACTGTACCAGTAAGAAGCACATCAAGCAGCCATTGTCAGGAACCCATGAAGAACTGGAAAGCACTCTACAAAATGCACACTTTTGTCTTGATATCACATGAATGCCTGGAGGACCAAAAAGAGGCCATGAGGTAGCAAGAAACTTAGATATACCAAAGATCTTCGGCTTGTGAATCTGCCCTGGAATTGAGCAGGGAGCTTTCAGAAATTACTATCCCACAACACAAACAATATGGCTGTGAGCCATTAGGCAGACAGCCCTTAGGCTGCAGGCTTTCCATGAGACTGCCAGGATTACTTTCTTCCAAAACATCTACCTTCTGAAGCTTAACAACAACGTATCTTTTTATAAAATGTGCTACCTAAACACTAATTAAAGTAACCACTTGATGTAGTGAGCATAAAAGCTCTGAGAAATAAAGCAATCTCATCTTCAGCAATGAGACATTAAAACCCTTGACACCAAACACCTTCATCCGCAGATGAACATCAGTGAAAGTCATTCCATAAAACTTGTGAAAAGCAGTTTGAATGAGGCAATAGCCCTCTTCCCTCCCACTTAAAATAATGCACTAATACAGCTACTGATGGCTAAGAAATGAGAAACAGAATCTAAGCGTTAGAAATACACCAATATGCTCCATATACTAAAACAGCTTTTGAAAACCAAGCCCACTCACCTGCCTAAAGGAAGAGGATTCAGAGTATGTTAATATATTGACAACATCCACGAAACACTGCAAGTCTAAGCAGAACTGTCTTCCCTCAAGCTGCTGCTCTCATCCCAACCAAATTCATCCTTTCATTTTATTAAACAGACAATTAAACTGATGGTGAATTAATTCCCTTTTCTCTGTACCTGTCAATTCCAGTTGCTCTGAATCTCTAAAAGATTTGCATTAAATTTTTTTTCCACCTAACTGCAAATTCAGAAAATCTTTCCTACGTGACTTTCAGTTCTCATTTTTCTAGGCTGAACTTGGCCCGGTTTATCCTAAATTATCCTGGTCTGTCCTCTGTCATTTGACACTCCAAAATTTTAGACTTCACAAATAAAAGCTTTTCACTTCCATTAGAGCATTTTATACAGTCATTACTCTCTTTACGCTCATAGTTCTCACTTAGTCACAGCTCCTTATTCATACTCCATGCATTGTGCACATGTCAGAGGACTTAAACCCAACCTATGGGATGGGGCCTACATATTCTTCATGGCCTGCTCAGCATGAGAGCCAAACATCCCCACTACACCAACACAGCACATTTGTGCCTGTGCACAGATGGGGGTTTGTGAGCAAGGAGGTGGAAAATTACCATCTCTGGGTCCACAGGGAAAGAAAACAGTTTCTGCTTCCCACCACCTACTGCAAAATAATAAAACATCTCAGACAATCAAGACACATTATGAAATTACACCTTGTTAGTTAACAAGAAGCACAGTAAACTCAAGTCAAAAGAAAAAAAAATAGTGTTTTATTAACTACCACACTGTTATAATACACTTTAAACGTACAATAAGGTAGCCTTTAAATTTGAGGTGGTTTTAAGAATAACAAATGAACAGATTTCCAAATGTTTGTAAATAGGTGAACTGCAGTAATTATTGTTGTACATTTTTTGAAAATGGTATAGCACTTACAGACTGGCTATATAACTTCATTTTGTACATTTTCTATAATTGAAAATATAAACAGTAATTAAAAAATAAAAAGAAAATTCAGCATAATAAAAAACATATATGTTTATCAGTTAAATGTACTGGATACATACAATTTTTAAGGGAAGAAGCAAAAAAGGAAAGATGGCTGATATTTAAATGCAGATTGACTAACCAAAAACTAAACAACAAACAAATAAAAACCTCATAACCCCCCTAGTTCACTATGATTATATCCATATGTTTGGGAGTACTGTCAATATGGAAGTGATTTTTCTTTTGTATTTGCATATGTTATATTTTACTGGTAATTTACATAATGGCTTTTAAGGCCCTGGCGTACAGATGTTTTTTTGGAAAAAGATTTGATAAAAATCACTGCTGAGACGCAATACACCTTATTTTTGGTCCTCCAATGTTCAAAAGAAGGGATAAACTTAACTATAACATCTGCCTTACCACCCAAATGCTTCAACCTATACATATTTATTTTTCTTAACATTTTAAGCTTTTTAAACATTGGTTATATTGCCCACCTTGGTTATTGAAAGAATATTAACAAGACATCATTTTGGCAAATTAAATCTTAAACATGGCTTTTCAATAGGATTTAAAAGGTGACTATCCCTAGAGTTCCATGTTAAAATGTAGTTTGCAAAATCTTACAAGAGTAATGCTTAAAATATTGTACATAGTTAACCTAATTAAAATAATTAGCTTCAAAATGACAAGTTGATGAGCTAAGTAAAGCCTACACTATGTAACATTTGCTTGGAAACTTGATTTGTCAGTTATGCATAATAAAAATTCCAGTCATCAAGAAAATTACAAAATTTCTTTTATCATAATGTGATTTCTTTTCACCCATCAACTTCTTTTATCTTACAATAGATAAATACCAACATGTTCTCATTTTTTTTACACTAAACCACACAGGATTGATGCATTTGGTTAGACTACCATTTCCATCGTTAAATTCTTTTTTTTTTTTTTTTTAATATAACTTGGTAAAATTTCTTCTCTTCTAGATTCCAAAAGTACCTACAAAACCCATGCAATTTTACCATTTTAATATACTATGGAATATCATACAAAGTAAGGCATTTCAGTGTCATGTATAACCAAGTTACTGTCAATCCAAAAATTTTTGCACATCAATAAAAAGATATCTAAGAACTTAGGAACAATATTCTTCTCACTACTGTATAAAAATAACCACAATTAATAGGTATCTTGTGTAATATTTACTCCATTGTCTCGTTTCCCGAAACTGTGACAAGCTGTAAAGGTATTTCAGTGTTGGTAAGAATATCCTGATTGCTGGTGCCAGATGTATTAACAGTTCCTATTCCTGATACAGAACCTTGTTGAATATTTGCAAGGATAAGTGTTGTTCCTCCTGCAGTAATCAAAGTATCATCAGATGTTGCTTCTACTGATGCCAGCACTGTACTGCTAGAGTGAATACCTTTTTTATTCTGATGTGTTTTAATGTGTTTGGCAAGATGGTCACTTCTCATAAAGCGTTTTGAACATTCTGGACAGACAAATTTCTTCTCACCTGTCAAAGAAAAAAAAAATATTAACACTAAAAATTAAAATTAAACTTGCCGCTTTTTAGAGTCAGAATTCTAACAAGAATTATTCTGAGGAAGAAAGTGATCCAACATGATAAGCTTGTGTGTTACATCTCTTGACACCCATACAAATCCTTTATGTAAGATTTAATTTTCTGTGTGTCACCAAGTTTGGGGAGATCTTTCAGGCACGCTAGAGAATATAGCCATCTCATATCTTCAGGCTGCTAAGTTTCACTGCAATTACTACCAACGAGTAAGTTCTGGGAGGCAAACAAAACATACCAAATGGTGGACAGGGAAGACTGTGTGACCTAGAGCAGAATCACACTTGAGACTGACACACAAGATCATAGGGTAACTCAGGTTTGAAATGACCTCTGAATGTCTGTGGTTCTGATCTCTTTCTAAGCAGTCACCGATGAGATCAGATCTGGTTGCTGAGGAATTTATCCAGTTTTCTTTAAAACCTTTAACGACGGAGACTGCAGGAACTGTACGAGCATCCTCTTCCAGTGCCTAGGTATTTTTGCAATTAAAAAGGTTTTATTTATAGCTACTCTGAACCTTTCTTATTTCAACACACACGTGCTGTCTATTATTCTTCAATCAATCAGGGAAAGTAACTGCCTTCTTAAGGGTGGCCTTTGCAGGTAACTAGAGAACCACTACTGAGCTCCCCCCTGCCATTACTCTTCTCTTTGTGCATCTGAGTCCTACAGCCTTTCCTTGTAAGGCAAATGTTCCAGCTTCCTGATCATCTTGGTCACTCATTATGAACTCAATCCTGTCATCAATGTCTTTCTTATACTGGGTGCTGAAAACTAGATGCCATATTCTATATGCAGTCTAACCACAAGAGGGGAACAATCCCTGTGACCAGGGTCTTTGCTTCAATTGATACAGCTCTGGGCATGGTTGCTGCTGGCCCTCGATCATGCTCCACTTGCCCATCAAGACTCCCAGGTACTTTTCAGTACAGCTGTTTCCAACCTCTCCATGCTTAGCCTGTGTTACCCTAAGTGTTAATTCCATCCCAGGTGCAGTTCTTTGACTATTCTTGCTGATTTCCTAGGATTCCTGTTAACCCATTCCATCAGCCTCCATCCCTCTGAATAGCAGCCTTGCCATCCAGTGCATTGACTGGTCACCTCAGTTTGGGGTCATCCACAAGCCTAAGAAGGTTAACAGAAGAACTCTGCTGATTCCTCCAGGTCAATGATAAAGATTTTAAAAGAGGTCAAAGGACAGATCACTGCAGTTCTCCACTTTTTACTGGCAGGCAGTTACACTAGGAGCTATTAACCATACCCTCTGAACTGGATCATTCAACTCGCCTCTTTTTAAAAACCATCAGCCTGTCCATCCAGGCAAACTAATATCCCAGCTTGGATTTAGCATCCAAAATGCTACACAAAAGTACACCACTAAGAACAACATGGCATATTTTTCACAGACATCCAAAGACATCTTTCTAAGCAATGTAAATGCTGATAAGCACAAAAATGATTTATCTATCGGTTTTCCAAACACTATGATTTTAAAAGTAAACATCCTGTTGAATGCAAATATGGATTTAGTTTGGAAGAAAACAGGTAAAACAGACAACAGATTTTAAACTAACTGCTCCCCGATAAGGTGGAATATCTACATTAATTTCTTTTCTTTGTTACAGACAGAAGGAGAAATGTGAACCTGATTGGTGGTCTAACCATGAAAAAGATGTAGAATGATGCACCATCACAAGCTCTTCTTTGATTTTAGGAATGATATCTAATCCCCAGCCCACCTCTTTTTTTCTTATTGAAATTTTAAGATAGAAAAAGAACTATAATCTGGTTCAAAAATGAAATGCATTGCTGAGCCTGACTCAAAGTATTCTGATCAAGCTACATAAAACATTAGCTTAAATGTCAGTTCTGAATCAAGAGGTGGCGGTTTTATCTCCTCAGATCTACCAAAGATTCCCAAGTGTATAAGTATCAATAAGATTTAGCTGATTTTTGAAAAATTACACTGCATTAAAATCAATCCAATTCAAAGATCTGTTCTCCTCTTAAAAGCTATTTATCCAAGCTCAGGCCACAGCACTCCTTTAGTGAAATACACCAGAATCAAAGACTGGAAACCTGTGTGCGTCCTTCGGTGTCGCTGGAGCTCATCGCTGCGAGTGAACCTTTTGCCACAGAACATCCAATTACACACAAATGGACGCTCTCCAGAATGCCAACGGAGATGAGCTCTCAAATGCGAAGTTTTCCCATATACTTTGCCACATCCTGGTATGTGACAAATGTGTTGCTTCTTTTTCCCCAAGTTGGAGCCTCTGTTTAAAAAAACAAAAAAAACAAAACGGGGGGGGGGAGAGAGAGAAGTTATTAATTCTAATACATTTCTCCTAAATACTGGTCATATACATACATGAGGCTACATATACCACAATGAATCTGCAAACTAACCTGAGCAGCTTCATGTTTTTGTTTCAAATACAACTGGATTCCAGTACACTCCATAAGAAGATGGAAATAAACCTTATAATGCTATCCCAACCCCACAGAAAACAATAAATTCAGCTGTGTGTGAAATGTATGTGATAGAAGCATAATCTTTAAGAAGCATATGTGTATATGAAGTTGGAAATACAGTTATTACTGCAGTTTGTACCACTTTGATGCTGAAGTGCCCATATTTTACATTTCTCCAAGTTCCATGTTTTTGCCATATCAAAGGTAGTTTTGGCAAAGAAAACCACAAATTACTGCAACTGCCAAAATGGACACTGGAGATTTTGGCAACGGGGTAGAGAACAGATGGGACTTTTGGCATCTTGGGGAAACCTGAGAATCAGTTTGGGGTTTGAAGACAAGCATATTAACCTGAATGTTTTCACTAAAAGAGGTAGAAGCTAATCTTGCTGACATTTAAACCAATTCCTTGGTTTTTCAGTTAAAAAAAAGAAATCCATCACAACGAACACAGAATTCACAGATAGTATAAACCAGACTATGCTTGATACTTATTTTAAGATGCTGTCTCACTGAAATGGCGATCAGGTGAAGCACCTGATACAACAGCCTAATTTTTCATTTTTTTCAAATCAAATCACAAGAGATAGATAACAGAAGACCCAGAGAAAGATCAGTCTGGCCAGTGCAGGGCATCATAATTGATTTTAGCCAATTTAAGTGTTTGCTACTGCTGAGGGAATAGGTCTGGCTGACAACACAGCTATATGAATGGTAAATGCTGGTACACGGGAGGAGATTGGAAAATGCAGTCAGGCATCAGGCCACCTTATTCATCGGCAATGTTAACTTAGAACACTTTAAGTGGATTCTGAAATCACAGCCTTGGGTGCTCCATCCTCCATGACTGATTATACAATTTTCAGTGCCTCCCCAGGGCAATTTTTTTTCTTTAAACTGGGTGCTTTAGCTTCTGGTTTACATTTCATGAAGGTTCAGGCTAGAGTGCATACAGGCTTCAAGGAGCTAGCAATTGCCACAAGCATTTCTGAATGTGCCCAAAAATGAACCCTCTCTAAAATCTCACGGTGTCTAAAGGGGATTCCGTCCTAACCACGTATCTACCTAAACATTACAGACAGTCCAGAAAAGTAAGGAGATGAAATCCCATTAAGTCCTAGAAAATGTTTCTACAAATTCTCAATATAGAGCAATCTTCATAGTGCTTCATTAGTAATTTTGTCTCAGAAGATAAAAATGTCACTTGTACCTACTACTTATTTGTCATGACAAATACAAGTTTTGATTTCAGAACAAATTCAATGGCAGCAGAAGCAGAGTCCAGAAGGCTTTTGATCCTGTTGCAGCAGGATAATCATCTGAGGACTTCATTCTCACACCTTCTCCAAATAAACTCTAGTGTCTTGCCTTCCACAGTAATTAGTACAACTATTTTGTAACTTGGCATGATATAGTACACAAATTGGATGAAATCACATCAAAATTCCCGCAGAATAATGTTAATATTCCTAAGTCAATTATTTGAAATTGCTTCACTGCACCTTTAGTCTAGACTGAAGGAAACCAAGGTTCAACTCATGGTCATTACTTTGCACAGGTATGACACATAATTTTAAGCACCTCACCTAACTGGTGACAGAATTCCTTAGCAGACTCCAAAGTTCCAAGTGAGGGGGAAATTAAGGATCCACAGAATGAAACCCACAAGACTACTGTGAATTAGCAACTAAGTGTATTTATTCTATACAACTTCCCATGGGCATCTGCATGTTTGCTTCATGTGTGCTCTAAACTGCCAGGATGCAAGACAAATTCCATCTGGACACTTTGCAGCTGTGACAGTTCGGCACTATGGCCTAACACATCATGCTACGAGGCCTTTCTTATTGCACTGGCCCATAGCAATCATCACTGAATAGATGGGTATGACTCCAGCCTACTCCTTGAGTGGAGTCTTACAAGTATTTCCAAAGTACATTTTAGCTTTACAAAGATTGGAAATGATGTTTCTCAATAACCAGATTGCCACAGTTTCAGCAGGAAACACCTTCATCCACTGAGAAATTGGACATTATATTCAGCAGTATTTCCACCAATAACATGAAGTATTTCAAGGGTAAAACACACACTTATTACTTTAAGAATGTGGTTTTTAGAGTTACATACCTGCAGTGGTATTCAGAAGCACAGCTCCTCTATATATCAGACAGTAGTAGTTATATCTCAATGTAATTCCAGATGTAATTGTTAGGAGAGTGAAATCTCTAGGTATAACTGAGAGGAAACTAAACTTTCTACTTAACTTCGGACACCTTAACTAGAAGTCTAATAAATTCTGTTTGAAAACAGTCGTCCCTTGAGGCATGTGTGTCTCTCTGTCCACCTGCTTATTCCCCATTTATTATATAACCTTGGGGCTAAGAGGTGTTAATTTAAAAGCTAATACATCATCATCTTCCCTTCCTACTTTCCCTCCCACCAAGTAAGGCAAAGATAATAGTGGCTTCCCACTTCACAAAACTGGTACAAATCTGAAGACTCCAATGTAGTTCAATTTCAAAAGCCAACAACAAAAAACAGAAAGAACTTCTCAACTTGCCTCTGAATCCAGAAAACAGAAAATGCAAGATACACCAAAACCAACACTATACAATAGATGAAATTATGGTAGAGTCTGTATACATGATGCCATTTTCTTTTCCTTCTCCACTCAGAGCATAGGAGGAATAGTATTAATTGAGTGAAACACTATTTGGTTTTTTCACACTGATTCAAAGTATTTTTCTTGTTTTACTAGTTACATATTATTTCTGTACCACGCTAAATACAGAATTATTCATTTCTCCAGGGTTTTTTTCCTCATCATGGATACTGACAACACTCACTCACAGTCTCTAAGCCATTAACAAACATTAAAAGCTATATCATCTTAACAGTTTGGTATGGTGAACCTGAACTAGTACAATCACTTTGTACATCCAACTATGAGGTAGAAAGAGATTAAGGCCAAAATTCTCCAATACCCACCACCTTGAGGTGTCAAAGTTAATGTAGTAGGAGCATATTTTCTCAGAGTACTGTAGATGTTCACAGTCTGCTCAATCAATTTCCCCACAGGAATGAAAACAGTACTTCTGCAGTGGAAAAGGTGGGGTATATAGATCTACACCTCCAAAATTTCAGAGCCCTGTTGCTGCAGTCCTGTGTTTCATTCCCTAAACACCTCCCAGTTTATGCAATAAGTGAAGCAGGTGACAATCACTACACAGCCCTGATTCACTCCCTGCGTATCAGCCATTCCATCCACCGAATGGCACTTACGCCATATGAAAAAATAGTATGCAGTCAAGTAATTTATGCACAAGGAATTAAGTTAAAGTTGCCCAGGATATCTTAACTAAGCATTTCCCAATTTTAAATTTTGCAAGTTTAACATCATTTTGAGAATTATGAATGCTATCTGAAAAAATTTACAAAGGCAAATGTCTTTCTTATCTGAAACTCTGCAAACCATCAGCAGAGTTGAAAGACAAATCAAAGCTCGGAATTCCAGCACTAGGGATAAACAGGTAACTCCAGCAGCTGTGGACATTATCAACACTCAAATATGCTTCCAAGTGGGCTTCTCCTAAACTCTAAACCAATTTTACATTCTGGTGGGAAAGTTGCTCTAGCAACTGTAAGCACTTTCACTCTTTCCTGTTTCCCCACCATTGTCTCTCTCATTATCCTGTTTCTCTTTCAGTTCTAATTCTTCTCACATCCTGACTTCTTGTCCTACTTTTCCTAGTTACTTTGTATGTTTGATGTGTCCAGGCCTTCCTTTACAGTGGATTTCAGATTCTCATCTATCTAAACTCTGTCATAGCTCTCAACTCTTTCCCAAAAATCGCATATCTGAGTCTTGAGTCAGACTATACCCTTCTCCAGACTTCCCAAACCATCTCTCAAAAAAATTCTCTCTCAGGCTGAAACTTCAAAATTTCATTTTATAGCAACTCCACTCAGAATGAAGAGGATTTTACAGTACAAATTGCCAAATTAAAGCCACTGTAGTTTGGAATAGAGTACGAGGAAGATCAAACACCTGGAATCTCTGTTTCCTAGGAGTACAGGCCGTGCAAATCACATTTTCAGAGTTTTTTCCTGAAATGAAACAAATCTTAACCCAGGGGTTACTTTGGGCAGATTTTCATAGCAGAGCCAGAGTTCACCAAGAACTTAGAAATGTCTGTGCCATGTTGCAGTGAACTAACTACACACAGAAATTTAACAAGAGGAATCTGATGGATGAAGGTGCTGCACAACCGGCAGACATTATCACCAGCTTTGCTGGTGATGTAAATGTATCAGAGTCGTTTTTCTCTTAAACACACTTAATACTTAACAGCATGGCTGCATGAGATATTACCTCCCTGCGCTTGCAAGGCAGATATTCAGAACACGCAGCAAGAACTGACAAGAGATTTGACAAGAGATGTAACTTAGCCAGAGCTGTTCGAACTCTTAGTGCCACTGGACGCCTACAGGTTCTTTAAGACATTTTACTGATATACACTGCAGTTCCCAAACAAATGAAGATTTCCATTTTAGTGAAGAAACTATTATCAGAACGGACAAATTTTAGTGTATTGGAAAGAAGCCCTTGCACAACTCTCAAGCACAAACCCAACCAAATATTTTCACTTGTAAAAGGCAGCTTATTATCCTTCCCCTTTCATATCTATAATCAAGACATTTAAAATTGTTTAGAAGTAGAAGATTTTCAGAATAAAAAAATTAGTAATATCTTAATGAGATGCACAATAATAAATCATAGGTTCCAATGCAACACTAAAGTTTAATGACTTGGAACTTAGTACCTCTTTGTTAAGTCAAATCTCACTAACTTTGACTGAAAACAGTTCAAAATTTGTTATACAGAATTATTATACAAACCTTATTATATAAACCTTGTTTTTCATAGGAAATCAGTGAATAAGAAAACTAGGAAAACTGTATTTATGTAACACTCTAAAGCAATTAAACTGTGGAAAAATGCACACTAAGGAAATGCAGGAACACAGGATTTAATCAAACTCTTGACATATGAGAGGAAGCCAATCACAGATGTGCATATTCCAAAATATTTCATTATCATGTTTTTAGGACAATGTTCTATTCCCCTCACTGATACTAGGTGACATCTAACTCCATATTTTTTCAACTAATCTGAAAGGAGTAACTCGGAAAGGATGGAATAATCTGCTTTTTTATCTGCAAACCCCAAAATGCATGTGGTAGCCCTTTATTGCATAAACTCTTTTGCATAAGCCTCTAGTTTTCTCTCACTGAAGACAACTGCTGTTAACAAAAGCTCATTTTTTTCTTGTCTATTATTAATTTTTCATCATTATATGTGTGATATGACACTGAACTTTACATACCTTCCACCACCTTCTTTGCAGTTGGGACATGTACATGCCACTCGTCGCAGTCTTTTTCCTTCCTGATGTGGTTGGTCCCCTTCCTCATCTACGACCTGTACTCTCAAATGTGTTAGATCATTAGTATTCAGTGTAGAATCACCACTGAGCTGCCACTCTTCTGGATCAGGATCCTCTTCTTTAATCCTAATATCTGAGAAAAAGAACAAACACAGATCCATAAGTAGGCCATTAAATAGACAGAAAGGAAACCATAATGATCAAATCTTCTATTCTTGAGAGCACAATGTCAGTCAAAAGTCAACATCCTTAAGTGCATTCTGACATTGCTTCTGTGCCCTTGTAACCTGTATTTAAAAAGTTTATCTTACTATCCGTTTCAAAGTTGAAGATAAGTTACAACAAAGAATTACAGTTTAAGTTTGAACTGTTCTTGGTGAGGAAGGCTGTCACCAGGAGAATATTGCTTGCTTGAAACTTGGAAAAACTGAAGAACAAGAGGTAGGACAGAGGTTGAAGAAAATGTAAACACATGTTTCAAATGATCCTGAGTAGCCATTTCTGTCTTCACAGCATTTCTGAATTAGTGTCACAGGCAGTAGCAACAGCCTTCCTAAATGGTCTTCAGGAGTTTTTAGTATGCACAGAGATATATAAAGTACTATATATAAAGATTGAGAAATCAATCTAATAAAAGGTTTTCATCTGAGAAATACTGAGATACCTAAGGAAAACAAATAAATTAATGTTTTTCTTCCATTTCCCCTTTTCACCTGAAATATATGTCCTTTGGACAATACATAGAAAACATTTAGGGAAGAATGTTTATTCAGCATTAGACAGAGATAAGCAACACGAGTCTCTTCAATGTTTTGATATACCAGTAGTCAAAATAGGTCTTAGCAGTTTCCTGGATGCAAAAAGGCTTCCTAATTATTTCTTATAGGATGGACATTTGCAAGTATGTGTACCCTCTCCCTACAGAGCATTCAATCTAATCCAAGAATTATTTGCAGTGCCATAACAACAACTGTTTTAACAAGTTTACATTTTAATGGGAACATCTTCCCCTCCACTTCCATTTGCAGTGGACCTAAAGTCTGGAATCCAAAATAGACAGATTGTATATATCATTTTAGAAAGCTGAACCCCAGCCCCTTCTTTGGTTCAGCAGAGTAGTTTACTTTGCATTTTTTCTGTGAAAATGATTAGCCACTAGCACAAACTAATAAGCAAACAAACATAATTTAGGGTGTTTTTTTGATTTATTTAATTTTTTAATTTTGTTGAAGCTTCAAACTAACATCTGCCTATCTTTCTGGACACATTCAAGAGACTGCTTTTTCAGCAAAACAAACTCAGTTATCATGTAGACTTCTATCCTTAAACACTGAAACCTTAACTGACTATTGAGACCACTCTAAGTTCTTTCTGGGAGTCAGTGCATCAGCCATCATATCTTTGTAATGAAGACAAAGCTGCAGAGATTGCATGATAAAACGTAAGAAAAACTGTGCTGGGTCATATGATAAAGAGCATGCTGTCCCAATACAGATCAGGAAAGAAACCAATCACAAAATATGTAAAGAGTAATAGTTACCTGGTCTACCTTCAAAATCATCTCCAGCATTCATCTGTTTAGAGACAAAGGATATTGCTACACAGAAATTTTCTTGATGCTAAGAAAGTCTCAGCACAGTCATCCCCAACAGCACAGTTTGACTTTCCTTCGCACACATATTCTCATATGTAGGACTGTCCTGTACCCTACATCACTGATGTAACTACAGTTACAGTAATTCTCTAGGAAATCACTGAACTGGGAAGAGAATTCCAGGTCAAAATCAGGGAAGTCTAAAATGTTTGTGTGGTTTGGCTAAGAGTCAGTGTTAGAAATTATGTTTGCATGAATACGACAGGCTCTGAGCTGTGGGAATCCAGGAGCAAGCATACTTACATCTGCTGATTTTTTACACACAGGGTACTACTCTGATAAGCTTGCCCAAAGTCACACACACACTGGGCTTCAGTGTTACCACGTGAAGTCCACAATTTCAGACAGCACCATAATAAATATCTTTCTTGTGAAGACCTAGAAAACCTGTGGCCACTTTGGGTCCTCTGCATGAGCCACCAAGCTACCTTTCCTACCAAATTAAGCTATTTTCTGATACTCAGTTAAAAAATAACGTTATTATCTGTATGTTATATAAAAAATTAATTTTATATAAGCAAACATTAAACTGCTACAAAACAAAGTTTTTAGAATTATCTTTCAAATAACTACGAAGTATACTAATACATTCACTTAGAGCAACTTTAGAAAAAAGCAAAAGCCTGATTTACTCTTGCAAAAAAGGGCACATGACAGGAATTTAAATACAGCAAGGCAGTAAGGCTGCCAGCACAGCACAGGCCAATGCAAGTCTCCAACCAATTCTTTAGGTCTGCGTGGTACACGCTATATTCAAAATTATTTTACCAATCAAATGTAGCATAAAATGTACACTGTTTAAATTCTAGTTTTATTAAAAATAAGATTTAAAGTACGGTTAATAAAATAAGACAGTGTTTTAAGAAGGTAATTTCAGTATGATCTCAGTAACATTAGACAGTGGCATACAGTGTGTCTGCAAAGTCAGTAGCTGAGTCCAGTTATGACTGCATACTTATACTTCAAAAGAGATATGCAAAGATAAATGGAACAAACTGGGGAATGGATCTGTGCTCCCAAGACCCAACTCCATTACTGAAGTCAAACATTCTGTATGATTTCTCCTATTACACTGACCACCCAAGTCGCATTCCAACGATAGAGATAGATCTAAGAGCAGAAGCATGTCAGAAAGTCTATTAATGCATGCCAGTATCCATGACTTCCTACCTTCTATGCAATGTCTGTTCCACTTTACAAACTTTCGGCATGAGTTCTCCTCCACTTTTTCATTAGTATCTCTCTGTTCCCAGTTTCTCCCAATCACCACCATTACTGCAGCAGTACACAGACTTTTAATAGTTTTATAATAATAGATGTATAACTGGGACACTTAATTGGACAAAAAAAAGGCAGGACAGACAAAACATTCCTAACAGTTGAGGATACTGGAGAAGACAACAAACTGCATGGATATACAATCTTTATTCTAAAGAATGCAAAACTGAAATGAAGACAAAGTAGTAGTGTGTTTTTAATTTTGTGCTGTGCTTTCTGGCACCTTGGTAAGGCAGAAAACTATTGCTTTAGTTATTCATCAGAAAAGCTATGTTCTACTCCTGGCACACAAAAAAGTACAACATAAACTGGCAATTTACAGACAGGACTTTTTAATACTTATCAATCTGGACTATACCTTAAACAAAACACAGTTAAAAGAAATATCAATAGATAAAGTGCTTATATAGCCTCTCCAAGATGTAGTATAGCAGAGTATGGACTGCACCAAAACCCACAGTGAATGTCATTCCCATAAATGAGGCCCTCAGAACCACTGAGTCTGTTGCCCTCCAAGTCATTTTTACATTATTGCAAGAAAAAAGGTTAAAATTTCACCAGTATTCTTTGGAAGGAGGGGTGCCACTCATCAAGATGTTGAAAGGGCAAATCATGGAGAAGAGCTAGAGATTACGTGCTCTTCAATGCAATGGAATTTGAGATTATGAAAATTCATGTAGATACCAGAGACCACGTTTCTTCCCGATGTTCTTCTACATGTACTCCATTCTAATTCAGCCTCAACTGACAGAATTTAAATCAACTCTGCAAAAAAAGAGGTCTAAAAGAATTTATGTAATCCCTAAAGTCATGACAAGCTGATACAAACACTAGCAAATTTGAGGCAACTTTTGTCGTCTACCAATTAAACATAGGCTAAATAAAGGTTACATTTTCTTCACTACTCTTTCATTTCTGTGCTTTCAAATTTCTATTTGCCCTTACTTTTAAAGTTCAAGACTTAGTTCTAGATAAGTATGAAGGGTAATTTTAGACAAAGATATTGTTTCAAACTGCCAACAGATTCTGAAAAATACATATTGTGTTCAAGTTCTGCTTCCTGTCGAGTGTACTAGATTTGGTTTAGGTTTGGCTTTTCCAAGACAGAAATTGGGATCTTGGTGAACAATTTTGTTCCATATGTAGTATTTCACAGTCATAGAAAGCCCAGAGCTGGCTACAATATGAAACAAGATTTAGCGTATTTGGCAAATAAAACCAATAAGTAAGAGATTTGTTTAACGTGTTTCAGAGAAGAGTAACTAAACTGACAGGCTGAAACAATGCAGATGGAAATGCAATTTAAACTATTCTTGAGTACATGTGAACTATAATCTAGTGGGGAGAGAAATACGGTTGCCCGCTGATATAGCCAGGTCATTTACCTATTTCTCCGGGTATCAATCAAATAAATGCAACAGTTAAGCTTCACATTCCATCTTGGTCTGTTTCACCCAGGACTTAGGAACATGCTATTTTCTTTATCTATGATACAAGTTATTAGTTTGCCCAAGAGCCACAGAAACAGGAGTGAACTGAGAAGGGAAGAGGATGCAAATTTTTTTAATATATCTGCCTTTGCAGAATGCCACAAAGGCACACTCATATTACATTATAACAGTCTGTAAACTGCCGGCTTCTAGTTTAGCTGCTTTTCCTAGATGCTGAAAGCCACCCTGCCCTTTTACTCAGTCAACTTTACAAGCTCCTGATCTGAGAAGCAGAAATATGGTCTTTGAACTGAAAACAGATTTACAGCAGCACTGCACATACCTTCCCACCTATTTCCTCACAGAATCACAATTTGACTGCCATTTCAATTGTTTCTAACAGTTTATTTTTCCAAATACAGGCTTCCCTTCCTACCTTTCCCAAGAAAAGAGATGTTAATTCCCACTTCTTTTCCATCTTCTCCTGCTGTTTTCTGTTTTCTCTACAGTTCAACCCACATTCCCTTGGAATCTTGACTCATCTTGCCTTAATCTCTAGATGTGAGGAAGCTTCTAATAAAGACATTTAAATTTCTTAGGACACTGTTCTTGTTCTTTCCCATCTAAGCGGAACTATCTAAATTAAACTCTCTCTACTAGTTGACCAGCTGTCCAAGTCTTTCAGACAGGAAACTCAACAGAATTAATGATTTAAATTCTTTTTTGCCCCCAAATCTTTAGTGTGAGTTTAGACATTTTTATTACACAATAAATTACAAGGCAACATAAGGTATACTGCAAAGTGTCATCTTGAAATGCTGGTGAACCTCAACTCAGAAGAAAGACTGTCATCTAGATTCAATAGCTCTAAATCAGATTTTAAGTTTCTGAGGAAAAACAACTGTTGTGTACAAGTCTAAGAGCAGGACCTTTCAGTGCTCAAGCAGTACCAGCAAAATTACTAAAAATACAGCAACAGATTTCTTTCCTTGCAAGAAATGCCACGGAGTGTATCTCCAAGTGATCCTATACATTATTCTACAGCAAATAGTTAAGTATTTAAATCATGAAAGTACTTTAGCCAGTGCTACCACAAGTCAATTGCCCTACAGTAGCAGTACTCCCTTTCAGATGGGCTGTCCACAGATTCAAGATTCTGGATTGTTCTAGACACCAATGCCTGCCGCAGCATGCACGTACTTCTTCTGTTCTTCTCACAGCTGAAAATCCAAGAGGGTCTAACTAAATAGGGGGATGAAGAGTCAATCACGTGTAACACAAACCCCAGAAATATGTAAGGAAAGCAAGAGGACAGAGAATTCTCTGACCAGCAGGGCTAAGTATTTCTACATAGAAGAATATCAAGACTGCTACTAGGGTCAAACAACAGACTTGCCAGCAGTAACTCAGGAAGACAGAACTGCTCAGTAAGTGTTTCTGTCCTGTATTTAGGTAAAAGCCAAATAATTGTCCTGCTACTAGATGACAATGAAAAGCTTCCCACTGACAGTAAGTCAGGAAGATGTAAAAACAGCTATTGAAGCAAACACTTAATAAATCAACAGATTAGGATAATTTTCATTTGGCACTTTTTAAGAGAAGGCTGAAGAGCTCTCCGCAGTTTTAATGCTGTGAGCCTTCGGCCATGTGAAATCTCCAGTGGGTTAGAAAAAAGCTAATACTGTGATAATACTGAAAAAGAGTAAATAGAGACTCGAAGAAGTAGGTACAGAGTTAGTGCACTCAGAAAGAGATTATGTGAATAATTAGATTAAAAACTAATTTTTTTATTTAAATCAATGATGACACCGTTATTGATGTAATATACTTGAGAGTTCTGCACAGCAAGTGTCTTCCTAGGATACAGGAAAACACTTTGATTAAATGAAGTACAAAACATACTTGAATACATGAATTAAACACTGGCAGGAATTTTAGATGCAGGTTGAGAATTATTTCTCTATGATAAATTATGACGATGTCATTGACAATGTGTATTTTTATCTCCTTTTGCTCTTGAAATTACTGCCTTTTGAAAAAATATGAGTCTCCTACAAGCAGTAAAAGACAACCCATCTCTAGCCCAGCCTGACCTTCAAGGGGACAATCACAACTAGGGTCCTGGCGAGTATTCCTGGCGTTATAAAAAGAGTGTCATTGTCCTTGGTAGAAACTTCAGATACTTTCTGTGAGCCAGATGCACTGACAAGTTTCATTCTGATCTTAGAGATCAGAACCAAAGTATGTGATCCTGCCAGGAGATTCAAAAGGCAAGAAAACTGCGCAGAACCTGAAACAATGGCCCTAAAGTGCTGAGACTGCAAAAAGACAAAAGACAAGTTTCCAGCCTTTTTCTTAGGCTGGAAGTACTGTGGAAGTACTGGAAAAAAATCCCTCTTTCACTCCATGGATACTTGCCACACATCCCCACAGGTGTATGAGAGCTTTCATTTTGTGTCCACAGTATCTTGTAAAAAGGGTATTTGAGAAATGCAAAAGGAATGTGTACCTGAAACTGGGTAAGCATTCTTTTGCAAATCCTGAGATACCTGAGACTAAGGTAACTCAAGCTAACCTCCTTAACTCTGAGAATCTATATTACATCCCCAGACACGCAGCACACGTGACATATACTTACTTGGGGGTAACATACATTCAACAAACTTTTACCTCACCACCAGCAGCTGTAGGAAAATTCATTAATGAGCTGTTTTGGAACAAAGAGCAGAATAGCCCATGAAGTATTAACACAGAGGAAGGATGCAACAATTCAGTATTTTCAAGAATTTGAAGAAAAAATGTGACTATTTCACAACAATAGATATTGCACTAAAAAATTAACCAGACTAACTGCAGTTCTGCAAACTTTGAGTGAGATCATTTACTATGTGCTAAGCATGACTGTGAAACACATACAAGCATGATCATTTAATTCTTCCACAATTTATTAATTTCCTTTGAAAATGATGCTAAAATAAGGAATGCAATTTAAGCATGCTGTCAGCAAACTATTTACACAAGACTGGCACATAAATAGCTCTAATTCCTGCACTAACTTAAATTCATCAGTTTCCAATTTAATTTTCATTTTAAAAAAACAGTGGGAAGAATTGTTTTGAACTGTTTTGATTTTATAACATGCAAACTAAATGCCTCAAATGAAAACTGGATAGCCGTAGACAGATGTTGTCAGATGAAAATATTTACTTAACATCATTGCTTCAGTTTACTTCATGCATTTCATGAGACTATTTTATTTTTTAAATCAGATTCTCTTTCATAATGATACCATGGCCTTGTCTCAAAGTCTTCTTATAAAGAATGCCTTAGAGGGGAAAATGGTATAATTGAAATTAAAATTATTAAGGTTAAAAACTGAAAGTTAAAGAGAAAAAACTAAGTTGTGCAACACTGAAAAGCAGCCAAAACTTTTTTAAAAGTTCTAGATGCCAGAAGAAAGCTATGCTTCAAGTAGCATTCTGCACTACTTCATCAGAAGCACTGAAACACTGAAACAACTATCCCAGCAAATAAAACTGTGAAGACTTCATTTTTCATTTTGTTTGTTTCAGCATTTAGACTGTTTTAGGAAACAGATATTAGACCAAAGCCTCACAAAATACCAGCAGATGAAAGACAAATTGTCACTTGGGCAACTATTTACCTTGGAAATTGTCAGCCAATTTTTGGGTCAAATTTAGAGTAGCCAAATTACTCCGGCATGACAAAGACGTCAGATTCTGGTGGGAATGGAATGAAGCTGCCACCACAAACAGCCAACCACTCCCAGTCACTACCAACTGGTCGGAAGTCAGCAACGTGCCTGACTCTAAGGTCAATGGCAGCAGGTAGGCGAGTCCTGAAGTAGCTGGGTACACTCCTGCGGAAGAGGAGCTGGGAAGAAAGACACAGAAATGAAGACCTCAGTTTTGGAGTGACACTTCAGTTAACTCTTGAAAGGAATCCCTTTGACTCGATTCCAGCTGTAGACCAACCTGGAAAACTGTTTGTAGGGTAGGGGTTTTTCTCTATTTAAATAAATGAATCTTTCAGCTGAGTGGGTCTGAGTTGATAAGCAGCAAAGTCTATTCTCAAGACAATGCTACTTTCTTTTAGGTCATCTGCTAGTGTCTTCAGGTGCTACTGCAATGGTCAAAAGAAATATATAAAAAAAATTATTCAGCATCCTATAACAAGTTATGCAACCTATATAAGACCTGGTAAAATTGCCTTTTTTTTTTTCTTCCAGGAAATAACCAACCCCAAACTGATTCAGTACATTAATAAATTAGCTAAGTCACTATTACAATTAAGAATTTGATTAACATCATTAAGTTTCCTTTAGCTGGACAATGGCTTGGGGACAGGGGCAAATCCAGTATCTTAAAAATTCTTCCAAGCTCGCAAAACTTACAGGATCAGAAACATGAAGGGCAACTTGGTACATTTCAGTTCCTGATAGTTTTCCAAAATAAACATTATGTTATATGAAATATTTGAAGAAGAAATCTATATAAGCACGCTAATAAAAAACTCCACCTTTCTTGACCAGGCAAGACACTAAAGAGTAATGTGAACTCTGTGGGCATGTAATGGCTCTTTTTGTTATGCACAATGCAGTATTTTATTACAAACTGCCAACAAAAGGAGTACACTATTAGAGAGCTTTCTCCGGTTTAATTTCCTCTCAAGACCAAAAGACTAAAGCCAAAACACAGGTGAGAGAGAAGGTGTCTCTCTGCCAATGCTATTGCTATCTCTGCTAGATAATATTTGGTATCGCTTTTTGCTAGAAAAGCAGGGTTGAAGAGTTTCAGCTGTGACTAACCAACACCCTTCCCCTGGTCACAATATAACTAAGCACAAGGAGGAATATGAGCTCTAATAAACATCCTAAGACAAAACAAGCTCAGCCAAGACTTTTCAGAACAAATTCACTGCAATGTAGGTCTATGCACATATATGTATGCATGGTAGAATGGACATTTTGGCCGTCTTTCAAAGAAAACTGTACATTTACTGGACAAAGCTACTAGCTTTGTATTAGGGTTTCAATGGCTTTTCATTACGTAAACAAAATGTAAGACCTAGTGAAAGACATTTTTTCCTCGCACACACTCAAGCACAGTACAGATGTCCTTTGCTGCCTACCTGGGGAGCGAACCTCAGAGAACGACTCTCACACAATACACTGTAACAACAAAAATCTAAAACAATTTTTTTCACTGATACACTGCTAACAGAACAAAGTACATTATTTGGACTTCAGATAATTACCAGCCATCTCTGACACAAAACCAGGAATTTATTATTTTATTTTTCCCTCAGGTAGACAAATTTTCTTAAATGAAAACAGATAACACAGCCTGACTCTACTTGGTATGAAAGGAGTGCATTATCCAGCTTGGGGGAGAAAATACAGGGAAACCCTTCTTATCTTGCTTCAAAGCTCACTGACAGCTGGCAAAAAAAAGGAATCAAGTAGCTTCACATCCTTTAACTTCTCTCCTTCTGCTGTCTCTTCCACCTACCTTCTTCTTTTGGTTTAAAATTGAATAGTTTTTCCTTATTTGTAAAACAACAATATGCTTTTGACTGAAAAGAAAAAAACACCTATGATTTGAAAACCTGCTTCTAATTGCATATTTATTCTCCAACCTGAAGAAAGATTATGAGGGGTTATAAATAAGAAGGGGAGGAACACCTCCAAAAAAGATTCTCTCAGACAAAATACCAAATACATATGGAAAAGACACTGAAATTCAATCAAGATAATTCAGTCTGATTCTGTCAGATGCAGTGTCACGCTAATCATTACCACAGAAAAGTGAGTTTCTTCTAATGTAAAGGAAGGACCAATTACATTCTCCCCAAATTTAGGAAATGGCAGGTTTAATACCTTCCAATCCATTTATTATTCTTAGACAAGTAGGAAAAGTGTCACTATAAATCTCCATCTTATCTTTAATATAACCAGGTGTTTATAGCTATGCACTTCAGGCAGTAGTTTCTGCTATTCATCTAGTACTTCTGCCTATTTAATCACATTTCATATATCCCATTTTGTGTCTTACCTTCCCATGTGAAATTCCTTATAGGAGAATACGGTTAAAAGAATGCTTGATGGAACTTCCTTGCATTTCATTATAAACTACCATTGAAACACTTTCGAGAATGATCAACAGACAAAATGATACACAGTACAGATCAGACTCAACTTCTTTCTCATGTGCCTAGCTGGTTTGGGTTTTTTTTGCTTTCTTTCTCCTTTTCCTCTCTATCCCTCGTCTCAAGTTTCTCTTACATTACTCCACAAGCAATACCATTAGCTACATGATCCTACACGAAATATAAATCTCAGAAATAATCCTCCTTGTATTAGCCAGAGAGCTAATAATAATTAGTAAAGGCCTCATTTTCCGAGACTTAAGATTCTGACATCTGAATTTAGCTGTATTCACATCTAGAATATACACTTTTTTGTTACTGACGTCTATACTCTCATAGGCAACAAGGTGCGATGGAAACCAACCCAGAATTGCCGTGGTCACTGTAAACAGAAAATTTAAGAATCAGGATCAGACAGAAGAGCAAATGCTGTGAGCAGAGCACATCCCTTCAGTGCTGTTGCCTACAAGGCAATGAAGAGTAGGCTTATCTAGATCTGAATAACTTTACTTGATGGTAAGTTCATAATATAGAAGCCAATTCCAAAACAAAATGAACTAAAAACATCTCAGCATATTATTTTCAATTTGAATTTTAGATTTCAAATGGGAAAGCAAGCTTCTTGACATAGACTACAGCAGTATCAGTAACTATACAGGCATTATAATCAGTAGCCTTTTGAAACAAAACTCAGCAGGTCTTCTAGGCATGTTTCACTTAACACTGCATTCCTCTCACAACCTTAAATAGACATACATTACAAACCATGCATGTTTCACTTAAATATTTATTCTTCAGTATCTTGATGAACGAGGGCTAGATCACATGATTATAGCAAAACAGTGATTCCCAAGGTACTTTGTGCAACAGTTCCCTCCCAAACGACCTCTACTGCTCACTCTGCCCCTCATAACTAGCCTGGGCACAACCCAATAAAGTGTTTAAATGGCTTCTGGTATAGCAAAATCTCCTGAACCACGATCACCTCTTATTCTTTTTGTTTAGGTAGTTACGCTCTGAAATTTGGAATGCACTGTATCAAATTTACCAAAAATAAACAGGCATGTTTATTTTTTCTCACATTAAGAAACACCTATTTTAGGAAAATAGTATTTCTTCTCCACTGAGATAAAACACTGTGATACTCATAATTAATGATTGTACTTTAAAACATAATACAAGTAAGCAGTACTGAAAACTCACACATATTCTTAAGTACAGCCTCCATTTTGAAATTTGCATGCTTGTTTCACTGCTGCTTATATGAGTTTCCTACTTCACAGTAGCACTGATGGTAAATTAGTAGGAAATTATTTTAACAAAAGAGCAAATCAGTAACAGCACCTCAGGGGGCCTGAAAATTTTAAGGGGAAAAAAATTGTATGAACAGAAATATTTGGATTTTCCATAGAAACTTCATCTATTCAGGACTAGGAAGAATGGGTATGTTAATGATACCAATGCCTTAGAAGAGTGGCAGCTGATAGCCAGATTTCCCCCTTTTCAATTTAGTACACACATCTTCTCCAGGGCAAGACCTTTAAGCACAAACACTGAAGTGCTGTTAACTAGTATGACTAGTTGGGAGTTACATGAGCTCATAGGAAAAGGCGTGAGGTAGGACTATGTTCTACAATTACAGTTTCTAATGGAAGAGCAGTTTCAAATAAAATCTATCATCACCATGTTTAACCCACTGTGTTCCGTAGGCTTCAAAAGCAAGACAATGATTTTCTGATTATCATCATTAAAACCAATAACATGCAGTAATAAAAAATAATCTTTTGCAAAAAGAGTAAAATAAATACCTGCAGGACTGCCAGCATTTTCTCCTTGATGCAGCTGAATACCAGCAGAATCTATGGAGTTTACTGTAACTGTCTGTAGATTTGGCAATTGAGCAGTGCTTAGACTAACTGGAGTTGATGTCAACGCACCACCTGCTGCAACTTGACCAAGAGTGAGAGTCTGCACAGGGGTCAGAGTTATTTGTTGACCAGGTGCATTCTGAATTTGCAAGTTCTGCAAGTTCTGAACTCCTTGCACTTGAAATGTCTGCCAGGTTATCTGCCCAGAAGGGGTCACTGTTTGTGCCTGAATTAAGAAAGTTCCAGGATTCAGCTGCAGTTGAAGATTTTGAAGAGCCTGTTGAGATATACTTTGACTTGCTTGAACACCATGGATTGTCTGTTGCGCAATACCTTGTACAATCTGGGCTTGACTGGTTGGCTGCTGCGACTCTTGTAGCTGTATGTGTTGTACAATTGGCTGTGCTGTGGAGACCTGAATATTCTGAGCCTGTGTGTCATCAGAGACTGACGTTTGGATGTAATTTCCCTGAAGATCAGAACCATGAACTTGACCACTAGTTGTGGTCAAGTCATTTGCATTTTGTTCCAATATACTTGAACTGTCTATGGTAACGGGCAATTGTGATGAAGATGATGTTGGCACAAATAAGTCATTATCAGTGGCAGTTTCTGTAATTTCAGGAGAAACTTGCTCACCAGTCCTTTCAGAAGTATCTGAGCTATCCATGGCCTGTCCGGTATTTATCAAGTGCCCATCTGCATTAATGCCTGCTGTCATGGTTTGAGAACCACTGCCAAGTCCCAGAGAATCTAGATCAACACTATTAATGGGTACAAAAGTGATATTTCCTGGCAGTCCAAGAGGGACGTTAGCAACCACTTGTGCTTGGCCTGGGTAAGACGAACCACCAATTGCAACTCCCTGAACCTGGACTTGACCAGACTGACCAGATAAGATATTCTGAATATTAGCTGAAGATGTTCCAGAGGCAATGATGGTTTGATTTGAGCCAGGAATGATCTGAATTTGACCAGCTTCTTGATTTATACTGCTATTATCAGAAGAGGCTGCAAAGCCAAGTTGAACCTGCTGACCATCCGCTGTCTGGATCTGGGGTATTACTTGGTATTGTACGTTAGACACTGTACCATTCGACGAATCTGATCCTGGTGCAACAGAAAAGATTTGTTGATTTTGCAAACTCTGAATAGGAAGGACATACTGCCCACTTGAAGTTACTGTGGCAGCACCTGGAATCTGTACTATATTACCAGCTTCATCCTTTATAGTGGTAGGAGCTGCAGACAAGACTTCCCATCTGTTTGGAGCTCCAGCTAATTGCACAGAAGCCAAATCCCCTGTCTGAATAAAAAGAAAGAAGAAAACAAAAAATTAAAACAAATGTCTTACAGACTATGTGTTAGACCAGTCATGCAATTCAACACTAGATATTAATACACCACAGGAAAACATGCAGTACATCTCACATAACCATTAGCAATTGGATCAATACTATGAAATACAGATTTTATAAGTGATCTAATGCCTAAGTCAGGGTAGCCAGCCTGTGGGTCATGAGCTGCACGTTGCTTGTGAACATGTCAAATGCAGCTCCTATGTCATGGCTACGTCAGGTGACCAGCAGCAGGGTTATTCTGGTGGCAGGGCCGCTGGGTAATCCAAACCCCCGGCTGTGGGAAGGAGGGAGCTGGCAGGGGATGCTGGAGTTCTCATCACCAACTCCCCCTGAGACTAAGAAACACTCTTTGCCCAGCTAGGCACCTATTGCAAAGAAGTGGAGGAATTGCTGCGAAGCCAGTGCTGCCTAGATCCCCTGGAGCTCCACTGCCTTTCAACTCTGTTTTTTATTTGTGCATGTTTTGACTCCCAGCAGTACGGAGAAAGTTAAGAAGTGAGGTAGTAACACAGCTGGAAAGAGAGGACAACCTCAGTTTGTTGCACATAACACAAGGCTCTAGTATTTATAAGCTTGTAGGAGTTAATTTCACTAAGGAAGAAGACTTCTAGACTAAGAACTTTTACACTGAAATCATGTTTGGATTAGTCATATGCATCAGTTAGGAGGGGAAAAAAAATCTATCCTCATTAACTTGGAACAATAGAAAAAGCCAGTGTTTCAGAGTAGACCTGAGATGCTTAAAGAGCCTATTATGCATTTGGTTTTTATTCAGTAAAGAAAAGGTAAATTGCACTTACCTTTCTTTACCAAAGCAAGCTTTTTCAGAATAGAGTATTAAGAATACAGCCAGCTTGGTACTGTAAGTAACCATCAATCTAAAAAATACGAAGTAAAGTTTCTCCTTATTTGTTTTACCATACTACAGTAAGCCAATGGAGTAACTTAATATTAGCAACATGTAACTAACTTATTTTACAACCAGTTCAGCTCTGTGAAACAAATCTAGTCTCTCTGGCAGAGTCCAGAGGACATGGAAAGAAAAGCTCTGGTTTGTCCTTCTGCACTCATCCTGTGATCGCTCCTGGTAGGGAAGCTACCAGAACATATCACAACTTTTTTTCTGATGCTGCATTCTGACTTCCTTTAGAACAAAACCAGGACATGCAAAATACAGCACACATCTTATTCTTTCCTAACATAGCATTGGGACCTAGCCAGTCTGAAAGAATCCTGCAGTATGCACTTGAGTGAATTTAGTCCACAGTGTTAGATGGACTTGGCTAGTTTCACATTCTTACCCTATTCCAGCCCATAACACTACAATGTTTACATGTGAAGGAGAAATACTGTATTTAAGTCTGAGTACTTATTAAAAGAAGCTTTACTGTGCTTTCCAAGCTTCATTTTCAATAAGGAGACACATATCGTAGTCCTAAATTCTTCTCAAGAACTATAAAAATACTAATTGTGCAAAAAACAAAAGAATGCTAGCCTTCTTCAGCCCTCAAAGACAGACCATTGACTCTCATTAAAAGTTGGACTCAGAAAACCATGGGGACCCTTTCCAGCTCAAAATATTCTGTGGTTCACAAGTGTGATTCATAACTTTTCAGGTAGTATATTAGTAAATAGATTCAGCATGACCAGAACAAAACTCATTTTATGGCCTTAATGCTTCAAGGAAAAGAAACAGGAAAAGGAGAATGACAGTTCTCTATTATTTTCTTTTCCTCTTATACTGATTAACTTTTCATTTAAAAAACATATTTAAATTTTTTATTCTTTCAAATTTGTAACTTATGATACTAGTAGAAAAAAACATGTAAGATTCCATATCACATATCTTACCCAGAAGAAGGCAACAAGCTCTATTTTCCTTGGCTACCACATTAGCTTTATACACTTGTGTTTAATATTATTTACACATATATATCAGTTGCTGAAATGCTGCACAAAAAGTTCATGACTACTCAATTCACAAGCATATAAATACCTATTAACTGAAGGCTTCATAAAATATCAAAAGACCCAAAGAAGTCATAGATAAACATCAGTCAGAAAATACCAAAAGCAAAAATATGACTGTTATAAGTTTAAAGCATGTCATTATAAAATAAATGTATAACATAATGTGCTGATAGCTGTTAGAACAAAGAGAAAGGAAAAGTAATATAAACCATTACAAGTCTGATATAATTTATCAGTGATTGAAAACTATGTACAAGCAAATGTTGAAAGCTTAGGTTAAACTAGACTGATCTAATATACACAGTAACGTCTGTGTCTACTCATATGTAATATCCTCCACAGAGATACTTCAAAGGGAACCTGTCTTCTTCCTGATATGGAAATGACCTACTTTATTCTTCTCCCGGAACATATGTTGATTTCCATATTGGAATTTTCATGTTGGGCACACATCTCACGTTTTCATGATCTAATAATATCTTCCCTCAAATCCTGCTCTGTAATGATTTTAGCACAACAGAGCTACTCTTTTAGTAGATGCACTTGTCAGTCCATGGAGAGGTTCAGGGCGGCCATGCATGAGGATACGAAGCTATGCTACACCTACAACATAAAATGCCCGTTATTCATACTGCTCTTAAAGCTGCCTATATCAGACACCACCAGCAGAATCATGTGGAGGGAGGAGCAAAAAGAGGGCGAGCCTTGCAAGAAGCTATCTAGCAGCTATCAAAATTACTAATATTAAAGCATGAAAAAACCCATACGGTAAAGAGTATTTGAGGATGTTCTCTAATCTCAAATGGTCATCAGCAGCCTGTCATAACAAGATTGCCTGTTATGCTCTTTCACGAAGTCTGTTGAGACAAGACATTTCTTGGACTTCTCTTCCTACTAACTAAAGAGTAATAACCTTTCTTTACGTTCTCAGGCAATTAAGCGCTTTTGTAGTAACTCAAAAGTTCTGCCATTGATATATGAGCAGCAATATCTGCAGCCCTGTCACCTACTGAGCTTTACATTCAAGATACACTGGTTTGCTGTCTCAGCCATCCATGAAAATTATTTCGAGGGTAGAGATAAAGCAACAGTTTCCTTATCAACTGACACTCAGGCAGCAGTTATTTGGCAGCTGCTCCTTTAAGAGAAGGCTGGACTGTTTCAATCCAAAGGCTCTGTTTCAAGAAGAAGGAACAAAGATCTGAGGAAAGTTCAGCACTACTCAGCCAAGGAGGAGAGAACAGGAAGCAACGGGGAATTCACTGGAAGCAGCAGAAGAGACAGGAACAGAGCAAAGAAAGTAGGTGACACAAGGCATAGGATGAATTAAAATCAAATTATATGTCCACCTGTAGAAAGGTCAAGTACCAACAAAGAGTGAAAGCAATAACCGCTGTTCAGCCTGTCTTTTGATTCTTTAACAGTCCTTGTGTAATTTCCAGTGGGTAAAATAAAGAGATGTCTCTGAGAGAGAAGTCTCATCCCTGAAGAATCACAAGCCATGATAAATAAAAATCGAGTAATTGTCTTGTTCAATATATTTAAATTAAAATTACAGCAACATTAAGTCAAATGTGGAAGGAGATAAGAGAAAGACAGAAGATAAAATACCTTTCAGAAGTCATCTAAACCATACTGAATGATAGGACTTCATAAAAAAATAAAATATGCTTCACCAAAGTAAAACAGAGAAGAGGAAAGAGGAGAAACACTCCTGTAAGAACTGCTATCTGTTGTAGACACCTGCATCTCAATATGTCAAATGGGCACATGTCATTGGCCATCAGTATTTTATGACTGAGATCTACCAAACATTTATCTGTGCTGGTGGACTGCTTTTTACTGCACTTTTCAGAAAGTCACTTTTGCCCCATTTAGTGCTGGAGCAAAATCATTCACCAAATAACCAGAAGTGGACAGATAATGAGTCATGAGCTCCTAAACACTTAAAAATCACACACCTAATGAAGAAGATTGGACAGTGCCTCATCCAAATTGTTGTTTTATGAAAGAGTTAGGGTTCTAATGCATGGGTTTAATAATACCATGTATTTACCAAGCTACAGTAAACTATCTGTGCATTCTTAGGTCATTACAAATACAAGATAAAATGCACTTGCTTCAACTCTTTCATTAAAGTATGAGCTAATACATTCTATCTTGTATTTGCCATAGGTTAAAAACATGTTCAACATCAGTCACTGTGGTTCAGCTGACACAAAGCTGTTTGTTAAGGCAAATTAATTCTGTTGCATGTTTGAGCCCTCTGCCAAAGAAGCCACTCAATTTAGAGAAATACTTTTGCCCAAATCAAATGTTTGGAAAAACAAAGAACATTTCAGGAAAAAACATGTTATCTGGGCCTGCTTAAAATATTATTCTAAAAGAAACTTCAGTTGGGTGAAATATGGCTAACTGTGTCTCAATAAAAGAATATCTGTATCTTTTTGCTTGACATGGACAACTGGAGCCAAAACTTCAACAGTTTGTCACCAATCAGCAGAAGTTCATAACTTGTCCAAATTAAGGAATACAATATCCCTGACCTTAGTAGAAAGAGGAAGCTGAAGTATTAAGAAATGAGACATGGCAACAAGGAGACATTTTTATCTAGATGACAGGTAACTTCTTTTGTTTATTAATTATTAAATCTGTGTATGTTATGTATATGAATCTCAATATAACTACATGGCAAACTAGCATTCTGTGAAACAGTTTGCTTTCTTCCTGGTTTCAGCTCAGGTGCTGAAGAGTCTATCAAATCATCAAGAGAACAAGAAAGAGGACCTGGGATCAGTCACCCACAACTTGATCTTTGGGAAGGCAATGGAGCAAATAACCCTGAAAATCACCTTGAAAAAAAAACAACCTTCAAATAACCTTGAGGGGGGAAAAGTAGTGCTCAGAAGTAGTCAGCCTACACTTAGAAAGGGGAAAGAATGCTGAAAAAACTAGCCTCACAATGGCCTCTGCATGGTGAAAAGACTAGCCTGGTAGATGCAGTTAGGCAAGGCATATTATCTATCATTATATTAGTCAGGCTTTTGACTCTGTCCCTCAGAATATAAGAAACAGCCCTGTTTTTATATCATATGGGTTATCAAACACTGGAACACGCTGCCCAGAGAGACACTGGAGTCTCTATCCTTGGAAGTATTCAAACCCATGGACACAGCTCTGAAAAACTTCCTCTCAGTGACTCTACTTTGAGCAAGGAGTGGCAGATCAGATGTTCTCCAGACATCCTTACCAGCCTCAACTTATATGAAATCTTAAACTTTGTACTAATGTTTAATATTAGAGAACTTCTTTGTCTATGCTGTTTTTAAATATGGAAATGTTTTAAACCATACATTCATTTTCTTACTTTCTCCAAAACTATTAGCAGAAATAAAACAAAAATTTTTAAGAACATCCCTAAAGCACCTTCTTCTAAAAGAACTTCAACACTTGGTTCTGATACAGCATTAGAAAGACATAATTGGAATACAAACACCAAAGAACATTTTAAAAGGCAAGCTTCTGAACAGCAGCAGGAAAAATATACTGTTAGCCATCACATTCTAGTGAAACTTCTTTGTTTTGCAAAAGTAAAGAACAGAGAGAAGCAAGACAATTCCAGGCAGACTCTTCTATAGTGGCTGAACACATTCTGGTGCATCTGTTCACATCCAGGAACCTAGCATCAGGAAGCTATCTTATCACCCACAAAAGCAAAAATGGATGTCAGAATAATTCTGAACTTCCTCAAAATAATCATACAGGCCAGAAAACCCAGTAGTATGGTTAACTCTGACACATGGTATTCATGCATATTTTTGCCTAGTGGAAAACATGAAATTCAAAATCCTTCCTCTTTCTCTGTCCTCTCAGCACTATTTCCCCCTAAACTGAGTTTAAACTAGGTGCATCTCAGATGGTAATCTTCTGAGGCATAAACCAACCAGAATTCCAGACTTTCATTAAGTTCTGTGAGGCACTGATACAATTGTAAAGCTCAAGATATGCCAAAGCAGTCTTAAAACACTCCAACCTTTACTTGGAAAAGATACACAGAAATCCTTTGTCTACAGCAGAGAAATTATACTCATCTTCCCCACATATGCTAATTATTAACCTGTCCAAATGTTTTCCACATCTTGTTGGTAAGCAACAACACAAATAAATCATATAAATCATTCCTCCCAACCTTTTTTTTAAGACTAGCGAATCAGTGCAGCCCACCTCACACAAGATGCACACACACCTCATCTGGGGCAGTCATCCCTGACAGCTCCCATTCTTTGGCAGCTGTCAGAGCCAACAGCTTTCTCAGCCAGCCTGCCACTCTTCCCAATTCACCCACCTTCCAGACCTCCCACAAAACCTCCCATCAGTCTTGCACCTTTATCCTCACCGTTCCAGTCCCACCCAGCACAACCATAAGAATGGCTCTTGGGAGCATGAGAGTTCCAAGACAGCCTTTAGCTTTGCAGTACAATGAAGTAGGAGAACATAAACAACTGGTTATCATCTCAGCTTTGTAGGTTCTTAAACAATCATCTGATCATGCTACAACCATACAGCTGACCATCAAGGCTCGGTTTGACCTAAATCTGTCTGCTCTTTTGTTTCCTCCCTTATGCATAGCTTTATCACCTTCTTTGCTTCTCATTTTCACCTAGTGCTAAAATCTTTGCAGATGTTTAAACTAGAATGAAACTAGAGTATTTCTAACTAAATGAAAAAATTCTAAATCTGAAAGTTTGAAACTTAGTAGAACTAAGTTCTTAATAATAGAACTATTAGTCACAGATAAATAGTGAAAAAGCAAGATCCAAACAAAAACTTCTCAGATTTTTAACTCCCAAGAGAGAGAAAGACTTCCTGAGAGGCCAAAATATGAGCTGTCATTCCAGGTCAGGCAGTAGCACATACCATCCCTGCAAGGCTCTCACACAAACCAGCAGGCAGCAACATTCAAGGCAAAGTTCCCATGGTAAGTGTTTGAACCAACCATGGATGTAGCAGTACGGCAACCAAGGAAAAGATTCTCCGGTAAGCAAGCCACAAACTCAAGGCTAATAACTCAATATTATTAATAATAACTCAATGTTATTACATTAACATCAAATACCATCAGGAAACATACTGGTGTTGGTTGATCATTAGGCAGAGTAAATCACGGTGTCAAAACTGAAAGACTGCAATCTTCATCAAAGCACAAAGACACGATCAGCAGTAATGCCTGCTAATGCCTCTCATCCAGAAGGACATAGAGTTCCAACCAGAATCATCAGCCAAGCCGAAAACCTTGCTGTCTAAAGACAGCCTGCCAGGTCATTGACAGGATGGAAAGGAGAAGAGGGTTGAGTTTAGTTCTGTCAATTGCTTTCTTCATTTGCTTTTTATTACATAGCTTTTTTACTTTCTCACTAATCCTTTCAGTGGTGTAAGAGCAATGCCCATTCAAACAGTAGGCCTGGACTCGGATACCGATACAGAACCATGGGATAATTTCAGCAGGAAAGGACCTCTGAAGGTCACCTGGTCCAACCCCTGAGCTCAAAGCAGGGCCAGCTAGATCGTTACAAACACAATCCCAGACACACAATATTCCCTGCATTCCTCTGGGAGTTTTGCTGTTGCTTTTAAATCATACTGCTGGTCTCTTGGGGAGCAGCTGCAGCATACCAATTCAGCCAGGAAAGCAGTATGCTAGCCCAGCATGCTGGCTCCAGCCCTGCCAGTTTTTACCAAGCAAATGTCAGTAAAACAGTAACAAAACAACCCCAAACCTGCATCGCGCTTCCTTTACGTGCAGGCTCTTCAAGCACTTCTAAGAGGAAATACCTAGTTTGACTTCTGTTATCCATTTGTGTGGATTGAGAGTTCTACCAGAGGTACAGAAGTCAGAACTGCAGACCGGGTATAGAATGTAACAGGAAAGAGCGGCCCTCCCGGTGCTACATTAGGCATCATCACCCATGCACAGGTCTCAAACTGATTGAGCTATTCTCCTAGGAAAGGGATGAGCATCACAAACTGCAGGAAGACAATTATGTTTGTCTGTGCATGTAGATTTCATTTTCCGTATGACTTATGAGGTACCTACAAATGAAGCCTTTTTAGCTTCCTTCTCCTTCTTCCACCCTCCAATACAACAAACACAAAGGACCAGAGAAAAAGGATCTTTATAGCACTATATCTCTTTTGTTCTGTTTTTCACAAGGAATGTATTTCAGGGCCTTTAGTCTCTCCCCTCTCTTTATTAAGGTCATCTTAATTAACTCCAGTGTCTAGTTCAGCTACTGTTAGGTATCTCCTTCAATTTATATTTAGTTTCCACCCAAAATATTCTGCATCATTCAAGAGCTATGTTGTAGGAGTGTAAAAATTACCAGAATGCTATAACCTAATTCACAGAAGATATGTAGGAAGGGCCTATCTGCATGTATGGAAAGTAGTGAGTAAGCTTACATTCACTTAGTTTTTAACTAAGATTTTGGCTTCTCTTGAATTGCATTTGCTTTCCCCTGAAAAGCCTCTTATACATTAACACAACAACACATTAATTTAAGAGCAGTAAAAAAGTACCACATGAAAACTGCTTTGTCCATTTTGAACTGCCAGGAACCATTTGTCCTGCACCAGCATTCTAGCACCCTGGCAGACCTACCGCTCATCCTAATCTATCAATCCACCCCCAAGACGCACAATTCCAGCTGTACAATGAGAACAACCTTATATGTGGATACAGGAAAGTAAGCAATCATTCAAACATCCTTTATTTTCCAGTATGAATATGCTCTTCAGCACTGTATGCATCCAGTATTATGAAACAAATCTTAGATGTATCAGGAACTTCACAACATCTAGAACGATTTTTAAAAACATACTGCTTGAGCAAATAAATAGGTTTGGCAGAAAGGATACTTAAAAGGGGTTGGAATCTTAATTTATTTTCGAGCTCTGTCATTAGTCTACAACCTGCTGTATGACCTCAGACAGCTATTTTGCTTCAGCTTCCCTTTATGTAAAGTAAGCTGTAATGCACAGATGAAAAGTATTTTAAAGTTTAGCAAGTATTTAGAAACTTCTAACATTTTGACATTTGTTAAAAGCTTGCTAAAGCCACTTCATCCATCAGTATAATGCTTTGCAGTTTTTTTTCCTATTAGCAAAATCCCAACACCATACAAGGCTATTGTACAGCAAGTTTAAAACACAAGACTTGCTTTAAAAGAAGAAAAAGGCGTGGGTTCTGCTAATTTTAAAGATGCTTCTGGAAAAAAAATTAGAGGTAATATGTGCAATTTTCCAAGGGCTAAGGCCAAAAAATTACATCATATCATTTCAGAAGGTATTTTGGAGAACTCTCTTTTAATATACCAATATTTTTAGGTATCAGTTACTTAGAAATGCATAATCTCTTTGAATTTTATGAGCATATGTCAACATGAGATTTAGCCAGATCAATTAAGGAACGTGAGTTTTCATTAGGCTTTTGTTATGGGGATTGTTAAACTAGCTTCAACAAGAATACGTTTCTAGTATTCTGCAAGATCCATCTCATCACACCAGGTCCCGAGGTCATCGGGGCTCCTTTCAGAGGTGACGGCGCATGAGAGATAAGGACAGAAAATGCTACGAGGAATCGCACGATAACCCTTCCCTAGAAAAACAGCGCGATACAGGAAGCTGCCTTCCACCACCGCGTTCGCTTCTAAACAGCCATTTTACTTCACTACATCCTTCCCTACAGCCAGCCTTCATTTTGTGCTCCTGCCTGGCTGCAGGCTGGCAGCCTGGCGAGGATACCGGGGGCGCGCTCAGGTGGAGGTGAGATGCCTCCCAGCCTCTCCGGGCTCCCAGCGAGCCGTTCCGGTGCCAAGGTCGGGGGAGGGAGGCTCCCCGCCTCCCCCCGTTTTTGAAAGTACATGAAGGCGCCGCTCGCAATGGCGGGGGAGGGGGGAGCTCGGCTCCCTCCTCCTCCCGGGAACCCGGCTCCTCCTGGAGAGGCAGGGGAACCCGGGGACCCCTCTCCTGGCAGGTCGGCCCTGCTATCGTCCCTCCCCCCGGGCGGGCAGTGCCGTGTGTCCCGTCCCTCCCCCCGGGCGGGCGGGCTGGCTGTGCTGTCTCTCCCCCCGGCAGGCCGTGCGAGAGCGGCGGGGCGGGCACTCACCGCTCCGGCAGAGTGAGAGGCAGCGGCGGCGGCGGCGGCCTCATCCTCCTCCGGCGACGGCGGGCCGATCTTGCTGCAGGTGGCCGCCAGCAGAGCG
>WBMY01006403.1:0-79938 GCA_013397315.1 Donacobius atricapilla | reverse complement strand
CTGTGGCGGGCTCGCACCTGCCTGAGCCGGCCGGCGGGACCCAAAACCTCCACTGTCGCTGAGGCAGAACAAAACCCGTTCCGGATAAGGCCGCGAGTGTGATTTTAACGCGGTACGTCTTCCCAGCGGGAGTACCTGCCATGTGGTGGGCACCCGAGCCTTGGCGCGGATCGAGCGTTTGTGCCAGCAGGCTTTATTTTCATCATGTTAAGGAGAATTAGTAAGGTTCCCCTCAACGTCAGTTTGCTGGTCTGTGTCTCATGTTACGCAACACAAAGGGAACTGGGAGCTCTTGGATTGTTAAACTAAGGCAGGAAATATGTTTAAAACGTTACATAAGTAAATGATGATACAGGAATGATTATTAGTGGGGCCTGTTTCTTTGTAACACCACTTAGCTTGAGAAGGGTTCCTGTAAAAGGGGACAATTTGGGCTTGGCCTTGGGTCACATCTGAGTGCATGTGCAGGGTCATAGGACAGCATGTAGGTTGAGGCACTGATTCTGACCCTTAGCTTCCAAATTCTCCTGAAGAATGACTTTTTCATGGTTACCCTTAGTGTGGTGTTCCAAGGAGTCTGAATGAGGCCAAAAAACCACAAACCTACTTTCCTGTTAAAATCTTTAATGTAATTAGAACTGAGGATTAACTAGGAGATAGACGCTGAGCACAGTCTCATATGTCCACAGTTGGGCTGAGTATGCGGAGTCCCCGGCTCCTGAGATAAACTCATGGCAAAATTAGTAACTAGGAAACGCAGAAGTATGGTCAGGATTTTCAATAGGCTCTCTGAGCAGAGAATAAACAGTGCTTTTTAATCAGTCCCAGCACTATGACCTTCCAGTAACTGCCCAAGCTTAACTTAGAAACTATTACAGAACAGGAAAAAAACACACTCAGAAAATGTGAATTTAATATCAGGAAGTTATGGATGAAGATTGCAGTATTTCACTGTCAGTGGAAGATTGTTCTTACTGTGTGATGTTTAGTCTTATTTCTAACCACTTAACTTTTACTGGTATGCTGAGAGTACCTTCGGGTGACTTAATAGTAAGTTGTAAATTAATCCCCAATCTTTTGTCACAATTCATTTTTTCCAAGGTAGTTAAAAAAAAACCCCAAAACAACCAAACCCTTCTGTGTGTTAAATGTCTGTATTTGTTGGTAAGGTAGATAACACAGCCATAAAGAAGGTTCTTTTGCAATTTATATTTTTTATTTTCATAAGCAAAAGTTGTGACTAAGAACAGAAGTCAGGGTTTTTTTAAACAGTGTCAGAAATAATTTTCAGCCAGTGAAAGCTAATATACACAGCCTTTAAAAATGCATCAATTTACATACATAAGGACATTTCAGGGAAAAAAATGAAAATGCAAAATTACCTGACTATTGCAGTATTAAAAAAAAAAGACTTCTACAGCTAGTATGGAACTTGGAGCTTGTTTGGCAGTATCGGGAGGTGCTAGTGAAACGTATGAGAGTCTGTCATCCTGGAACCAGAACTATTACTGATTACTTTAGACTTTCAGTAACCGAGCTGTTGATTTAAAGACTGATGTATAAGTGAAATAATTCCTGTTAAGGTGCTGTGACAGGGAAAATTCTATTGAAAACTGGCCCTTGCTGCCGAGCAGGGTATTGCCAAATACTGTCAATGGCATTTTGCTTTGGGAAGATGATGTTGTCTAGGACTTACTCTTAAAAAGTTGTTCTCTCTTCTACAGCTGGATGGGTGCATGTTGAGAGCTGACTTAAGGGGGATGTTGTTAATAGAGTAGTTGACCTACGTGGATCTGATTGCAGGCTTGGGATATAACCACAATGCTTTAAGACAGAAAGATTTGGAATAGCAATGACGGGATTGAGTCTATATAGAAAAGAATTTTTCAATGCAATAAAACTCAGATCTAATCAGGCTTAACACTAGCAGAGGACCATCTTTTTCTAGTCAAGTATCTAAAATTAGGGGAGACATTGTTATGATGTATTAAATTCAGATAAAGAACAAAACCAGAATATTAATAGACTAGGTTAAAAGTAGACAAAAAAATCAAGATAAATTACAGGAAAGATGCAAAAAAAGATACAGTCACATGAAAAAGAGGTGTAAAGAGACCCCAAATTGTTAAATAGAAACTGCTTGGTTATAGAAGTCACACATGTGTTTACCATTTCCCAGCAGAGATTAAGAACACATGAGAAGAAAAAAAAAATTAAAAATGAGAAAAGACATTATTAGTAGGTTTTTTTGCTTATCAACATACTAGCATTAAGCCACTAATTAGAAAAATCCTGGCTACATGAGGGAGGTACTGTATCAGAACTGGACATCCAAGTTCCTGTAGATGCTGGTTTTCTTGCAGAGTGAGCACAGTGGCACTATCCGCAGAGACTGAGCTCCATGCCCAGCTAGAGGAGCCGTTGTTTTCTCTTTCTTGAGCTTGCCTACCAGATGTACCATATCCATATATGATCTCAATAAACTAACCATGACCAGTTTATTCTTAAAGAGCCTTGTCTCTTTAAGACCTTGCCTCCTGCTTCTGGGCAGTTCCAGGTTTAACTGCAGGTCCTGGGATGAATTCTCTATCAGTTTGCTGAAAATGGTGTGTTGTAATTTGAGCTGTGTAGATACAAAGAAAGGAATCCTGCTCTATGAATAATAAGAATACCCTTACCAGGTACCAAAATACAGCAGTTTCAGAACTGAGATGCAGCCTTTGGGGTAAGTAGCAAAGTAATATGGAAGAGGAAACAATGTGTGCTAGCTTCTGATGAAACTTGAGAGAAGGTTTTGACAGATGAAACAAGATGCAACTTGGAAAGAACGCTAAAACTTAATACCTACCCTGTATTTCAGTTGTAAGCTCAATGCTGTATTTGTCCACTGTAACTTAGATCTCATATCTCGTTGGTTTAAATCTTGGAGCTCAGTCTCAGTGTCAGTTCAGTACAAATTCAGAGGCAAGTGCACTATCTTAACACAACTTCTGTCCGGCACAGTGTCTGCTGCATGTGGAAATAGCTTTTCTGTCTCTATAGTCCTTTGAAACTTCTGAGCTATGACATGTTATTTCTGTCTTTAGTGGTCGCTGCGATGGGCAGCCCTGCATTTCTTGAAAGGGATATATTATTGAAGGCTTGTTGGTATGTGGTCCAGTTCAGTTTTCATGGCTGTGGTACCCCATTCTTCTGTCAAGTGGTGGTTTTACCATGCTGAAGCCTAGAATGCAACTGGACAAGACAGACCGGAATGCATTCTGCCATGACATAATGTAACACCATGAAAACTCAGGCTCAGGTCACTTTTTGAAAGGCTGGGTCTGAAATGCCTATGAAGAATCAGTAGGGATTCCATTCAACAATCTACCTTAAAATGTGTCCTTTACTGGAGGGACAATGAGCAGAATTATCTGTAAATCTCATACTCAGAAAATAACTAGAGCAGCAGAAATCCTAACCATTCAGGAGAGGTATCTTTTTGAATTTGAGATTCCTTCTGTTTTAATAATCTGTTTAAAATTTCAGTAGAATCTGGAAAGCCCTGTGTTTTCTAAGTGCTAAACATTTACATGGTACTACAAAACCCAAGATAATGACAGGGCTTTGAATCAGACCTCTTAAACTTTGTAGAATTCAATTGCATTCTGAATTTCAGCCTGCTTTTGCAATTGAAATCTTAGCGATAAGAACAAGAGTGTAGCTACCAGTCCTGGATACTGCACTCTTAATTTCTACATCCCATATGGGTCCATTTGCTTAAGAATATTGGGTCATCTTCACATAGGGCCACAGGCAGGACTGACAGGAAGTTGACCTGTGAGGTTTCGTGAGTCAGCACATAGTCGTTGAGATAGTTGCATGACTCGAGTTCATCAAATAGAGAAATGAGCCCTTGCCTGTATGCCTGGTATGAACCAGCAGTGGTTAGAGAAAAGTTCTGACTGGCATTGTGTCATCATGCTTCAGAAAGCACCTCCCTGTTCTTCTGGCTACAAGAACACAAATTATGCTGGGGGGAAGCAGGCTTTAGCAGTAGATGTGGTCTACCCAGAAGCTGAGCCAACCTGACAGGTCATGGACTTGGCTATAAGAAAATAAATCCTGCAAAAATAAGCTTCTGATATTGCAAGCTAAATTGAGTCAAACTAGACACAGGGCCTAACAGAGCTCTATGGGTGGGAGTAGGTGAGGAGATGTAAGACTGCTTTCAGCAGCTGCAAGTAGATTAATTCAGGATGTCAAACTTGCTGGACAACACAGGAACTTGATTTTGGCTATGTTTTGTGTAAAGTNAAATCGCACTCTAAGAATCTTCTTAAAGGTACAAAGCAATATACAGAACAGACGATTGGGGATACAGGCATCATAAAGTCACTCTAGGACACCCAGGATTCCAAGCCTTTAGAGGAGCATAAATGGTACCTGAGAGCATGTTGAAATACCAAGGTATTTGTATAGTCTGCTGCATAAGTGTGATGGTGTCCAAGTGTAACCATATGAAATGAAAGACAAATAATTATTTAGTGAAATTAGATTTTAGGAGAGCATTTTTTCTGTTTTAAATGGGGAAGCAATTCTAAAAATACTGATCTCTGCTTGAAACAACTCCATTAAAGAAAGGTAAAAGAGAAATCTGTGGTACCTGGATGCAGCTGTTAGCAGGGGAGACATTTGGTTCCACTGATCTGCTCACATCCAGTAGAAGCTGTTGATGGGATAAAAGCAGGCCTAGCAAACTCATGGGCAGCCACAGCAGGAACTTGCCAACTCCAGGCTCTTTGTGCACTTCACTGGAGGTCTGAAACACGCTGCCTGGTAAGAGGAAGAAGCTGTGAATAAGTAGCCTAACAACCCAGTGCACAAATCTAAAGGCTGTGAGTCTTCACCAACACAGATGACTGATCTTCAAGGAATGGGGCCAACAGAAAGTCTGTCCGAGCTCTACATGCACCAATATGTGAGGTCAGACCTCTGGAAACATTGTTTTCAACCTAGTCATTGTATGTATGAATTTTTTTGAGCAATTGGGACCAAATAAGTCATGTTCCTTTTTTATCAGAAATTCTTCTTTGTTTGTTACAGCTGTAACTCTCCCCAGGTGATACGTTTTTGTATATTTTCCAAATTTTCAAATTCACTAGAGGCGTCTTAGTATTTGACTGGTAAACAGGTTCTTCTGTTCTTAATAATGTTAGAGAAAACTTTCTTGTGTTAAACTATGTCACTACCATAGGGAGCAAAGTTTGGTGTGATTGTCAAGGGTTTTGTCTCTTTGGGTTTTTTTTCCCATTAATTTCATTATCTTGGTTTTAGTTGTGTAAAGAAATAAATAAAGAATATGTTAGTTAAATCATCCTTGTAAAACGTGTGGTTTTTATTCAACTGGCGGCAGGGTCCATTTAAGTAAGAATATTTTTCATTAACAAAGTTTCTTTCTTCTGAAGATGAAAGGAAGTCGTCTAATCTCCCTCCCATTGGAGGAGAGGCAACAGGAAAAAGCCGATCAGTACATAGCTGAAAACTTGCTATTTAGCAAGTTAATCATTCTTTCATTTCAGCTCTCTTAAATGAGAAATAGATGTCATTTTCCAGGCCTAAAAGTTACTGTCTTTGGGCCCCATCACTATCCTGTTTGTTTATGCTTAATTCCTGCCCTTCAAGGTCATCACAACAGATGAAATCTAATCAGAAATAGATAGTAGATCCATTAGGTAAGGTTAAAAAAACTGTTCAGAGGAAGAGGCCATGTAACTGTGACTTGCAGAATCAGTAATACAGCATCTAAGGATCTTCCTCCATAAGACATCACAAAATTGGAATGGAAGTTATTGAATAGATACATAGATAAAGTCACCTGAATGGAAAAAATTTTGTATATTTCTTGTCTAGGGTAATTCTCACAATTTGGCTTTTTTTTTTAAATAGTACTCACAGAAAAGTAGGCCAGTGAAGTGAAAGAGACTAGCAAATTATATGTATTCAAATATGTTTGCTGAAAAATAGAAAACATAATAGCAGGAGTTACAAATTCTGGAAGGAAGTACCTCTGGAGGGATGAAGTGACTTTTATGAATCTCAGTCTGAATCCCCATTCCCAGAACAAACGCTAGCAAGACTCCGTGGCTCCCTCTAGGAGAAGGAGGTCTGGGGCTGTAGTCCAAACCACATCCCGTGCTTTCTCTGGCAAGTCTCAGTTCCAGTAGCCAGAAGGCCACAATGTGGGCTGAACAGCGAGAGATAAAATGAATGTCCCTGAAAGGTCATTTGGAAGCCTGTATGTAAGTTCTGTATTCTTAGATATCTTCAGGTGAGGTAGGTTGTTTCTCAGGAAAATAAATAAAGCCCTGACAGGATCTTTGAAAAAGGAGTTGTGGGTAGCAACCTACAGAAGAGGGCTGGACAGGAGACTGTGACATGAGAACCTTCCCTGAGAGGTATCTGATGCAAAGAGGAACCTAGCCTCATAGACGTTCTCAGCATTTTAATTGGGGCTAGGGGATTACACACAGCCCGTGTCATCTCAGTTTGGGGGCTTAAATGCCCCCAAGATGCCTGGTCCACTCTCCCTGAGAGGAACCCCAGTTTTTGAAGAGAGCTCTGGCATGTTCACGGTGGCATATAAAACTTTTGTGGTCTTTCCTAGAAGCATCATTTTATTAGAGTTGACAAAAGCATTAAGAGAAACTGAACAAATTAGGTTTGAGCCTTTCTACTCATTAACTTTGAAAAAGGAGGTGGAAATTTCTAGGGTTTATTTCACATTTTTCTGTGTCTACATTTCTGCAAATTTTAAAAGACTTTGTAACAGATGCATTTCCCTTATCTTCCTGCTTTACCACAGGTAATACTCGAACTGCATCACAAATACCAAGGAAGAGAAAGCCGAGTGAGATGAAATTCCAGTTCTGGTCATAGAAGAAAACTGTTTGGGGGGAGGGGGGAAAGTTACTAATTAAAATTTATCTAAGAAATACCTCAGTAAAAGAATCGTCAATCTCTTTCAGCTTAAGCCTGAAAGAGGCATATTTGAGGCTGAAAATGATAATTAACACACTCATGGTGCTCACATAAAACACCAGTGGATGCTTTTTAACTGCTAATTAACCTCTGGCTTCTATAAACATCCTTTAAAAATGCACATCTTCATCACCTTTATTTCAGCTCACTAGCAGTCACATACTTTACACCTCAAACGGTGCTGCAGATCATTCCCGGTCCTTTTGACCCATTTCAATTTCCAAATTACTGCACAACCTTCCCAGTCTAATGACACTTGAAACATCTGCGCATGCTGCAGGTGTCCTTCCTATTCCTAAAAATTAATTAACAAAAGTTAATTATTTTTTTAATGTATTGTTTCTCTCTCGTGTCAATTAGTATCTGAGTTATTGAAGTGGATCGTTGCTATTAGTTTGTTTTCACAAAGTTGGAAAATTCAAACTCCACTATCATCTTAATTACTTACAAGTGAAGGATAAAATTCCTTCTTTTCTGTGGCAGAGGTCCAAAAGACATAATGGAGACGGGATGTTGTGGCAAGCCTCCGTTCCCCATGCATTCCTCCAGTCTCAGCAGGACCACTCTGGCGCTGGAGGCAAAGCGTGCATGCCGTGCACAAGCACAGCTATGCAGTTCCAGGACATAGAGCCCACTACATCTTTTACTTTTTAATCGTAGTGCCAGATTTTCCGCAACACATACTATGTTTAAGCAGAGTGGTAATTGAATAATCTGTCTACTGCGTAGAAAAAAAAAATTAGTTCATTCTCCTTTTCCTCTCCCAAAGAAGTAGCATTGCAATACGTTTTTCCTAGCCTGGATTCCTACGGAAATTAAAATGGGGTTGAGATCGTTATCTCTTCATATGTATAATAAATCTCTCTCTCTCTGTGCGCATGTGTGCTCACAGACGTGCATGTACATACTTGCATGTTGTGCAAGAGAGAAGGAACAAGAACAAAGAGTAGCCAATTTTAACCACATCTGACAGAGCAAGAAAAGGCTGAAAATGCTACATTCCTGTATGTTTCATAAGAACAAACTGCTAAGTAAAAGGAGACCCACTGAAGTTTGAGTTAAACCCTTATTAAACACCAAGAAAGCTGCAAAGATGAAAGATGTTATGGATACCCACCCACAGGAAAAGCTGCAGTCAGAGCTTCCAGCTATATAGACATAGGAGAATCCAAACAAGATTTGCCCAAGGGAAACCAAGCCCCATCAGATCTGCAGCTCACAGGACTGCTGGTCTCTGCTGGATTTCTAATCCATCGCTATCCAGCTTTGATGATGACATACTCTTATTGTTTGACTTTGGGGGAAAAAAAGATTATTTTTTTCATGCAGATTTCTCAAACCTGATGGGCTGAAACCCAACATGAAAGGAAGGACCAGAATTTGTTCTTAAAGATCCTGTGGGATACCCTCACAAGAATCTACATGTGTAGTACACTAGACAAAGAGAAAACAGCATCTTCCAGTTCGCAGCAGATTTGAGATATTCATGCCCTGGGCAGCCTGGAGCTTGATCTTAAGGTAACAGGAACCAGTGCTGTTAAAAAACCTCTCATCCCACTTCCTGATCTGTCACATCACTGATGTCCATGGGTCTAACTTCTGAAAGTTTGGGGAGGGGCACACATCTTGGGCCTCTAAATGTTCCTGTTTTCTTTGCAATACAGGTGTGGTATCCATGCAAAAGACACAGCTGAAGGAAGTTACGTCAGGGTTCTTGGTGCTGCTCACCCTTCTTGGGGCCCCCAGCTCTGCTCATCTGCCAGGGACACTCCTGCCAGTGTCACACCTCTCTGGCGCCTCACTGGATGCTAAAGGAAACCATTAGTCAGAGTCCAAGCCCAGTGCTGCACCATGTATCAATGGACACACAATCTTCCAGAAACCACTTACCTGCTATAGTGCTTGTCTCAGCCACATTTCTCCCTCTTCATAGCTTGGGAGTATTTGACCAGGTTTGTTTACTTCACCCCAGGGTTGTGTGTTCATCACCTGTCAGTAACACATCCAGGGACAAACTCTGGCACTCCAACATTCACAATCCCTTCTGGATGACTGCCTGACTTTTTATGTTCTTATCACAGGAACTCAGCTTTCATCTCTCCCTCTCTTCTGCACTGTATACCTCAGACCCTCCTTTGCTAAGCATGCTTGCATCTCTAAAAATACGATCGAGGAACTTTTTATTCTTCATACTGTGTAACATGGAAACTTGTCTCAAGCTCAGCAATCTTGCTTGTAGGTGCTGAAGCCACCAGTGCACCTGGGCTGCCTTTGATGCCTGTGGCCATATCTAGCACTGCTCTGATTCACTGTCCTTCATACCCCACACAAAGGAAAGGTTATGAAAGGATTCAACAGCCAAACCCTGCTATTCCCCTCTTCTTCCCAAAAAGATTAACTCCAGTAAAACAGAGGTCTCATTCTTGTCACTGGGTGACAAAGGGATGTGTGTAGTAGTAGCATTGTTATTCTTGCTGCTACATGTCTGTGATCCTATCCTTAAAATTTTTATGTTTTTTAATCTTTTGTTGCTAAGAGAATAATAATGACCTCGCAAGGCAATAAGAATCTCCAAGGCTTGGAGCAATAAAGTCTTCTAAACTCTTAACTACTCTAAACTCTTACAGTCATCTAAATTAGCTACATTTTGCAATTTTATGGGAATATAAATACCCATTCTATTCAGTATGTTATACCTGCCAGTCCCTGTTTTTCCTAATCTAAAATAAACTAGGTGAGTAGCCTTCTTTTTGTGCTTTGTTACTCATTACTTAAGGGTAGAGAGAGGAAATTAAAACAGCATGTTTGTTAACTAAGTAAATATTTAACAAGTTGACTCCAGTTTTAACAGTCTGAAGGAACAGTATTATAAAATCTTAGAAAGTTGGCAGTACTCATTGATTTTTTCTATGGGACATTGAAGTTAGTCATTGGAGCCATTTTATTTCCTGGATGAATTTTACAATTTCTGTAGTAGGACAATTCAGCATAAACATCTATAATAAACAAGTCAATTAAATGTGCAAGTTATTTCTAGTCCAGAGAGAGAGAGAGCTGCCTTTTTCCTATTTACTGTTCCCAAAAGAGTCAAAGCACCAGAGCAGTAGGACCCTGCAGAAACTCAGAGCTAAACATACACTTGATTTCTGAGATTCTGGGACCCTCACAATTCTGTTGTAATTCACATTTGGAAGTCAGCAAGCATTTCCTTCTTCCCATGATTTTCAGACAACAGAGGAGGCATGCTGGGAAGCAGGTTTCTAAAGGCCACAGGAAAACCAAACCAAACACCCACAACAATTCTAGGAGTTTACAAATTATCTGTGAAACTTTGTAATCCACCCCCTGGCTTTCCATGGAGAAAAGAAATTTGTTGGTCAAAGTTGGAATAAAGAACCTCAAATTTTGACTTCTGTAAAGTGTGAGTTAGATATCACTTTTGTCAAATAGAAAGCAATAGAAAGCAAAGTTTGTTAAGGATTTCCCATGGGGGCAGAGAGGCAGCCACTTTCTCATCAAAAGTCAGTGGCAACCAAACGACAGTGAACTGATAGTCCTTTCTCCTATTTCCTCATTGGTTTGTCCACATTTGCTATGTGGTCATCAGTATGAGGGTTATAAGCAGAGGCTTCACAGAGAACAGAACTGGCTTTATCCTAAGTGAAAAAGCCTCACTGCCCAGTATCTTGTGTTTAATTCAACTCCCCATTCCAGCCTGTACCAGACTATTTAGGATGTATTAACCAATTCTGAGAACTCCCAACTAGGGACTATGTAAAGTATTTTCATTGCTGCCACTAATCTACAAAGACCAATATTTTTGTGTTTACACCATGAGAAACAAAATATCCTTATCTCTCAATAAAAAAACATCTGCTCTTTGTTGGATAGCAACACTGTTCAACTCCAAAACTGTTTGAAATCCTGGCTCGTTTCTTATCTAACTCAGCGGTGCCCATAATAAAAGGAAATCAAATGGGGAGGCTCTACCTCCCCATCTGAGGACTCAAACCACTGAGGATGTTCTCCTCATAAAATCTTTTTTGGTCATGGAAGAGATTATCCCCATTTCAGAGACATGAGTGAGATGTGCAAGAGCATCAAGAGCCTTGCCAGAGGTTACATGTGAAGTCTCATGGCAGAACCAAGAAATAAATTCCCCTTTTTAATCCCAGTCCACCCTCAATGTCACCATCTTTCTGTCTTAAAGAAGAATGGATCAACATTCTTCCTTGTCCCCTCTTCTGACTAAGGATCTAATTTAACTAGTGGTCCATTCTGTTCTTTGGAAAACATTTTTCCTTTCCCTTGTAGATTTTCCACATACCTTCACAATTTGCCAAGTACTGCCACACAGCATCAGTTGCCATTCCTGGAAGCAGCAGACCAGCTGCAGACACAGCTCCCAAGTTCAACCAGCCCAGGTTCTGCCTGTACCATGCACTTGCAGTTATGCAGAGGGAGAACTTGAGGCATTAATGGTGAGAGAGGCTCTGAATTTAGCAGCATCTCAGTGTCCTCCTGAGTGCCTCAAAGCCTGAGCCTGAAATCCTGCAAAGCCCCCACAGATCCTGCTACTGCTCTCTGCTTTGGATCATTTCACACAGGCTTGTGTGTAAGAAGTGTCTCTTTACAGTCCCATGGTGTTAGAGCCAACTGGAGATTTTTAGCATGGATGTTAATAGAGGCCATTCCCAACATTTTGTCAGTTAATTCTACTGCCAGTATACTGGCTGAAGACAAACTAGATCTGGTTTTCCGCCTTTTTATTTAAGGTAGTTCTGCACTTAATAAAACCCAAAACCTAATTTTTCCAAGCCCACCACCTGTGCAATGTTAGTAGCTGTTTCCTTGAGGGACAGTGCTCCTCTCTCAATCACCTCTGTATGGTTTTCAAGCCTTACCACCCACCCATCTAAGTTGTTAATTCCCTCTGACATTTCCGTGTATTTTCCTTTTAGAGCAGAAAGAGACCATTGAAGAATATCATGCAGAGTCTCAAGCAGTTCCCAAATTGATTCCTCGAGGCTCAGGCTAGTGAGAGGGCAGCACAACTCAGAGGCAGGGCCCAGCAGAATTTGTGGGATCCTTTGAGCCAGCAGCATGCTGCTTGAAAAGCCTTTCTCCTTCAGACATTCATGCCTCGAATCACTCACTACCAAATATAGAATGTATTCTTTAGAAGATACTACTTTCCCCACATGAGGTATCTAAAACTGTTGGAAAAAGCACAGCTGAAAAATTCAGTGATACCCCTGGACATATATGAGATGTGATTAAATCAAAATGCCCCCACAGGCTGACCCGGTGGCCACACAGACCTTCCCTTCACTTGCCCTGGTTGGCATTTGAGGTACACGCAGGCTCCCAGGGGTGCCAAGGCATTCCCACTCTGCCGGCGGTGTGACGGATCGCGTAGGCGCGCCTTGCTCCAGCAGCCTGCCTGCGTCTAGGAAGGGGCATTCGGCGGGATCCTTGTTAATAACAGAAAGATATTAAAAGTAACCAAAACAAAGATGTAACATTCTCTTGTCCAGAGGCACCGGCTGTTTCACAGTTGCTGCTCCTACTGCCGTCTTATCTGGCCTTTACAAAAATGGTTTATCTCAACATTTGGTCTCTGTCAAATAGAAAATTACCAGCTCTTCTCCCACCAGGACTCTGGTCCCAGGCACCCAGTGCTCCCCTGGCTGTTCTGCCCTGTTGCTCTCTGGCTGCTCCTGCAATGGCAGCCCTGCAGAGACCTGGGTAAGGCAGCAGCACATGGCTTAGGCACACGCACTCACTCATGGAGAAGCTCAGAAAGAGCCCAGTGCAACACGCGTGTTTTTATACTTGAAGTGTAATCATGATGTTAAAAAAACTAATTTGTGTGGTTTATCTAACATATCCTTTAATCAGGAAATGTCATTCCTAGGAAAAGGTAAAGGATGAGCAGAAGAATAAAGCCTCACCTGCTACTTTTTAACCTCTTTCATGCTGAATATACTTACTTTTTCCATCCCAGGAAGCAGACTCTCATTTTAGGGGCAGTTTTTCTTCTAAAAAACATTTCTAGATTCCTTCACACAAAAAAAATGTTTCTGATGCAGTACTTACGCTGTGTAGTTGTTTTAGTCCCAAAAACTGTGCCCAGGGTACCCAGCGGGTACTTTGCACTGATGAGGTCACATCCCAAAATCTGTGTTCAGTCTTGGGCCCCTCACTACAACAAAGACGTTGAGGTGCTGGGTCGTGTTCAGAAAAACGCAGTGAAGATGCTGAAGGGTCTAGAGAATAAGTCTACGAGGAGCAGCTGAGGGTGTTTAGCCTGGAAGAAAGGAGGCTCAGGGGGGACCTCATGACTCTGCCCTACCTGAGTGTAGCCAGTGGGACTCAGCCTCTTCTCCCCAGTAACAAGCAATAGAACAGGAGGAAACAGCCTCAAGTTGCCAGGGGAGATTTAAATTGGATATTAAGAAAAATCTCTTTGCTGAAAGGGTTGTCAAGCATTGAAATAGGCTGCCCAGAGAGGTGTGATGCTTAGGGACACAGTTTAGTGGTGTACTTGGCAGTGCTGGGTCAATGGCTGGACTTGAGGATTTAAAGAATTTCTTCAACCTAAATAATTCTGTGATTCTAAAGAAGGCAGAATAACTCTCCCCCCAGAGAGTTTTTCTATGTTTCTTTTTCACTTTTACCCAACCTCTGGTCTACTTCCCCTGTGGCTGATCTCATCTCTGTGTTTTTCTCACATATCTTGTGAGATTAATCACCTGTGCAGTTGACACATTTGCTTCCATGCCCGAGTTCCAAATGAGCTCTGTAATGTAGCAAAAACCAACTCAAAGTCACAGTCACCGACCTTGTGGCTCAGCACTGCTTGGACTTCTCTCTCTTCAGGTGTGTCCTTGACGAGCATTTTGGGCTGATCCAGGCCTTGCTGTGGGGGCTCAAACCCCTCAAAGCTGGTGGTCCAAGTGGAGCTAATTTGCTACTTCCCAACAATGCTGCCCTGAATGCCGTTAAGGCACAGTATCCACCAGGAAACAATGACCTTGAGGGAATTCCCTCTGTTACTGCAACACAATGTGTGAAAAGCAAGATCACAAATACCACTCTAATAATTCTGGATTTTGATATGCATTTTCTTGAACATTCAGAGATCCCAGCTCATCTCCAACAGCTTTCAGACTTTCAGTCAATATTTGCTTTGGTGTTTCTTTACCTTATGCATAAAGACTAACTCTGTATAAGACAGTATTCAGGCCAAAACTGAAAGCTACACAAGCAAATGTCCCCTTCCTTTGTTGTGGAGTATTTAACTATGGTATGAATTGAGCCATAAGAAAATGACAACCATTTACTGGAATTAGGACTTTCAGAAATAGATTAGGATGGTCATAATAAGATCTAATTTATATACTAAAAAAGCCCATCCTTTGGGTTGTGTGCATCTGATGCAAAATAGCACTGAAATGCTGCAGCACTGGGTAGTCAGACTGCTTAGTTGAATGAGGGGAAAAACATGGAGGGGAGAAGGGAAAGCAAACTGTCCCCACTCCTCAGGTCAGAGCACAAAAAAATCTGCCCGCTCTGTTGCTCCACCTGAGCATCTGAGCTTGATCACACTTGACCTTCTGGGACATGAGTTGAAATACACCCTTTAGATGCTGGCCGCCTGATCATTTCTCTTGCAACATTTTGCACATTAATTTTGGTATCTTTTTATTATAAGGCTGATAAAAACAGTCCAAACACTGAGGAAACCAGAAGACCCAGCGTTCTTCCACACTGACTTTTCATTCCTAGAAGGTAACTAGTTAAGGCAAGTCTTACCCCCTGCAGGAACTGAAAGAAAACCCCACATACTCCTAGTTTATATCTTTGATCCACCAGCTTTACACATGGAGCATAGCATGACTCCCACAGAATTTTGCTGAGGGCTATTTTCCCCTTGTGCTGCCAGTGAGACATTGGGAGGTACAGTGTACATCTGTTCCAGCTGCAGGATAACAGCTGGAGGCCAAGAAAATCAGGGGTATCACAACTATTTTCTGACTCATCACTAAAGAGCAGTAGGAAAAAAAAATCTTTAAAATCCTCTCAAGATGTTTTAATATTAAACATTAAAAATTATACAGATGTGATACAAGTCTCTCCTAAATAAACAGGAACTTTACAATCAGCTATTAGAATACTACACAGTTTGTAGTAACACTATTAAAAACCCCAGAAATATTTATGGTCTTCCGTTCTAACCCAGGGGTATGCCAAAATGCAAAAAATAATTCTGGTAACAAGAAGACATACTGACAAAAATGTTCTTGCAACACTTTCCAAGCTGTGATTAGTAGAAATGCATTGGAATCCTACTTGTTCACAGGTATCATTTGAGCAGCAAGCATTGGCTTTAAATATCAGGTCTAATCATAGGAGAGACACTCCACAGCTCTTGTTGGCCATATGGCAGTGGGCATCTCCCACCTCGCTCTCAAAGAACTTGAAAAAAGTGAAGGAAATAACATACCACACTTCATTAATGAACTGTTTCTAGCTGCCCTGAGTAGGAAGTTTCTGAGCATTAATGTATACTAATCTTCCCATTACAGTGGTGCAAAGGAAAGTAGCTGCTCCAAGCTGGACAGGACTTAATGCTGAATACAGTGCTGACCAATGGGCAGAAGGTATAATCAATCTATTTCTTTGTTAGAAGCATCCCAAGTGTGGGATTCTGGGGGTAGCCTACACAGGTCTTTCCTTTGCAATGCAAGGCAAGGATCCAAGTATCTCCTGAGTGAACTGAGCCTTTTGGTGCCCATTTCTTAGCTGTTACACTGGATTAACCACAAGGGACTGCCAAAGAAATTGTCCCATTCTGCTGGAGTCTAGTCAAGCAGATGGCAGCAGGACTACCAGAGTCATAGCCAAATGGCGGAGACAGGCACCTCATCAGGGCTGTGCCATGGCCAGTGTCTCAGTGACCAACAGTGATCATCCTGTCTTGTCTTGTGGTTATATCCCACCCAAGTTCTTGCTTCACTTTCCGGACCCAGTATCTTCTTTGTGTTCCCTTCATACCTAGCTATTCTTGGTATTCATAGAAGTTTCAATTATTTTCCTTCAGCTTTGTTTACTTTGTTTTCTTATTTTTCTCAGTATTTCCACCCAAAGTTACATGCTTTCTCCTCTCCTTTCAACTTGCACACATGGAACAAACAGCCACTCTATGATCCCTGTACTTATCCCTGCACAACTCAGGAGAAGAGAGGCATCGAGAAGAAATGAGAAATAGGGAATGAGGCTGACTTCATTGCAGCTGCTCTGCTGCCTCTGAGCAAGACTAGTCCTCCCACGAGAGCCTAGAGCCTCCTACCTGCTTCGTACCATTAGCAGTGACTTCAGCAGCCCAAGTGTCTCAAGGCTTTGCCTCCTCCTGCCTGACATTCAGGTGCTGGAAGGCATGTGGGAAAGAACTCACCCTCTAAAATAACACCTTCAGCAGATCTTTCCTGAACCCTCTTAAGTGCCAAGCGACTGCAGTGTTTGCAACACTTCAGTGCACAAAATACATGGCTCCCTGGCATAACTCGCCGTTGTTCCCAGCTCTTCTTTTCCTGAATTCCAATGAATCCTGGTGACCCCAGCATCGCACCCAGCCCAAGCTCAGTTCCAGCTGGAGCTCTCCTGCTGTGACACTGGGTCCTTGCCAAGAAAGCTCCTGTGTAAGGTCCCGGTTCCTCTACCATGCTGGTGTGGAGGAAGTGGATTGCTGCCTTTGGCTGGTGGCCTCCAAGTGCCCCTCAAAAACCCCAGGGAGATGAATGGGCCTTGTGAACTCTTGCATACACCTTCCTTGCAGTGATTGGAGGGTCACAGACTTCAGAGAAAAACAGGCCAGTTCCTCCTATCTACTCTTCAGTCAAAGTCATCCTGGAAGTTCTTTTAAGTAACAGCAAGCTATTTTTAAGTGGCTGATGTCTTTCAAATACTGAGTGGTATCGCATATTCAGAGAGTCACAGCAAGGTTTTTTGTCTGGAAAAAGCTTAATTTCCTGAAGCACATATCAAAATCCTACCCTATGAATCCCGTCAGTGCAACAGAACTCTTCTAGTTAAAATTCTACACAAGCATATTTCTTTCCTCCCTGCTCCCTGAGGTACCATTCTCTCTATGTACATACACTACAATAACAACTGTGTCTTTACTAAAATTGAACACAATAACCAGGTCTTTGTAGAGGATAATTAACAGCCAGCAGTGAATCTTTGTGCTGATTCAATGGGATATGAATGAGTGATGAAAATTCTTCTTTGCTGGAGAGGTAATGCATATTGTTGCATTTACATATGCTTTACCTCTTGCATGATAGCATATTTATGGTGTTCATTGTTTAAAGTTAGAAATACGTACACAGATATTTTGTGATTGTGTTCAGGCAGTTACGCCTCAACATGTTTGCCTCTCTTTCTGTCATTAGCAAAATCCCCACTCCATCTGCATCTAATCCAAATTCCTCGTGTCCATACTGAGCGGGATGAGTAGACCTGAGCCTCTCCAGCTGTTCCTAGAGATACACGAAGGTTCATTTCTGGAATTGAATTTCTACAGTCTTATATAAACTATCTAGGTTAGTGCCCTCATACAGGATACTTCACAGAGTATTTGGAGGTAAATACAGTGACATTACACAGTTCTGAAATATGTGGAGCCCCAAATTTTTGTGTGCTTTTCGTTCCATGATAGAAAATTCTCATGTTGTTCTTTCTTACTGGATAACTAAGAATATAGGAAAAGTAGCAACTCTCATTTGAAATACTGCATGAATATCCATTGAGTGTACTCATGCATTATTTATTTAATACAGGAATACCTCTCAACTTTAAGACTAGAAAACAATTGTAGAATAATTGAAATGAGAACACAGTCTTTCTAAAGTAGAAATACTAGTGACCATTATTAAAAAGGCAAGAGGAAGAAAATATGTCCAGATATGTTTAAAAAATAATTAGTAAATGAAAAATTTATAATTAGTAAAACAAAACAGCTCTCACCTGGCTGCACATTGCAAGTGAACTCCTGCATCACCAGGACATATTGAGATGCACCTGCTTGAGTGCAATGGCCAGACAGGGACATGCAAAGTTTTTTGTCACTGCTCTTACCTGGGTTTGAATTGCTAAGCACACAAAAAACTTGGGAATGCTGCCAGAAGAGGAGCCTTTTCCTCTGACCTTAGGCCTGTGAAATGGTTGGAAAAGCAACAACATGATCTCTGGCACATCAACAAGTGTGCCAGGCAACCGGGCTGGTGTAGGAGTCCTGGCCGGCGAAGAGCCTCAGCAGGGAATTTCCCCTTGCAGGTCAGGGTTTGCCCAAACTGGAGACATGGTCACACTTCACACAAGGACTCCTTGCAACAGGCCTCACACCATTTCTGTAATTGCTGCTGAATAGGTGGGGCTTTTCTTCTCCCCTGCAGTCACAAAATCCCCTTTCAGTCTAGTGAGTTATTCACACTGAAGGTGTGTTTCCAAAGCGGAGATTTAAAAAGAGGATGGGGAGTAAATAAAACCATTGCTGCCATCAGCTGCAGACAGCAGCCCTCTGACATGACCTCCAAAGGTGCCCTCAGAGCCTCTGACCTTCTCTGCCCTGTATCATATTTTAAAAGAGTCTTGAATTATATTTTTCTTTGAAAACTAACAGGGATGAGAGGTTTTACAGGATGGTTTGTTTTCCTTTTGAAATGTAGGGCCTGTCTCTCCCAGAAGGGATTCTGGCTAACTGGGCAACTAATTAAACAATAATATTGTCTGAGACAGGGGAGCCAAAATCTGGAGGGGAAATTTTTTTTTTCCTGTTTTTAATCTGACTGCTTAGCATTCCTTCTTCCTGGCTGACACCTACTGGAGTTTGGTCATCAACTGAAAATTTGAAAGAAAAAAAAATCTTTTTGTAAAATATTCAAGAGCTCCATTCCTTCTAGCAAAGCCTCCACACTAACACACAGCTACCAGCACACAGAACCATGTTTCAGGGAAACCCAGCATTTAGTACTGTGCACATTTTAGGGGTTAAACAGGGCAAAAAAAGAGGATTTGTCTTTTAAATATCTGCCCACAGCCTTTTTAACTGTCATACAAAAGAAAACAATATAAAGAAAATAAGAATTGCTCTGTAAATCACCTGTGGACAGGAGACATGATGAGTAGGAGAGATATTTAGTTCATTTGGAGGGATTTCTTCCATGCATCATAAAATATGTGCTCTGTAGTCCTTAGCACATGTATCCTGCCCCGTGCTATAAATGAATGTGAACAGTTTGAACTGCTGGCCAGAAGGGCAAACTCGACAAGTGCTGCACTTGAAGTTATTCATTGCACAAACAGTTTAAAATTAGTCTGATTCTGCACAGGTGCAAAACAGTCACTCTTTGTACAGGAGGTTTTTTTGACATTAAATTAGTTTCAATAGATGATGATGGAGATGCACATAAAGAATTTGCACCTATGGGGAAGCAGAGCATCTCTTCTGACCCAGATAAAATCCGAAGAGCTTTGCTGATGTCTGCGCAGGAGGAGCCCTGCCCGCGGCCCCGGCCCCGCAGCTCCCTGCCTGGCTGACAGGGCGCCAGCACCTTTCCCAGCTCCAGCAGCCTCGTCACAGCCACAAACACAAACACGGATTACTACACTGAACACGTCAGGCTAAGTCAATAGTTTAATAACCACTATTAAGGCTTTTTCAAATCCATTTAACAACTGTAAATTATTCCAAAATAAAATAGCCTCAGCCAATCAGCTGTATAGTCACTGACCCACAACTATGTGCTTATTTCTCAATTAAGCAAATGTCCACATGCTGGTTGGCTTCAGCTGCTTTTGTGGTTTTGTATGTTGCAAGTTTCAGTATATAAATCCCCGTCCCCTGCCTGAGAGCCTCAGCAGTTTCCGACACCAGGTCCTGCAGCTTCGCCCTCGCTGGAGGCGAGGCTGGTGCTGGGATAAACTCTCCCCTCCAGCCGTCCCGGCCGTGCCCTCTGGCATCCCGCCCAAAGCCGTGCCGCGCACCCAGCCCTGCCAGGGCGCGGGGCCGCCCCGAAGCCCCCGCGCTCACCTCTGCCAGGAGAAGTGTCACCCTCTGGCCGGAGCCAGCCCGGAGCTCGCTGGGGCCGGGCCGGGGCAGCCACCCTCACCCCTGGGAGCAGCATCTGCGCTCCAGCCGGGCTCCAGAGCTCGCTGTGCGGGGCGGGCAGCGGCAGCGCTCGGCCATCAAAGGGGCTGTGGTAGCCAGTCAGCCCGGCGGGCGCAGCAGGAGTAATTGGAGGGAGCTCCTAATTAATTTGATAATAATCCTATCCTGTGTTAACACACTCCACATGCAAAAAAATGGCTAAAAAGTGCCAATTAGCAGTGAAAGTGAAGGGAAGAACGTCATGGGGAACGCGGGAACCTAGCTCACAGGCAAGACCTGACGGCGCAGGTGTGCCGGGCCCTCAGCGGCGCGGTCCCTGCTCCGGGACGGCGGGAACATGCCTTTGCAGCCTTGTGTGTGCTGCAGCGTGTGTCTCCCATGGAATGAGAGAGGTTCCATCCCTGTACGTGCATCCAACAACGAGCCGTAGATGGGCTCATGATAATTTTAGGTGTGCTCTAAGTTCTTTTGCTGGCTGGTTTTGCAAGACCTAAAGTCCTCATCCTCCTCAAACGCCAGCTGTCTGCAAGCCCTGGGGAGAGGTGGAGCCAGGGTACAGGGCCTCAGCTTCTCCAGAACCAGGGCTGTAGCTGCATGGCCAAACTGGGCATCAATAGACATCTTAATCCTTCCACAGCCATCAGCTTTTTTATTTTTCCTGCCACTGGTCCAGTCTGTCTGTTGGGAGGTTTGGGATGAGAGGGCAGAGCGGCCCCCATGAGCTCGGATGGTGCCGGCAGACCCGGCCCGAGGATGGCACCTGCAACCCCCTGGAGAGCCAGGACACGCATGGACCTCGAAGCTGCCCCCTGCAGCATTCATCCATCAGAAGCTGCTGCTAGTCCACAAATCAGATTTAGGGTTTAATTTCTAAATACTCATGTTGGCCTGCCACCAGCATTTAAGATAGCCTTTTTTTTTCATTCTTCTATTAGTCTGTGTCAAGCTGTTTTGTATTTTTACTCCTGAATTTTCTCAAAACTGTAAGTGTCCTGTATTACAGCCTAATCCTGGGGCCAAAATTGGCAATTTCAATACATTTTCCAGAAAATAGACTACTCGGATGTCATTACATGTTGTTAAATTTTTACCAGGTATCTTGTACTCACCACTTACAAAGCTTCCATAAAGCATGCAGCTATAATGAGCTCCAGTTTGCTTTCCAGGAAAATAGGAAAGAGGGGTTTTTAAATTAATATTTTTGAACCAAAGTCCATGCTCTGTGGGTGTTATTGTGATTGCTGGAACACAGATGGCTGTTGTTTCACTTATTTCCTAATCCTGCAAAGCAGAGGGCAGGTACAGGCATTTGTGCATACCCATCACTGAGCAGTTCACAGAGTTGACAAGGAGAGGAAAGCAGCGAAGAGACAGCGAGTTGCTGCTGGCTCCTGTTGGGACTAGGAAGAAAAGGGGGACTGGAGTCCCACAGCCCATCTTACAGCAGCTCCCATTCACAGAGCACAAGGTAACTTCCAGCCACTCGATACCCAGCACGTGCTTTCAGGCATGGTTGGGATGAAACAGGTGCCTCCAACACAGCAGTGTCCCACATCTCAGATTCACCGGCCCTTGGGAAGGTCAGCCAGGGGTCAATGGTGAGAGGACAATTGCGGGAGACTCTGACCTGGGTGGGGGTGAGCCACACTCCAGCACCCTTGCAACACCCTTGTGTCCTCAGCTGGGCTGAATTCATGTTGACCAAAGCCTCCGAATAACTCCCACCCTTGAGGAGCCCCCCAAGCTGAGGAAGCAGAGGGAGCTCAGAGTTGCAGCATGTACAGGAGTGGGAAGTGGGGCTTGCAGCAAAGCCAAGCAAGACGACTCTCTGCATGTGGCGATGACTTTAACACTGGGGCCAAATCTCGGGTTTTAAACAAAGCCAAAAGGGAAAACTCTCTCCCAAACATTCATAAGCCTCTTCAGAAAGGTTCAGTTTAAGACAAGGCACAAACCAGGCACCTTGCCATGGGACTGCACTGCTTTTAGCTGACCCTAGATGTAATGGCAACCTGAGCAGGCTATTAAATGCTGTAATGCAGCCCTCTGGCACCCAAGGCAACTTCCTCCTGCAAATGCCAGAGCCAGATCTCTGCAACAGCAAGCTTTAAATCTGGAAACAAACTTCTCTCTCATCTCATGAGAGAATCAAAGTATTCACTGGGACACTGCAAACAGTAAATTGAACACCCCAGTTAGGGATAAGGGAAGCTACATCTCTCACTGCTGTGGTGGCACTCACATTTGGGAGGTGTCACTAAGTAATAGTGGCAACACTTGGTCACAGCATAGTGACCCTCTGCCTTTTAATTAAATAATGATACCAAGAGGCTGTGCTTCCATACCACGTGCAACAGAGAAGGCATTGGTTGTGAAAACCATCCCTGTCACTGCTGTCAGCTCCCATACCAGCACACTGCACAGGAGGGGGCATCTGTTCCTCTTTCCCTGGGAATTTATTAATTTTAGACTGCACTGCAGTAAAACAGATTCACCCCCCAGTAGAAACAAAAAATAAAACACTCTCTTTCCTTAGAGCAAAGAGACCAAAACTGAAGCATGAGACAAAGTTTAAAAACCCCAATACACATAACTTTGATGTATTTGATGCAGGAAATGACACGGCTTTTCTAGCTACATTGCTATGAAATCTTAAGTGAATGATTGCTTCCAGCAGAACACACTGATTAAATCTGAAGAGATTTAAGAAAAATTAAGATTCCAAGGCCCAATTAATTTTCTGATTAAGAAATCAAGATGGGTAAGGGATTGGGAGTGGCAGCTGAGTTGCAACTCTTTCTTCCTTGATTGTGCTTCTGTATATTAAAGAAGCTTTAAAAACCAAGGTACAGGAGAATAAAAGGCTGGCCTTTGATGTATGTGATATGCCATAAACCAGAACCAGTCCTCCAGATTTCTATTTGTCAGCTTTGCATTTATGAAACAGAGGCTGCATTTTAATATAGTTTAACATGATTACAGGTCATTCTGTGACTGAAGATCTCCCTTAAAGGGAGTAGCCTACACATATTGCCCCTTTTCCTTCCTGCAGTGTAAAGAAAAAAGAAGGTCTGAAAGGTTTGAGAGCCATTGCTTCCTACTTGCCTCTTTTTCCTGGAATCTCAAACTCATGCAAAATCTTGTCCTTTTTTGCCAGAGAAATTTGCTGATTATTTTGGCTTCTCTGTGAGGGTAGAGGGACTTCCTTACTCCTATGGAAAAGTGGGAGAAAGACAGTTCCTCCCAGAGAGAGCTTTGCTTATAAGTGTACTAGTAACAACCATAACAATGAAAACAGTCCAAGGAAACATTTCTGTGTGCTGAGCAAGGATATTGTGCACTTGGCAGAAGTGAGCCCATATCCTCCAGCCAGCCACAGAGCTTCGCAGAACAGATGTGCTAGTTCAGTGTTTAAAAACATACAACTGAAAAGCAAAACCCTTTCCAAGATCTCCTTTACACATTAATAATAAAGCAGCATGTAATTTTCAAGGAATAGTGACTAGAAATCATTTCTGCAGAACCATGTTCTGAATAAAATCTAAACCTCCACCTAAAAAATTTGACTACAAAGGGGGAAACCAGCCAAACTTACCCCCATGATGAGGAGTTTGAGAGACTGCTCCATGCCCAAACATGCAAATGCTAGAATAAGGGCCTACCTAAAAAACTGGGGGGGAAAGAGAAGTCATCCAGGAGTAAAGTCAACTATAACTGAGATTCCAATGTACTGCAGGTAGTGAAAACTGTCTAACCCCCTGAAGTTTGCAATCCTCGTCTAAAGTACTGCATACTCCATAAGTAAAACCTCCTGCCCCAGAAATCCAAGGGAGGGTGAAAGAACTCACTTGAAGGTTTGCCTCTTTGAAAAAGACCTAAAGAAAGAAAAAAAGGTCCATTTCAGGGCTCGCAGAATAAGAGTATTTAGATACTCCTCCTTAAGAAAGGACCCAGACGCAAGCAAGGTTTGTGCCATAGTTTAAATCCAGGTTCCCAGGAAAACTTGCTTACAGAAAGATGAGAAGATCAGAGGATCATTACTGCAGAGGATTCAGAGAAATTATCTCCTAATACACAGTTGAAGACAGAACTAGTCTTGGTCTCTCTTTGGCTTGAACCTCTACTGAAATTTAATGCTGACAAATCAAAAAGGGATATATCCAGAATTTGTAACCCTGATAAAAATGGGAAATCTGTATCATCTTAATCAAAGGATATGCCACCCTGAGCTGGATCTGTGTCTTGTCCCTTGGCCTCATATGACTCCTGTGTGCTAGAGGTTAAGGGTTTGTTAAAGAATATGGGTTTTGATTAAGTGTCACATATGGTGTAAAACATCCTCTTTATCACTGGCAGTGAAGGTTGGGGGCCAGACAGTGCCTTTTAGTGAGCTTCTAATATAAATTAGATGTCTTAGGTAATGGGTGGTTTTCAGACAGGATTGATCTTTCTATGGTCCAGTGAAAGTAGGTGTGTTTGGTGAGATGTCACAAAAGCAGCTTCCTGGCACCTATACTAATGGGCTGGTTACCCCTTTTGGAGTAGGACTTGAAAAATATAGCAGAGGAATCCCCCCCCTCCCCCTTCCTAACTTTTTCATTTTCTTGATGTAATGGGCAAAGGTCTATATATCCTTTACTCCTTTGGTATTTCAGTCCTTGTATTTGCAGTATCACTCAGTGAATCTTAAGCCACTGATCCTTTTAGTCACTTACACCTCCCTAAACTTGCATGAACTTAAAGATGAAGTGGTTATGAGTAGACTGGGTTACTTACTATTTTTATCAGTGTACAACCTTTAAAGGAAAACGTATCAAGGACACCATCACCACCACAACCAAATGATTTCTGTTCCCCATTAAGTCCTTCTTGGAAACTTTGATGGCACAGAAACCTAAGAAGAACTGTAGAGATGTTAAACCCTAAGTTCCCCTGCCTCAAAAACAGGACCAAACATGCATTTCTATAGACATCAAAACGTGTCTGTATTTTCCTCTTTATGAAGCAGAAATTCTCTCAGCTTTGTGCAAAGAGTGGCATGATCAAAAGCACAAACTGAGCACATGAGATCCAGAAGCTGTAATGCAGAGTCTAACTATGGACCTCAGGTAAAGAGGGTATACACAAAATAAGCCTTTCCTTTATAGTTCATTGACATGCTGAAGTTAAAACTTTTCTGAAAAGTTTCCATGGGTTTATGAAGAAGTGAAAGCATAAATGTTGGTATTGCAGGCTCATAAACTCAGCTGCTGAACCAAATCCTCAAATCTTTAAATATGCAAGAATATGTCACAAACATTTTAATATTTCATTGCATTTCCCACATACTCACTCATCACTGGAGCACTACTAAATAAAAATATTGATAAAAATATTTAGATAATTAAGATACAGGAGTCTATTCTGATTTTGGCCAGAAAGGTTTCCTTGGACCCCAATTTAACTAACTGGGATAACAAAGATTTAAGACATGATTATCCTTGATTTGCTTATAAAAATGTTTTTATCTTTAGGCTAAGATAGGCATATCAGTAACTCCAAGCTCAGAGTAGTTTTACTGGATACAGTGGGATCATTATGATTAAAATTGCATTTGCCTGAAAACCAAAACAGAACTAGCTCTAGATACAGTCTTCCTTTTAGGTTATTTCAGATATGAAGCATAAAAACTCTTCTGTTAACATGGGACACCTAGAAAGCATTTTCTCTCTCCTATCTCAGGACCTCTCTTGCTTATTTTTTCTTATTTGCTCATTGTTATAATGAAGTAGCTTTGTCAAAGTGCTTTTGAATATCTGTCTTATTAGAGATACTTTCCAAAAAATCCATTAACTAGTCGAGGTTTGGGTTTTTTTAATACCATAAGATGAAGGACACTCCTTCCTACACCCCACTAGGGTGGGGACTCCTAAGGGAACCAACACGCTTGCCAGGCACTGTGGTCCTCAGCCAGAGCCCCAGCAAGGTTCAAGCACTAAAATGCCTTTGGTCTCCTGGGCTGGTCTTTGAGCCCCAAAAAGAAAACAGTTCTCTTATTTTGAAGGTGCCCACCCTGGCTGTCAGGGATAGCATACAACTTGATTTCTGACACATTTAAAGATATTTTGTCCCATGTAAAAACATCTACTGGAACATGAATAACATATGTATTCTCACTGATTACGAGAAATAATCCATGAGTACTTCTAAGTTACAATCTGACATTGTATTAAAATACAAGTCCTGCAAATAGACCTCCACTGCCCTTGAAAGTAGAATCACTTATTTCAGAGAGCACATACTCATCTCAGACCTGCTCCAATGCCCTTCCAAACCATTCCAGGAGGTTACTTAAGAGATAAAACCGCATTTTTCAAGCCTGTCTTATATGACACCTCACATTATTCCTCATGGAAGAACTGAAAGATGTTTCAAAACTGCAGTTTGCCAGAGTAAGCCTTTTCCCATCAGAAACACTCCCAGTCCTTGGGAGCTGTAGGCAGCCTTGGGATCGCATCCTCTGACTCCCATCACTGCCCTAACTTCTTGTAATTTTGTTTTTAATGGCTCAGACATAGTTTCCAAGCGGTCCTGTATCCTAAAACTCATGTTACAGGTTAACAGTGCCTGATTTGTCACAGGAGCACCCCTTCTCACTGGAGAAATGGAAGAGGGTGATGGAGCACAACCGTGCTGTGCTCACTGCTCGTCTCCCAGGAGCCAGTTTGGGGACTGGCACAGAGCCACAAGACGTTGTTGGTCGAGTTGCTTCTCCATCCTTTCCAAACGTACCTTCACACAGCCTGGGAATTACTGAATGAGAATGTTTTTAACAAGGATACACTGGTTTATTCCCAGCTTGCCCTGTGTGTGTCAGCAGGCCAGGAATAAATTAGCTGTTTACAGGACCAGGAGCAGCCTGCGCCTCCCTGCAGCCCCATTTATCCAGTGGAGAGGGAAAGTTGCCTGGGGCTTACCTTACACAGCCAGGATGGCAGCAGCATCCCAGAAATGCTTTCTGGCCTTCTTTGCCATCGTCTGTTTCCCAGAGACATCACCTGTGTGGGGTCATGAGCAGCACTTGACAGGATTCAGTGCCTGTCGGTTCATTTTCTCTGTTCCACAGAAAAATTACTGTTAAGACACATAATAGAGATCTATCACTGCTGCAAAAGATTATAGAAATATGGGAGGCTCTCCAGCTATTTCCCCGTGTGGAAATTTTGTGCCTGCCTTGTGTTATTTAGATGGGCAGAGAGAACAAGGGCAGAAAGGATAACATCAAGCAGAAGCTGCCTGAAAGATCAGTTCTAGATTTATTACTCTCTTTTTTTGCTGATGCAAATACAAATTAATGAAAGCTATGACAAAAGATGTGATTGGATTCCTAGGGTTCCCCTGTTCATCCTGTCACCATCAAACAGTGGGCTGATCTCCTGGACAGCCAGCTGCCCTAGCCCGAGGTGTGAGGAAGGGGAGGTCCATTCTGTTTGGGGACGGAGCATTGAGAGAGGGGAAGATTTAAGATCTACTGCCATGGGGTGTTCATGAGGCCTTGCTGGTGGTCCTAATAAAATGTACAATAGCATAGTCCTACTATAAAGGCCAATCAACTTTAATGCCAACACAGCCAAAAAGAGAGCAATTAAATGCAGTTTGATACCCCATCCTTTCTACATGCCCTTATAAAGGGGCTCTCCTGCAGTCTTCACCAGTGCAAAACTGCTCTGTATGGAAGTGGCCCTTCCAGGGTCTGATGGTTTCCTGTTTGTGAATGGAGGAGAGGAAAAATACAGCCAAAACCCCTTGACCTCTAAAGAGCACAGCTGTCAAATTCAAGGGACAATTTTCCTGAAATGGAATGTAAAATTGCTCCGCGTTCTCCCTATGCACAAGGTCCCCGATTACTACCCTGCACCCACTTTGGGTTCATTAATTTCGAATTCTTATTATTCTTTCTCCATGAGGTGGGAGAAGAGCGGGTTTCACGTCCTGTGGTACAGAACCTCCTCTGCTGTGGAAACAAGCCCGAGGCCGACCCTGTCCCACGGGAGCCCTGGCTGCCCAGCCCAGTCCCCAGGTGCCCAGCCTGAAGCATGGCTGTGCACGAGGCCTTTCTGAGCGGCATTTCCGCACCTCTGCTCCCCCAGGATTTCATGATGTTTTGTGGGAGTGCCAGGCTTTGCCTGAGGCTCCTGTGGCGGCGTGACAGATGAGCCTGACAGCCTGCTCAGTCCAGGTGACTGAGCATTAGCTTGCCTGCGAGTGCAGGCGCTAAGTAAATCCCATTCCTAATCCAAATTGCTTTTGATAAGAACAAAAGCTGTGTGCAAATGAATATTTCCATCTTATTTCAAATTCTAGGTTTCAACTGCAATATTAATGCTATTTTACAGTGTAATTTACTTGTAATAATATGTCATTATTGTCATTTTACAGTTTTCTCTTAAAGTAGTAAAGAAAATGTTTTAAAAGGCACAAATAGCTGGAGCACAAATCTCCATTCAGCCTAAGAATATGTGCTCTCCCATCTGAATGGCATGTAATTGAAAACAATGACAACTCCAATGGGCTAAACACTCCAGTCATTAACTCATTTTTATTTTTGGTATAAAAGGGTATGCTTACAACTTTTTTCCCAAATAGTAAATATAAATTAAACCTTTCTCTTTCTTTCACAGAATGGCATCTGCCAGTGAAGCCAGCAATGACCTCTAACACTTTCCACAAGTGCATCCTAAACCAGCACCTGGTGTTAGACACAAACCTCCTCCAGGTGAAGGGTTTCCTGCAACACAGCACGTAAAAGGTGGTTTGAAATAGCAGAAGTGTCCTTATTGCCCAGGGACAGGTTCCTGAGCACCAGGTGACTGCACTGTGGGGTAGGTGGGAATCACAGAAAACTCAGGCAGCCTTCAGAGGCCGGGCTGTGTGCAAGGGATGGAGGTGTCACAAGAAGATGGCATCACTCAATGGAGATGATGGATGTCACACACGTAACTGTAAACCAGAGCTGTTTCCATCTCTCCTGTAAATCTGTGGATGAAAACTGATGCACTATTAGTACTCTTGAGGACTGACAGAACCCACCAAAGACTGTCACAGACTTCTCGTCCTTCTCCAGGAGGATTCGCACCACTCTTCCCCCATGACAAAACTCCACAGACTGACAAGGTCTAGGCTATTTGAGATCCGATTGGTCAGGAGGGTGTAGTTTACACATCAATTGTCTCCTGCAGGCTGGGAGTTTATCCCAGCAGCAACTATTGTTGAGCTGCTGTGAGATTTACACCACATTTCCAAAAATATGATTTCTCAGTATGATCTCTGTCTGAATTCAGCAGAAAAATATTTAATGGCTGGCAAAACATTAGTAAATAAAAGCAGATCAAGATGATGTTGTTACAATAACAGATTACATTACTATTCCCTGTCCTTAGGAAAACCCTGATTAGACCAAGATCCTCATGGGGTCTTATGAATAAGTCAGGAAGGGGCTCTAATGACCCCGCGTGAGAGTGTGTGAGCAGCAGTGCAGCCAGCGAGGTGCCAGGTGCCTTTCAGAAGCAGGCACTAGCTTGGATGACTAACAGCACTTATCACAGGGGGGTTGTTGATTTTCTTTAATAATTTGGGATAGATTTTCTGCTAATATAAACTAGTACTGCTCTGTTGAAGCCAGGAGAACACTGTCAACTTATAACACCAAAATCTGGTCCTTAATCTATTCTTAATCCCTTTATTAATCATTATCTTTTTGAAGAAGTGTACCTCAATCTGAATACTCCCCACTACAGAGACAAGCAACAGACTTTTCTTGTTAATCAGTGTATGGGAAACTCCAATAGCTGAAGTATTCTTCCACCTTTGCAAGCACACCTAGTATTGATTGCTGATCTTATATCTTGAAATGCATAATTACTGAACTAAGAGAAAATTACTTTTGCTTGTGAGTGTCAGGACAGCTCTGAATCCATGAATGACTCACCCTCAGGCACTGGTGTTTAATTTATGAGTTATTTATCTCCTTGCACACACCCCAGCACAAACAATTATACTTAGTAATTTGTTGATCTTATCAAAGCTGTTTGATGTTAGTATTGCTACCTCCAATAACACTTGTGCTTTGAAATTTAAACAGGATTTATAACCAAATTTGGATACTTTGTACATGATTCATATTAGAGGGAAATTTAACTCTTCAGCAACCAGTGGGTTTTGCATGCACTTTTCAAAGAATCTTTTGCTGACAGATTTGCCAAGGTGCCCCTCTAGCAGCATGAGAGCCCCTGGTTAGAGCTAGTTCTGTCCTTACACAGCCTGGGTGAATGTTCCTAGCACAGGACAAGAGAAGGGAGTGTGTCCTGGGCCTGGGCCAGAGCAGCAGCGCCAGCTCCATGTCCCCCTGCCTATGCTTGGGACCAGCTGCAGTGCCCTGGTGAGGTCAGACCCCCCGGTGTTCACAAGCCAGTCTGCAGGGTCTTCTCCTGGAGCCTGTACTGCCCTGGCCTCCTCCTGGGAACCCTTTTACATGGGCAACAGCCTTCCTCGTTACTGAGCAAGAGCTTTATTAGCCTTTAAACTATTACATGTCTGCTATAAATCAAGCCCTATGAACCCCTTTGCACAATGCAACTCCCTCTGTTGTCAGGTGCAGGTACCAAACCTGGGTCTGGTCGAGTTCACCTCATGCTGTGCTTTGGGGGCAGGCAGCTCCTCTGAGGCCATGGCCATGGGAGTGAAGGTCCTCACAAATGGGTTTCCGAGAACGCCCTCATAAACTCTCCTCCTCCCCCTTGCATGCTGCTGCGATCATTACAGTAAAATACACAAGTATCAGAGGTACAAGCAGTGCAGGGATTTCATACAATCACAGAATGGGTTGGGTTGGCAGGGACCTCAAAGATGGAATTTGAACACGCAGCCCTGGGCAGGGACACCTTCCATTACACCAGGCTGCTCAAAGCCCCACCCAGATGAGCCTTCAACACTTCCAGGGATGAGGCATCAGCTTCCGGTGCCTCACCACCCTCACAGTAAAAAAATTTTTTCCAATATCTAACCCCAACCTTTTCCAGTTTAAAGCCCTTGTCCCTTGTTCTGTCCCTATATGCCCTTCTAAAAAATCATTTACTTTCAGCTCTTTTGATTCCAGGCTCAAGTACCTTGAGGCCTGGTGATGCTGCCTGGGAGGGTGGAGGGTCTCTGCCTGTGGCTGTGGTGGGGCTCTGCAGCCAGTGCTGGGCCTGGGTCACTGGGGATGAAAACATGGTCAACACAGAGCAGTACTTCCATCCCCACTCTTACCAAAATATCCCATGGTATGTTACTTACCTGTGTTTGGAGAAGTCCCCATACTCAGTCTAAGCCTTTTCAATTCCCCTGTTGCACAGAGTTCCTGCCCCTCCGGGCCCAGCAGTGCCAAAGCCCTTCCCCTCCCACAGCAGCAGGGTGGCCAAGGGCAGGAAACCCCCATGTTTCAGGCTCAGCCAGCCCCAGGCTGCCAGGCACTGCCTTCCCGAGACTCAGGTGCGTGTATTTTGTTAACTTACACGTCCCACACCTTCTTGCAACAGCTGCAGATTTGATTTGCTGTGTGGTGTATCAGTTTCCGTGCTGAGCACACACATTTTGCATGTAGAAAATAAAACGCTGCAGGCAATAACTGCACAGAGCCACAATGAGCTCTGATGGCAGCACGGACCCAGCCCCGGCTCCTGACAGCAAGCACACACATGTAACACTCCTCAATATGCAACACCCGCCACACGTGTCTATTCCCAGGGATCTGGAATGGGCACTGCCTATACAGGGAAACCAAGAAATAACTGCTCCAAAAACAGCCCTGAAATACAAAATTTACATTAAGACTTTCTAAGGTCAACCAGCACACTGCTATTTCAATCCACGGGGATACTGTAATGAATACCATTACTTCGATTTTTTTTTTTTTAAGCCTCCAGTGATTTTCCTGTTTTAATTGAAGTGAAATAGTGGAATAGTGTAATCAAACATTTAGAATTAGTATGGAGAGAGTAAAAGCTAAAAGAAGTGATCATTTGTTTTAAACAATTACAAATTTCTAATGACTTACCCTGCTTCATCCTCCAAGAGTTGAGTTTGTTGAGTGAAGAGAAATGATAAAATTTAGCTAATATTGTTCAAACTGAAAACGTCGCCAGACACACTGATCTTCCAAAAAGCAATGTTATGGTCCTATCCTGCAGCTGGTAGAAAAAACTGTATTTAAAGCACCCATTGGAATGGGGCACGCAGCATCCCTACCTCAGTAAGGACCAACAGAGCTGTGCAAGGGCAGTTTGAACAAGCCTGGCAGCCACAAGAACATGAAACATTGCACCAGGAATGCACCTCCCTAATGTTTGTGAAGCTACAAGGGTGATTGGCCAGCTTGCTGGAGCAGAGCAGGGAGGGGGGCACAGTCACTGGGCTGGAAGCCGGGGGACACACGGCTAGAGCAGGGCTGTCCCTGCCCACAGCCGGCACCACGGGGCAACAGCACCAACAAAGCGCCAGGAGGTGTTCAGCAAAGCCACCCCAGCCGCAGCGCTGCCACCCCAGCTGCAAGTCTGCTCTGCAGGAAAGGAGGGAAGGAAAATACAGCTTACAGCACGGCCTTTCCAAAGCAGGCACTCTGCCATACAGAGTCCTTCACAGGGCCTGTGGGCGGGGAAGAGTTCAGGGTGAACTTGGGTGATGAAAAAGAAAAGGCAGATGGAAAATTGCAGCAGGTAAGAAAAGGATCCTTCAGGAAAAGTAAGTCCTTTAAAACAACTATGGCAATTCTCCCAATCTCTACAGGGCTGGACATTGTCAATGAAGGCACAAATAGTCATGAAGACAGTACTTCTATATTTTATCTGATATATTAATCCACACAGAAGGGCCAAACCTGCTTCCCACGTGTTATTGGGAAATGCCTATTAGGACAGAAAACTGTATCTTACACATTAATTATCTATGGGTACAAATAATCTTCAAAAGTTAAATTTCTGTGCTCTTTTTGCTTCTTAATGTTTGAAATGTCACATCTTGGGATCCCCAAGCACATCACCTTGACATTGCTATTGATTCTGCCAAAAGCAGTAAGCCCTTGTCTACAGCATTGTTTTTATTTGACCAGGAACATACCTTTTAAAATGAACCTCGTTATCACACCTCTTCACACACATACACATTCCCTGCCTGCTCTGCACTGCACAGGACTCTCACAACTGGCAAACTGGCTACTCCTTGGGTATCTCAGAGCAAACTGGTTCTCCTGACACTGAAGTGGAAACTGCCCTCATCGCTCCCCATGGGACCAGCCTGCCACCAGCCCAAGCAGCCTCTCAAACACCTGCCATGGGAGCACAAGGTCCCCAGCAAACTGGGGATCCTTGAAATTCTCTCTCCAGACCTAGAGAGTAAACCCAAGGGGCAGTGCAGGCACAGCCACTTTCACTGCCATCTCCACATCACTTTGGGGCACTCTCTTTCAGTAGCTTGGAGGCTGATAGCAGCCTTTTCCCTGTTCCACAGAAACATGCTGTCACTGTCAAGGCTATTAGGCACTGAGGAATGCCAAGTGAGGAGGAAGGGTTAATATTCCCCCTCCCTTGCAAAATTCCCTACTTTCTGTACTTTGGAAGAGCAGTACCTGTGATGTTTTTTCATCCTCCACCTGGAGAAACAACATGTCTCCTATCCACTGCCACCACACCAATGCCAATAAAAAGTGTGCAGATTTCATGGTTTTCTTTCTTAAATAGCAAATGTTAGTAGGATGGATACATTGCACCCTGTGCAAGTGGAAATGCACAAAAATGTGTGCTTGGCTTAAGTTAAATCACAATACTATTTAAGTACAAGAGTACTTTACATTTGCTATGTATATCTACAAGTTTAAAGGAGTTGTAAATCTTGAATGCATAAACCCACTAAGGAGAAACATGGGCTGCACATATTTAACACAGCAGTTGTCACAAGTCACCACTGATAGAAATAACAGATCATTACATTATTTAATAAAATTTGTGATCATTCTGGAACAATTTATTAGCTTCAGTAGTTAAAAAGAACCTAGTTCTTTAACAGCTGAAGATATAACCATTCAGGCAAATTAATAAACTGAAATATAAACCATAACAGAATATATATGTTTTAAGATGTGGTAACCATTCTAAGTTCATTTTCTATATTCAGGATACTGTAGTAACTTCAAAGAACCCTGTCTACCACAAAAAACTTAGTTTGATTTTTAATTCTTTTTATTTTTAGAACAGGGAGGTATCCTGAAATACACACAATGAAATAGAAACAATTCCGGGCCATGGGAGTATTTCAGAACCCAGAACAAATTTCAGCCAGGACAAGAGAACACATTTCAGTGGGTATTAGTGCAGTAAAGAGGTTACTTCTCTTTCAGCAGCACACATACTCCACTTCTCACTCACCTTTCATTGTGTCTAAAACCCAGCATGAGCCCTTCTCTGGTACTAGCACCTTGCTGACTTCCAAGAGAAACAGGTAGGCTCTGTTTTCTTTTGGATTTGACTTTTAACACAAGATTTGATGGTCCTAATCTTTTCTCATTGTCAATTATGTGACATCAAAATAACGCCAGGAACAAATACTAGCCGCACCAGGGAGATGATACAAAAGAGAATTTCAAGGATTCCAAAACATCTGAAGCCCTAATTTCTCTGCTCGACAATACTGTCCCTGCTCCTGCCACCATGAAAAAAAGAGATGCTCTTTAAAACAAAATCAACAACTACATGTTGAAGTCACCTGCCCTCCCTCTTTCTCTTTGGTGCAACTGAAGGCATGATGCCAACTTTTCAACAGTGAGGCTTGTGACTCCGGCTGAAGCATGTCTTACTCTCCCAGAAATGAGCAATGATGCTCAAAGGTGGCATCTTGAGGGAATGTCTCGCAGCAGGATGCGGCCAACGCTCCCAGTGCACACACTGTGGGGGGTGAGCCAGTGGCAAGCTGCCTTTTCAAAGTTCACAGCCAGGGAATTTATCGCCATGACACAAGAGGCCTGGCACACCAACAAGACACAGGTAACAACAGCATCTCTCCCAGCCTTGACGCCACTGAACCTGCAGCTGAAACCCCCAGCACACGGGCACTCGGACAAACAGGCTGTTTTAAACACACTGAAACACCCTGTGAGAAAGGGCAGTTCTACACCTCACGTTAAAAGAACAATCTTGGTTTTGTTTTTGCCAACACCTTATTTTTCTGTTACCCAGTGACCAGCTCTCCTTCATGGTTAAAAAATAAAGAGGTAAAAAGGTACTCGTTCCAGCAGAACAACTTACCCATCCAGCACAGTGTGACCTCTTCCTTCACAGCGCTATCTGTGTCACTCTCCACTGGCCCCAAAACCAGAGCTGAGAGGACAACACACAACATCAGGTACTACTGCTCCAGCCTGATTTATTAATTTCAAGGGAAGAGTGAAACACTCCTTCAAAATTTTTTGAGTGAAAAAGCTTCAGTCTCATAGATAACATGATTTTTCTACATATATTTCCTCTCTCCAGTGAAAAACATTTACGCTGCCATCATTATTATCCTTGGCATCATCTTTCAGTGAAGGTCCATCTACAAATTCATTAACTTTTTTCAGACAAATCATTGGCATCCTAATCTTCTGATTCCCATGAAAGACTCACTTTCAAGATACAATTGCAGCTGCCCCACACTGCCAGTTACTGTATCATACACGTCTTAAAATTCTGTAATCAGCATCCACCAGGTGCCGTATCGCATTCAGCACACCACAGTCAGTCAATACAGACATCCCCAAACACACCAAGGCTGGTTTTGTCAAATGTTTTATTGAGTGTAGACATCTGGAGTACTGTAAAACATGCATTATCTGTAGATTCAAAAAGGAGCAAGCCACATTGTCCTCACTGTCAAACGTGTCAGGCTTGGCATACATGATGGAGATTAATGAAGTATCATGAGAGTAATATGGTTCCTGAAAAGCTTCTACAATTTGGAGTAGGGTCTTAATCGTTTGAAATGCAAAGCTGCTCACATTTAGTGAACTTGCATGTTTGCTGGAGGTGCCATATTTTAATTCAAAACAAACAAGAATAATTTCACTGGGGGGAAGGGAGGTTCCCTAGGTAGAAACAGTATGCTTTTTGTTTCCAGATATTCCAATTCCAAATAAAAATTCATATGCTTTTTGAAGCATCACAGTTCATTTCTGAGTGAACAACATCTGATATTCATTTCTTCTTGGGTTGTTGAGGTGTATTAAATTTAAAGAAGATAATATCTCCATCCTCCACTACGTAATTTCTGCCTTGTTGTCTGTATTTTCCAGCAGCCTGTAAATGGAACAGACAAAAGGAAAATCGGTTATTTCATTAGACATTTTACAGTATTTTCAAATGGCAATTATTTAAATACATTTTGGTAAAGAGATGGTAATACTTCAGCTTCAGAGTTTGACAGTCACAATATTCCTCAGTTTGACACCGCTTGGTTTGACATACATATAAAATATATATAAAACTAATTTAGCCTCCACTGGATCTGTAGTGCTTAAAATGCACCTGCTTATATAGTGGTAGAGCCAGGCAAGATAAAGGACACTAAAGAAGTTCCATTTTTTTTTCTGGTTTTTTTCCATTTGGCTTTATTTTCCTTCATCTGAGCCCCCTGCAGACGGGCAGCGCTGGTGGCAGGAGGGCACGGCAGCGCTGCCAGGAAGGGCGGCCAGCACCGGGCCGTGGCACGGCTGCCCAGCCTCCCCAGCCTCCTGCCCGCTGGCCAGCCGGGCCCTGCCGCCGCTGGCCACGGACCACGGGCACGCGGCAAGGGGCACGAGGCAAGGGGCACGCGGCGAGGGGCACGCGGCGAGGGGCCCCGCTGCGCTGGGCTCGGGCCGCCAGTGGGGCGCTCCTGAATGCTTGCGCCCACATAATGAAGGGCTGAGGAGCACAAAATGCAGGCTCAGCTCTTCTGTCAGAAATTTCCTTTAGAAGGCATTTGCTTCAGAAGGACAGAGAGAAGAGCAGATAGGCTGTGAAACCAGGATACAGGAAAAGGCACATGGACCAAAGACATGAAAAGAAAATTCGTTATTAAAATGCTGTACTTGAGGAGAGCAGAAAATAGGCAAGGAATCTATTAAATATCAGTACTTTCTGCATTAGAATTTATTATTATATTTTCTACTGTTATCTCATCGTAATTAAACCCAGTATTACAGAAGCTGTGGCATTAGGCCTGACAGGCTGGGCGGGAGGTCTGCAGAAGCATTTATCTTGAAAAGTGTCTACAATATGGAAAAGTTGAGAGCTTCTGCTTTAGTTCAATAACCATTCCTGTTTTGAAGTTTTCTCTTGCAGGAGAAAGTGCTAGCATGCAAGACCTCACTGTGCCATTATTCTCAATGACACTATCACAATGGTGGCATGCTAAGATCCCATTACAGCAAAGCTGTTAACTACTGACCTTAGTTGCTGTAGAACAGATCAGATTAATGGTACACAGTTAACTTAGACACCTTTCTTTCACAAAACCTGCTCTGTAAAGCAACCCATTTCCCCATATTGCTGCCTAGAAATTTCGAGGCACGATAACCTTGTTACTGCCATTCCTTATTTAAATATGGTTCCCAGTGATGCCTATGCAAAACTGCAGCAAAGATAGCCCTGACAATAAATATATACTGAAATAGTAATTGACCTTACCCCACATGACATTATTGGTACATAAGAAATAGTACTTTGCAAATGTTTTCCTATTTCATTCCCCTGGAAATCTGTTTAGACTGCAAAAGGTTTCCTTTCAAGTCCTTTCCTTTGAAGATCCTAATAATGCTTAAAGTCAAGAGTAATTAGACAAATTGATGGCATAAATACTAATAAAACAACGCTATAAAAATCATCAGGAAACATAAGCTGCAGGCACAGGTACAAAAACATTTTACAGTTGAATACATTTATTACTCACAAATATTTGTAGAAAAAACTGTCCTCCACAAAGTAATACAACAGATTTTTTTAGCACAGTAGTGCAAACTATCAATGTGGCATAGCCTTCTTTAATTAAATACATTTTGATATACTAATGTAAGTTTATGTATTTTTGTTACCAGTTTACAGTTAATTAAAAGTGACAGTGTTCCTTTAAATTCTCTGGAGACCATTTAATCCATTTCCATTGCTATCAGAAACACTGGTTGAAAAAATCAATACCCATTTGTGAATCTTGAGTATGTATTAAACAAGACACGTCTAACCAGTTCATTTGCACTTGAAAGCAGCCATCTGTAGAAGCCAGCTTTGCCTAAGCAGATATGATTGCTAATAATGTGATATCCCTGTAGACTACAAAGCCCACACAGAGCTATTCAGTGTATAGTTCACAGCACTGGCATTAAATTAGTTATGCTGTATTGGTGTTAAACACACACAAAATCAAACTTAAAAATCGATCAACTTGATAAAATACAAAGCAAGCAACTCCCATTACCACTGTTATTTAAGATGACTCCTAAAAGCACCTAAATTCAATTTTGAAATTTACCAGCAGTATAAAATTAATTAGTAATGTCTACAGCATGAAACATTGTATTAAATGCAAATTAGACACAACCAGAGGAATATGACACTTTATTTCTAAGAACAAGGTTTTTCTTAACCTTGATTTTAAAACTGAGTAACAAATGCAAATCTGCTTGTTTTACAGCTACATCATAACAACAAAAAATTTAATCATTAAATATGATTTGAGCATGGAAGTTTGATTATTAGAATCTCACATTCTGAAAAGCAAATAAAAATATACAAGCAATATACTGATTAATTTAATAGGTGTTAACTGATGCAGCCTCTCAGGGAAAACACTCATATTTGAGCATCAAAAACTGATGGTGGCAAAATTTGAATCTGTTACGTAAAGTGGTTTCTGACTGCAGAGTATTGGGTTTATTTATAGCTGTGGTTCCCTTTACAACTACAACTCTACTTCCCTTTTCATAAAGCAGTTCACATTCTACAACGAACCAATTATATGGGATTTTTTTCCCTCACTTCCTGGGGTTCAAACAAACCTATTAAAGTCCCGCTGCTCAGTATGATCTTCCTTAGTGATACCACTGAGAATAGGCTGAATTTGAAATCATAGTTTTGCATACCTTTCAAGCTATCAAATAGCAAACAATAAAGCTGAACCTTTTAAATTCTTTAACACCTTATTTTGTGTAGGAACCTTCAAATACTGAGATCGAGTAAATCAAACTAATGTGCTTTGTAATTGCAATTTCATAAAATACAAATCTTAAGAAAACGTCAAAAATGCCAAACGAGAAATCAAACGTGTATGACAAAGCTAAGTTTTTCTGCTTAAAGAAGGAGGCAATAATGCATTAGCAAGGCAGAGAAGAACAGCTTTCCTTATGACATTTTTTGCCATGTACAAGTTCATTTCATAGTTAATAATGTCAAATCAGATATAATTTGTCAGCTCTAAAAGGGCACAACTTTGGGCACCCGAGCAGTCTCTGCCCTCTAGTGTTGAGAAAGCAGATGAAACTCCTCTCAATACAAGCGTCACCACAAAGAAGTGTAGGCTCACGGAAAAAAGTTTTCCATTAAATACCTTTACTGTCTATTCAGCACATAGTAGCCATCCTAAATGATCAAAGTGAGGCATGGCATTTCTGAGTAAGACATCTAAGGGCAATTGAATAAAATACAGAAATGGTAAATTTTAAGATCCTAATTATGCTTATCAGAGCCTCGAGGTGGAACCCACTGATTCTGAAAAAAGGGTACAATTTTATAATGTAATATTTTCTTAACCATTTGCATCTGACATTTTTAATACCATTATTCAAACCAAGATGACACATTTTTAGAAGGAACAGATTTTTCTGTTTCATGTTTCCTTTTAGAAGTGATTCAAAAAATCTCTCTCATCTTAAAAATCTGACTCTTCAAAAACAAGTCAGTTTTAAAGCTTATTAAATTCTGAACACAAATATGTAAAGAGAGAGAAAAATACCCCAACACATTGGCACAATATCTGGTCTTAGTGCTGACATGTAGTCCATGCAGTGTTATACCTTGGGTACTGAAAGAGTTGCATTCCTGTCCAGTGAATTTGAACTCTTTCTTAAGTAAAAGATGAAAATGGACTTTGGTCTATTGCTAGAGGTGACTGAAGATTCACTTAGCATTAGGAACTGTTTTCCAGTGAAAAATCAGATTTGAAATGGAAAAACAGCACATCTGGAGGGAGAATAAAAAGATGGGGAGCTCACCTTGACAGCAGCCTCTGAACCTCCATCTTTAAAGTCTTCATATTTCATTACTTCAGCCATAATGAATCCCTTTTCAAAATCTGTGTGAATCTTCCCGGCTGCCTGAGGAGCCTTCGTCCCTTTCTGTCAAAGGAAAGATCAGAAGAAAATTAATTGCATTTAAGAAAATTGATTGCAGGAAAGAGGTTTCTCCTTTTTTATATGCATTCAGGTTCTGCTAAACTTTGTTTCATATCAGCTAAAATGTCACACATGCAGCTGGGTGATCCTCAATACTGGGACACAGACAGTGCCTTCGTCACAGATAAACCAACCGACATGGAAGAACAGCAGCTTTGTTTTCCCTAATAGGTATCAACAGCAGTATTGATTTTAGAAGCTATGACTGTGTTTTGCTGTGAGATTCGCTTCGACCCCTAGCTTTCTACACTGAAAGTACGATAAAGATTTTTAAATAACTTTAAAATCTGAATTACCAAGACTTTCACTTCTATCCAAATAATTTCAATTAAAGATAACATTCATGACAAACTATGTTTGCAGTGAGAAATGACATATGGATGTCAAGCCGTGCACATTAGCTTATTTTTATTTCAGAATAATTTTAGGAAGTTTGATATAGAACAAATTGAGTTTTCTTGCCAAAATATCAACAACTGAATCACAAAAATAAAAAATCACAGACAACTATACAATAATTTAAGTTTATGCAAGAGAGGAGAATGCATTATAGCTGCATGCTTTAAATTACCAGGACATACATTCTGTGCACATACAACCATGGAGAGAAATTTGAGCAATAATGGTGACCTAAAGGCTGCTTAATAAAGCATGTTAAAGTGCTAAGGAGTCTGACACTGTAAAGCACAGTTTTTACAATAAAAGATGTATTGGGTTAATATGGCTACTCACTGATGCTTACCTGACTAAATATCTTTGCACATTAAATCAAAGATACTCATAATCAGTCTTAAGATAAAACAGCTTTCAAATTCTCTAATAAAGAGCAAGCACTTCTACCGAAAACAGTGGAATTTCACAATGTGCTTTTAAAAACTATGCCAAGAATCAGAACAGCAAAACTCCTGCTTTTATATTATTTTGGTCGCTATTTTCAGGGACTTTAGCAAGCAGTTATCATGTAAACAGAGATGAGAAGAAAAAGCTAAAAAAGCCCCAGAGATGCTTACAGGAAAATAAGTTTAATGTGCTAAAACACATACACAAACATCTGTAGAAGTACTATTAAAAATATAAATTTACAGGAAATTATGTTGATTAATGAAAACAAATTAATTCCAGTGAATGAAATTAAATACAGCACTGAAACTCATTGCACAGCCCTACACTGATGCTCAAAGACTGAACTGCACCTCCAAAAGTTCACATTGTTGTAATTTTTAAGATAAGAGTTTGCAACTGTACATATTCCAAAATATTTTTTCAATATTCAAATTTATATTACAATATATTTACATTCAAAGGCAAACCACTACAGCTCAGCCCTTACTGTCCTCTGGGAATAAATTAGTTGATGTCTATGGCTATAACCATTCTACATCAATATTTAAAATACATAATATCATTTTAGGTCTTACATAAGTTCCCAGGTAAACATATAAAACTACTAAAATAAACTAGGTCTAAATACTAAGGTCGGTAAAAGACCTGAATTACTGCACACTGATTTTAGGATTTGAAGCCCAACTGTGAATCCACGAGGAATATAATGACGTTATATTGCTTTTATTGCTGAAAATGTAATCCCAGCAAAGCACAGGAGGAATGAACCATCCGCAACCCAAACAAACTTAGTGAATACAAAATGAAAAGCAACATCAATTTCACTGCAGACAAACCCAGTCACACAGATTAAGCAAGCACAATACTGGTACGTCTTATCTCTGACCACAGGAGGAGGGTAGACAGATTCTACAGGATGAAGAAATTCAGACTATGTAATAGGCAGAATCAATTGTTACCTGCCTCAATCAATGCAGCTCCACTTTCACTGTTCAGCAGCTCACAAATAATTAAAGTTATCCTGGACAAAAACCTCATCTGTAATGACTAGCTAACCGCCACCATGACAAACTTCAAAGTCAGTGATATCAATCTGAATTCAATAGTGTGGAACTGGATATAGCTGATGAATAAGTATGAATCTTACCCTGATGGTCCATGCACGCACTTCATCTGGGCCTGCAGTGAAAAAGTATTCTAGTTGGAGTGCTGCATATCCAGCCTTAATGATCTTTGCTAAAGCACTGAAAAAAAAAAAAAGGCGAAGGAATCCAATTCATTCAGCATATACACATAAAACAGCTAAATGTGCCAAGTAATCAATTTATGTGGAAAGACACTGCATATTTTCAAGATATCACATCTACTTTTAAACAGAACAATAACTGCAGTAGCCTTTCACTTTTTTCACTCTTTTCAGAACTACTTTTTTACTGCAAAATCATTAAGATAGTATTTTGATTTGTTTATTTGGCAGGCTACAGAAACATGGGATAAATATAAATCACCCTATCAGGCAGCACTCTTGTCTCACGCAATTTTCAGGACTCCAGGTCATGAAAGCGTATCTGTTTGACTGAAATTCAATATTGAAACAAATTATTATAGTTCTTCAGAAAATTATGGCAAAATTTTCTCCACTGTCCTTATTACCCATGGATGACGAAACAGTTTTGGTGAGCATTCCTTCTCAAAAATATACATAACTAATACCTATGTTATAATTAAAACACTGTACAGAGATGACAGATGACAGTTAAAAACTTAATTTAAAATAAATCTTTTCACTCTGTCTCATGGTAAAGAAAGGAGAAGATTCTCTCTTTATAATGGTAATTACTCTGTCATTTATTATTCTATCAGCGCAAGCAATTAAATTACTGCAAGGAAATAGTTGATAATAAAGTGTAGGGAAAATGAATGCTAATTAACCTTTGTGTCATGTTCTCTTCCAGATACTTCTGTTTCTCCTCAGCACTCATATCTTGCAACTTGAGTTCCAAGGCCCCACTAAAAGGAATGACCAAAGCACCCGGGTCGTGCTTGTCCACCCACTCTTTAATTTTTATCAACCTGTAGACAACAAAGGGCACAACATTATCTTGTAGTGCATGCATGGCTGTACCACATTCATTATTATCAAGTAGCACATACATATTCATAAGAATTGCACGGATTTATGATGCCATCTTTTTGTGTATTGCTTTCCAAGGTCAAGGCATTAACAGGCAGCAATTGCTTCAGGTGTACTCCATTAACATTTCAGTGTTTCTTGGTTTCTGTTTGGCATTTCATCCATCAGAAATAGGCCGAATTTGGGGCAATAACTAGGTGTTTGGTAGAGGTTAAATACTCGCAATCTAAAAAGCGAATAAAACTTCCTGAGCAAAAAATGTACTTCCAAGAATTATATTTATCAAATGCGGTAAAATTGAGGGCTTTCAGTTTTTTCTGACTTCTTTTTTTTTAATTAAAAAAAAAAAGTAACTCAGTAGCTAAGACTGCTGATATTAGCTGACAGAAAAGGACATTACTCTCCTATATAACAAGCTACACCTGCTTTTTCTGCAGGAGTATGCCATAGCCTATCAATACAGGACCATGTTTCTACCGGTTTGCCCACCTTTCTACTGTTGTCCCAGGACAAAGCTTCTGGCTACTATACTATGATTGTTTTTAAATAAAGAAAAAAAATTTCCTATTCATCTTCAATAACTGGCAAGCATTTATAATAGTTTGCAGTTCATTTTTTTTTTTGAGTTGATTGAAACAACAAATTCCGAGCTACAAACTTATGGTGTTAGTTTTTGAATGTTTATTACCCTACTAAAGTTAACAAAACTGGCAGCCTCCGGGCAGCCAGGAGGGCCAGCCCTGTCCTGGGGTACATCAGGCACAGCGTGGCCAGCCAGGTAAGGGATGTGAGTGTCCTGCTCTGCTCTGGGGCAGCCTCACCTCCAGTGCTGGAGGCAGTTTTGGGTGCCACAAGATAAGAAGGTTATAAAGCCCTTAGAGAGTGCCCAAAGGAGGGGAACAGCAATGGTGAAGGGCACTGAGGGGAAGCCGTATGAGGAGCAGCTGAAGGCACTGGGTCTGATCAGCCTGGAGGAGCCCGAGGGGAGACCTCAGTGCATTTACAGTTTCCTTGTGAGGGGGAGAGGAGGGGCAGCTCTGATCTCTTCTATCTGGTGACCAGTGACAGAACCCAAGGGAATGGCCTGAAGTTGTGTCAGGGAAGGTTCAGGTTTGGTGTTTGAAAAAGTTTCTTCACTCAGATGACAATGCTCTCAGCCACATGGTGTGTGTGACTCTTGGGGATGTTCTGTTCAGGGTCAGGAGCTGGACTCAGTGATCCTTGTAGGTTCCTTGCAAATCAGAATATTCTGTGATTCCGTGAAAACTTTAGAGCAGTAGATGGTGTTTAAAAAAATCTTCAAACATTAGCATCGTATTCATGACTGCAAGTATTTACTGTAAGTTTAAGGGAGACATTTATAAATTACCTGGGAGGAGTTCACTACTGTTAATAGGACACTATTTCTAAATAGGTATGAATGGTAAGAATGACAGCTCTGTGCTCAGCAAGCAAACACAGGAGCCATGGGAATACTTCCTGAACACGAATAATCAAATTACAAGCCACAGCACTTTGGGTGCCAGTGATGTTTCAGACCTGAAGCACCCACTATACAGCAAAGGGCTTTATCCTTGCTGAGTTCCTTTTCTTAGTCCTGCTAATCTGCAAGATTTAGACTAAGGTTTTAGCTGCTATTATACTAAAGTGCTTTGAAACTGTGGCCTGCAAACCTTTAAATAATCAATGCAAATGTCACTTCAGAAAAAAATGAACTAAACCACAAGTTCATCAACACACATTTGTCAAAGAAAATAGCAGGGGATCAGAGCTATTATGAGATTAAGTGCATGGCCGACTGAGTAGGGTTTTAGATGGGACAAAGAATATAGAAGTTCACTCAACAGTTTTCACACGTTTGTTACATAAGGCTGGTCTTCTATCATTTACTTATGTAAATACCCCATCAGTGTTTTTCAATCCTCATTATACTAATCTTTTCTTGCTTCCAGTTATCCAGTGAAAACATGGTCTGGTATCCAGGACTGATACTGAAACACTATTGCTTTCAGAAACATCTGAACTGAAAATCACAATTAAGGTGTGTTTCTCAGTGTGACATCTGATATTTAACAGCACTTCTAAAACTAACATTTGTAGTTAACCGATGTATTTTGGCTAACAAATTGGTATCGAAGTTCAGAGCTTATAGATGCCAACATTTTACAGAAAATATATCTCAAAATGAATCTCCAATTCATAAGTGTACTTCAACATATGTGTGTACATCCTTTATAGATTTTTTTAAGGAATTGTCTAACACTGGTCTCTAGACTCATTAAATAATATGCCAAGTAAAGAAAGACGGAATGAAATGTGTAAACTTGAAAAAGTGAAATAAGCATGAAAGAAACATCAAATTTGGGCTCAAATTCTGTTTGGTAAATATGGTCACCATAACTAATAAACTAAGAACTATTGTGGAACAACAAGATAAGAAATAATTGCTTTGGCTAAAACACCAATTCAGAATAATAATAGTCTTAGACTGTCATTTTAACAGCTTTTCTGTTGAGTCCTTAGAGGGATTATTTGCATTCCTCAGGTATTCTATTGTACGATTCAGATGAATAAAGACTTACAAATCATTCCTCTACCGCCAGTGTGAGACTTTGATCCAGTGAATACACCATTGTACCTTAACTATAATTGGCAAAAAACCTGACAGTGTAGAGCATCACAAGCTTAATAACAAAGGAGAATATCTCAAAGTGTTGACAGACGATCTTCATAATGCAGGAGCAGAGCTGGTACATTTTAGCAATAAATGAGCACTGAGGTCTAAAGGTCTCTGAAGTGACTGACATCAGACCTGCTACAGCCTCACTAAAAGAATAAGGTACTGCATCCCACTCTGTACAGACAGTCAGGTTCTCTGCCCGAGTCTTTTACTTTTGTGACTTTCAATGTGACAGGAATTACTAAAAAGTACCAAGGATTTCCCCTAAATGTGATCAAAATAAAGAAAATAAACAAAAAAGTAAACACTCAAATATAAATATTGATATATTTCAAATTCACGTTTACTGCAAAGCAGAACGCTTAACTAATAATCAATAAAATAATAGTGCACGTTTGACTTCCTGTTAGGGATAACAGAGTGCGCCAAACAGAACAAAATGGTCTTAACAAATGGTAACAATTAATGTCAAAGTCTGTTTTATTTGAGCACATAATTTTTCCAAGGAAAATTATGTATGTCTGTAAAAGGATAGCAATAGTACACTCATTTCAGGCTGTTTTTAAGATAAGCAAATCCTGGAGTATCTCTCCGTTATTTCATGCTATATTTGAAAATGAATAATGAAGGGTATTGGATTTTATGCTTAAAGACTTTTGACACTTAAAAACCACCACTGCACACTAAATTATAGCAAAATGAAAAGTAAAAAACCAAGAAGTAGAACTGGCAGCACCAATGACCATGATTAACAGCTGAAACTACTTTAAGAAACAAGGAACTGCTCCAGATGAAAACCCTTCTTAACAAAGTAAACCAAAAACTTAAGTGAAAACAGTGTAACAGCGTGGGATTTCTGTGACATCCAACAGACTTTCCCGACTGGGGTAGCGTGGTAACTCCCTTCCCCATGGAGAGGAGTGTGCCAACAGCAACTACACAGGGTTCCTCAACTGAAGTCTGATTGATGCCAGAAAAACAGACAAAATATCTCTTCTGGAAAAAAAATAGATTCAAGAGACAGCAAGACATCCATTCATTCTGTAATGGCAAGCAGAAAAGCATATTATGACTGTGTAAAAGCCTGACACAAGAACAAAACCAAGGCAAGTGCAAAACCAGACCTCATCAACTTGCAAACAAAGGCAACACTCAAAATTCTGATCAGTGAACACACTGAAGAGGAATTCAGATGCTCATTTCCACCTAACTCTGTGACTGCTGTTTGAAAAGGACATAAGGAATATCAGCAGCATTATCAGCCTATCTAGTAGACCACAGGTGCCAGTGACTTCAAGTGCAGATGGATTGGAACAACTACCAGAGTTAACTCCTGATCCTAAATCAGGATGCAGAAGACCTTGGAGAAAGGTTTAAAAAATAGGGCACTCCACTGAGAAGACCAATAAGCAAAAAGCACCAGAAACAGCAGTTGTACAGAAGGAGGTGCTTTCACTTTAAAATGGTGATGCTTACTGAGGCAGAAAAAACCAAAACCTGCAGCCAACCAAAATAAAAAGGTATAAAAGTTGCAGAATGTACACCACCTACAAATCAATACTTGAGAGAGTTTCACATGAGAGATCCAGCTGGGAACAGAGACAGAGTTCAGATGGAAATCTGAACTAGCGATGGAAGAGAGAAGCTGCAGAGAAAGCTTAAGCTCAGTGGACACCTGCAAGACAAGATGATCTGAAAAACTGACCCCTGAGAAGAAAGGTGATTCGTGAAAGTACACTTTTGTACAAGCAAGACCAAAAAAAACTATCTAACTAATGGAAGAGAAACAATTCTATCTCTGCTCTACACCTGAACTATGTGTGGAAAATGGCAGAAACAAAAGAGCACGGCAGGGATGAAGAAATTATCAGGCTGCACCATAAGGAAAGAAACAAATGTAGGTAAGGTCAAACTAAATGATCAAAATTTACAAAAGACTGGAGAAAAGATCCACAGATAGGAATGAGAACAAGAGGACTTAGAAATTCCAACAAGCTCTTCCTGTTGGCAGTTCTGAGCAATACTGATTTTTAAAGGCTTTTAGACTCAATGTGTCTAGTGCTTGCTCCCTATTGTTGAAGTTTTCCATTGGTGGAGCCTAAGCTACCTTTATTTTAGTAAAACTGAGCCTATAGGCTGTGGACTGAGAATATATACTCCCTATTAATATCTTAAAAATTTTAGGTAGTTATTATTTTGAGCCTTCCTTGTAAGCCACATATTACTTCTGACTTCGAACCTTATTGTTTGGACTCTCTTCAACTGGTCTAAAAGTTTCTGAAAGCACACAGTACCTGATGCACTTCTCAGAGTTTTCAATAATATCTTATAAACATAAAAAGTAGCTAGAGGATTAACTCATTTTTCACATTATTTTCCTATCTATTAAACCCAGTCTACCATTGGCTTATCTTGTGACAACACTGCAACATTATCTCATGCTCAAGTTATAACTTATTGCAGGACCCCATTTGACTAGCTATTCTTAATACTATGTTTGCACAGTTAATTATTCCTGTATAAAATGCTCCTCAAGAGTTGCACCGTGGGTATTTTTTCCTAATGATTTGATCTATTTCTTGAGATACTCGTAAATTCGAATTTTGTTCTACACATACATGGACATCTCCTAGATTGGGGGTCATCCAGAGATTTAAGAAAAGTGCTCACCATCCAGCTCATTAATGGAAATACATAACAGTATTCAACCAGTAGCTGCTTCTGCAGATCTCATAATGAGATATTCTTTGTTTGGAAAGTGTACCACTGATAACCATGCTCTGTGTATTATCTTCCAACCAGTCTTGCACATTCAACTTCAATAGTTTCCACTAGCCAATATTTCCTATCTTGTTCATGAGAATGTTGTAAGGCACTGAAACCTTTAAAGGCTTAATAAAAATCCCAACGTGTGTATATCTTTTCACTATATGCAAGACCATTAAATTTACCACAAACAAAATATTACTCATCTGACAATCTAGACAAGTAATGAACTGTCAACATGAATCTGTGAAGACAACTGGATTGCATTAGGGGATCAAAAATTGTTGAATTGTTCCAACAGTTTTCTTGAAATTAAAGGAAAAATCACTGACTTAATACCTTGTTTCTTTTCTCCTCTGTGTGCATTTGTCTTTTGAAACCTCATTCCATATGACGTTTCAAATGAAACCACAGATTATCTAAAATGATGATGAGTTAGGCAAGAATTGTTTCTTTTACCATATCCCAAAACTGTGATGACCACTGTAGGTTTAGTTGATTTGGTAGGATGGGAGAGGAAGACCCAATCTACCAGTGCTGCATGACACAGTGCCTAGGTGATGTCCTTCCCTTCTATTCTGGTAGCGTGCACAGACTCCACGGAGATCAGGTCCCACTGTTCTCAGGGCTGTGCACAAGTGAGGATAATATGTATATGTACTCTACAGAGATCAGAAAGAGCCACAGCTTCAGTAAGCTTTCAGTCCAAATTTCTACAATTAATGAAGGATGGGATGGTAAAAATAACAGAACAAAAGTATATTATGACTCTGTATCACAGAAATGGTCTGTGGCAGACGTGAAGAAGGGGAGAGGAAAGCACAGGTGGTTGTCACTCCGCTGTATTGGAGCACTGTGCTCTTACTCCTTATTGCCTCCTGTCTGAGCATCCTTTTTGTCTTGCATTACATAAGGACAAAGGATGACTAAACAGAAACACATTAAGGAGTAAAAATGTACCTTCTTCCTCACCATGGTAAGTTTTTTATGAAGATGACAAATCTACAGAAGGTTTGAGAGTACCTGTTACAGACTTTGGCAACTACGTCTTAAATCATCGGTGGTGCTTATTTTTTTTTTATTCCCTGTTCCCAGCTGGCCAGATGAAACAAAGCAATCCTTCAATTTCAAAAAGCCCTTTCCCAGCCCTCACCTGCAAATGCTTTCTAATAACAGTTCAAAACAGAACAAAAGCACTGCCTCCACACATTGGGCTGCTCTGGCCAACAGCATCCTCCCAGCCGCTCAGGATAAGAGCTTGAGGAATTCAGCACTGCATTTATCCCATAGATCCCGAATGCTTTAAGCTCCTCAATACCTTCCCATAGTCTGAAGTCCATATCACCTCCAGAATTTAGTCACTGCACCCACCTGAACCTTACTACAGGCCAACGTGGAGAACCCATCTCGCATGGTATCACTCCCATCTCCTAACACAGACTAACTCGAGCCTTGAAAGAAGAAGAGCCCTTAAAATTCTTTACCTTTTAGGTACTTGCCACACATCCCATGATCACAGGAATCTTATGACAGAATGGGTACATAAAGTATCTCATTCTACCAGATCCAGATTTCACATTTTTAAACTTCATTGTAATTTCAACTTACACTGTATCAAAAAAAGAATCATAGAGGTTCCTGACCAACACTGTCATTTGACAATTATCATAGACAGGTTTATAGCTCCTTAACATTATCCTTTGAAATGTAAGTAATCCCAGGTTCTCTGCCTTGTGTGTCAAAGCAAGTTCTTCCAAAGCCTTGATCTCTATCATGGCTACAATCTTAAATCCTCAATAATTCGGCAAAATCATTTGTTAGATGGGGTGACTAGTATTGCACCTACTATTTTATTCAAGTTGTATCCCAATCTTTAAAGAAACATTTTCAGAACCTGGACATGAGCTTCTCATCCCATTCCTTACCTGTCCAGATGTTACACTTGCTTTTCTGCTACCAGCTGCAACACATGGAGCAGGGCCCCTACCAGCACTCCCTGCAGGCACACTCAAACTGTTCACCCACAAAAATAATCCAGTAAAAAAGCAGCTTCCGGAGGGAGAACTTAGTTCTTTCATAGCCCCCCTCTCTAGCCATTGCCTTTTAAGAAGGACCAGTTCACTTTCCCACATATCCTTAGAACTGGCTGTGCCAATATAACTGAAGGGTGTTGCAGGAACAGATGAGTAGTACTAAGGACGGGATGTCTTAAGCTAGCCTATCACCCAAAAAACACCAATGCCATGGAGCCAGGTTCAATCAGGAATTTTGTTATTTATTATTGAAGAATGCTTATAAATGGCAGGACTCCTGAGTAAAAAATTATCCCTTACGAGATCACTTGTAAATGGATTCTTCCAGGCAGAAAACACTGGATCACAGGAGAATTTAAAAAATCAAGGCAATATTCTGAAAATCCCTATCAAAGCACTTTATGCCCTCAAGAAATAGTTCTGTTAACAAACTAACAAAATATGGTAGTAGCAGAGGGTTCTCAGCTTACCTGGTCTAGAGAGCTACCCAGAGACACTAGCTGTTTAATGGTACGCTAAAAATATGTAAGGACAATGCTTCACTGACAAATTTATAGGTATGATCAACCACTTTTTGAATGTATTTCATATAAAGACTTGGCTTAACTGACATGAAACTTTTTTGGTTTGCAAGACGTGGGAGTTGTGAAAGAAATAATCCCAGAGAACATGAACCTGTAAATCCAGACAGTAGTTAATAGACAAAATATTTCTGTATCTAGGAGAAATAAACCATGCATAACAGAAAAATAAATTTCATGGCCTACAACCCCTTTGAATTTAAATGCATCAAGACAGTAGAAAGACAAAGAAGTAAAATAATTCAGGATGAGTTTTTCTGTAGATATCTATATCTATCTATCTATCTATATACAGAGCTCCCAGTAAGAAAAGATTTTTCCATACATTATACAGCTTATATAATCTAACAAAAGGTCAGTCGAGGTAACCCTATTTTAAACATTTGTAAGAAGCAGCATTCATGAAGAATAAAGACCTTAAAATTCATGTTTATAAGATTAATTTCTGATCTAAGTTTCAAGACTGTAGTAGTATCTCTACCCAAATTATGGTCCCCACTAAGGCAATTGTAACCAATTATAAATTGGTATCAAACCAAAATCAATTATGAATTGATTCCTAAACAATAAGGAAAGTGGCACTACATTGTCACTGTAGCACCTTCTGGCACATGAAAGGCTTGCAGTCTCTAGCTCTTCTTGGCCTGCCAATTGTGAACACTAATTCTGCCTTAACTAAATAGACAAAAAAGAGATGCCTGTTGCAAAGATCAAGAACAATCAAGACTGAACTACTGATGAACCCACATAACAACAGACACTGCAACAAACTGTGCATATTACATTTCCTAGTTATGGGCATAACAAGCCCTACTTAAGCACATATACTTTGGACCAGAAAGGGATTTTAAAGTTACATCTTGTCATTTTTTCTGCTATCCTTTACAAAATGCCTAGTTTAGAGTGGTTATCTTGAAGACTATAACAAAATAATTTAACAGTTACTCATTCATAAATTATAGCAGAAGGAGCAGATCTCAGTCACAAGACTTCCATGCACATTGATGATGACTGAGATACTATTACAGATTAGTGGAAAGAGTTCCTATTCCATAGTCAGGCTTATGCTATAGCATGATCATTTTAAGTTTTATCTCTTGACAGGACTTCTTTATGTCACATGGAAAACTATTCTTGAGAGTCCTGTACAAAGACAATTCATATCAATGCTATTATAGTAAAGTCTCAAATATATAAACTCATAAAAAGTTATGAGCCATTCATAAATAGAATATTGCCAAAAACCCCCCAAAGATGTGATGCCTTAAGAGAAAGTTTACATGAAATACACAATGGACAACATAATTTAAAATTTATTAGTTATTTTATTATTTTAAAATTTAGTTTATGCTTTAATTCCTTTTTATACTGTGTGCATGCAAGCAAATATCAAGCCATACTCCCAGAAAAAAATAAGATCTAAATAAAGAACCCATGTAAGGAAATAAATATATACTAATGATACTTGAAATAGGACACTATAAAGACTAATTGGCAATTTATTTCTCTATTGTTAATTTTAAATCTTGCAATGGGTAACACAAATGCAGACTATGACATTGTTAGTTTTGGCTTTCACTGAAGTCACACAACAATTTAATGAAACCTAAATAAACTGGGTCAGCATATTCCCCCTTAGTTCTCTTACTAAAATATTCTCTCTTTCTCACAAAAGATAGAGGGAAATGCCTTCCTCACTTCTCCAGAATTAGCCTGTGTGATCTTAATTGCAGAGCCTCTCCAGACCAAAGAATTCACATGAATGTTCTCTTCCTCTCTCTGTCAGTTGCTAAAAATTACCCTATGTATTAAAATTGCAAGAGTCAAATATTACTACAATAAGAATATTTGATTTAAAATAATAAACTCTGCTTATTCCCCCTGCGCCCTTGGGCCATTAACAACTACTTACTCACATTTTGTGATCACACAATACTACAATTATATGTTTTAAGAAACAATTTTAATGAGATGAATAGAAAGAATCACAGAAGCTGGCGACACTGGGCTAAGTTGTGGGTTTTTTGATGAAAAAAGATCAAACTTGCTATTAGGCTGGAATATGCTACTCAATAAAAGAGAAATTAACTTTGGCATTTATCCAGAGAAAGAACGTCCCCTAAATTCTCAGTATAACAACAGAAGTGTTTAGTTGAATGCTTATTACTCAACCTGGAAGAACTCAAAGAATACAAGGCTTTATTTCAGATCCCTGATTTAGACACTTAATCTTGCTCTGCTCCCTGTATAGTTAATGAAGTAGGAAGCTCTTCTGAGGGCAATTCAGAGTACTTAAATTAGGGCTCCCTTTCTCATTTTCTTCTTAAAGCATCTCCCCTCTCCTCTTTTCATAGGTTGCTTTAGAAACTAACCCTCACCTTATACACCTAAGACACTCACATAAAATTATGTGATGTGCCTTGGTCTTGCCTCCTGCTGATAAACGTCCCCAAGATAATGTCTAATAAATACAACAGCATATACTGTACTGTCATATGAACATGTTCATGTCTGAGTAAGACACTAAACAAGTTCAGGATTTTCACAGTGTGCAGAGATGCCTTGTATGAAATGTACTTCACTAATTTGAAAAGCTGTCACAAAAATGTTCAATTCCACAGACACTCTGTTTACCTGTCTAAACTATAGTGAAATGAAAAAAAAAATTAACCATGTCTGAATCATCTACTAAAACATACTTGTCCTAGGGGAGCAATAACTTTGATTTTTTTTCAGAAGCTAGAATAAGTAGCTGGATCCGTGTCACACTTCATTTATCTGACAGACTAACGGATCCGTTAGGCACAGATTTTTAATGATGAAAATGGAATGACAAAGTAACTTTCTGTCAGAAATAAGTAATCTTATTCTGTGGGTGGGTGTGCACAAAACACTTTTATCTGCAAGTGCAAAACTAAAATTTATTTATTATAAAACTGTTAGTTTACCTATCTTAATTTTTTAATCAGTTATAGGATTAGGAAGCATTCAACATCCTCAGCAGTTTCAAGAATAAAAAACCAATTTGACTGAAAAGAACTCCACCTTGAAGCACCATCACCAGTGCTCTGTGGTATGCTTTACCCTTACAAACACTAGCACTAACAATGGGATCAAAAAGTCAAACCTAAAAAGCAAGCTACTTTTATTTTTGTGACTTGGCCCAGAAACCATCCTTCACTAGAAAGTCTGAACATAAGCCCAAAAACATACTAATTCATGTTCAGTCCTTCCGAGTAAAGAAAAGGCTCCATGTGTGGTGGCAAACATGATAGTTGTCAACATAAATGAAAATGTTCATGAATAAAAAACAGGCTGTTATAAAGAGCTAATTATAATATTACTATCAATTGCTAGCTTGCACTTGCAAATCTTTCATATCACATAAATGCATTGTTTTTGACGTTTCTCTGTAGCTAAACATCACATCATTTCACTTTTTCAAAGTAGTTCAAACATGCATGGGATATACTATAAGGAATGTGAGCTGATCTACACCTACATTGAAAAGAAAAACTAAAACATAAATATGCAGTCAAAAATGTAAAACATTAATCATCTCCCAAGTAAAAAAAAGTCTAGACTTCTAACAGCCTCAATAAAGTGATTTCTACTTACTGTATATTCATTCTTGCTATCCAAAACAGCAGTTAAAAACACTTCATCCAATTATGCAAGTGATGACTAAAATAATACATACATGCAAAGCGCTACTGACATTGTGAATTATTCAGCTTGTGTCCAGATGCTTTCTTATCATTAGAAATGCTGTTTATTTGCTTCACGCAATCACCTACACTCTTCTAGCACATAGCGTTTGAGAAATGTTTCAGTAACAAAGAACACTTCAATGACATTTTCAATGAAAAGCATTGTTCCTATTTTAATGCTCACATGTTTTCTTCTGTTTTAGAAGCAGCATAAAATTTAAGTTTGGGAAAGACCTGCTCAACAGGGAAGAGCCCCAGTAAGTAACAGATGGTTAAAAGTAGACCTAGTCAAAGGAAAAATACTAAAAAATCATATTGGGCAGTTATTCTGGGACATAATAGTCTATGCATTTCTCCATCAAAGAGTCACTTAATCAACATAGACAATGCAATTTTAGTCTTAGTTCGGTTGAGTAATGACACCATCAAAGAAGAAATGATGACAGAAAATAACCTTGGGTAAACACAAGTAATTTGGTTTAAAGGAAAAAATAAAGCATGTCCTGATAAATTTATTCTCTCATTGATATGACATATGATTTTCTGTGCAGGAGAAATACATCTATAAAGTATTTGATAGTGTGCTGTGTGTAAAACTACTCATTCAATGGAGAAGAAGGGAAAGTGGATTTGTAGAGACTGAGGACTGAGCAATGCACTGGATATTATAATAGGAGAACTAATTAACCTTTTAGGGTACTAAATCAAACTTCACCAGGATCAAACTTAGGACTGATCATGTTAAATATATTAATGACCTTGAGACAAACATTAGTTGCATGCAAATTTTATGTTCAATACAGGAGCAGGAGACATTTTCCTCAAGGAAAGTCATCATCATCGTCAATTGAAAATGACACAGAAGGGAGATCACGCTAGGTCAGGGTTCTTCAAAGCAATTCTAAGCCACCATGACAATGCAACAAGGAAAAGGCAAATATCATCTACAGATCCTACTGGAAACGCCTCCATTTGCTTAACAGGATGCTTTACATCTGCATACAAGGCAGTCCTGAAAGCATATGGAGCACTACGTGCAGCTGTGGCCAGCTAAATTCAGAACATGTCTAAGATTATCAGAGAGATGGGAACCTCATGAAAATCACAGAGAGAAAATTAATGCTGCCTGCTTTAAATAAGTACAGGAGATAAACAGCAATTAGAAAAGATACTATTTAGTCTACAGGACAAAGCCGCCTGAACCACCAATGAAATAAGCCAGCCATGGAAAAAAATAGGCTGGAAATTAGAACATTTTCAACCCAAGGCAGCAGCAAGGTTCTGTGAACTGCCTCCCAATACTAAGTGCAGAACAATCAGCTGCTGTTAAAAAACAAAACAAACAAAACAAAAACCCCCACAACAAATCACCACCTTAATTAATTTATGGAAGTCATTACACTGTGTTGCTACCAACAATAACTGGTTCTGTACTGAATGCAGAGGAGGGATTACAGTAATTTAGGGATTATCATATAGTTACAAGGAAGCACTACACTTCGTGAATTCAGAAGTACTTAAACGCTATGCAGAAATGCACAGGAGGACAAAGAGGTCTCAATTTCACACAAATCAAGTTCTTACACCTTTTGTAAGAAGCAATGCCTACACTTGGAAGAAGGCAGAAAGAACTCAACCCCCACATACTTGACTTGGCTAGTGCTGACCAGCTGACCAGCAGCAGTAGGACTGTCAGACTCACGCTACCTGTGTTCAGTGCCTGACGTCACTGCTTTTTAAAGGAGGAGAAACAATTTGGAATCACTCTCCTAACAAGACTCAAAACTCCTGGACAACCAGACTTCATGAGTTTTGCTCTTCCAAAATAAAATGTCCATAAAGTCAGAAGTAGCACATTATATCATACATAGTTACCAGTACCACTCACAGCATAGGTACAGTACAAGAGGTGGCTGCAGTACTTGTATCATAGCTTGGCAGTAATTCATCTCAAAATTTGGACAAGGTACGACTTTTTAAATAGCACTAATAATAGCACTGGACTTCATTAGACTAACCAGTCAAAAAAAGAAAATTAAGAGAATCGTAATTTTAAAGTGAGCAAAACTTTTAAATTAAATTTTCTTACTTGGTATCACAGAGAGAGATCTAAAAGAGACAAAAGTAAAATCCAGTCCCTCATCACCAAATCTCCAGGCACATACCTTTAACATAAGGCCTTCCTTCTACAGCCCCAAATTAGTATCGAGTTTTGCTCCAGAAAAAGGAAATTCCATCAGGAGTCTTCTACCTACCCAACCCTACTGCATCCTCAAGAGCAAGTTCATCCTCTTCATGGAGTAAGGTTGGCCATAAAGGAAAGGTACATCCCTAAGCACACAACCCTTTGGGGCAGGACAGTGATTCCGAAATGCACTGACAACCTCCATTGTGACATTTTCTGACTTTGAAATGTGCCCCATTACAGCATTAAGACACTTAATATAGCACCATATAATCTCCTATTTATAAAAAAGTAACCAAAAAACATGCTGAATTCTGAATTGAATGGACTCATTAAATACCCATTACACAAACCTGTCTTTGAGCCAATGGAACTAGTGATCATTTGCCCCTCAGCAGACTAGAAGCTGTTCTGCTGCAATGTGTCACAGGTACTTGCTAAGAGCACAGAAGCAAAAAGACATAGTAGCTCTGAATTTCATGCCATGGATTCCAAGGAGAAAAATCCAAGTACAGTCTCTTCTGATTCTTTTCCCTAAAATATGGCCACTTTCCCATCCAAGTGTTCTTCACATTCTGTTGCTCACTTTGCTTTCTTTTCCCAGCGTGATTCTCTCTCTTCGAAGCCTTCCATCCTGGTCCAACAGCTCTTTAGCAAGATGTGCTTCCTAATGCAACCCACAGAACTGCCACTTCACTGAATTCACACCTCCCTCCTACCCTTGCTTTGGTCACTCCCACGCTCCTACTTCCTTTGATCTCATTTGCAGGGTTATCAGTTCTGGTCCTGGTCACAGACCCACTTCCTGCTCAGCTTCCTTCATGCTTCAACATACAGAGGTACATCTGAGACACCTCCAAATTCCTGTTAGGTCTGCTCAATTCTTAAATTTAGCAACAGCTATTTCAAAGAAAAATTCCTTAACCACTGTGTATCTCACAGTATTTAGCATTACATTAATCACCTACCACTGTAACTTCTTATAACTTTGTTTAAAAATAAATTTTACAAATACTGACATTTTGAAATTTTTTATGCACAAATCCAATGTATACTGATGATTTTTCCCACTAAAAAGAGGACAAAAGTAGTTATGTAATAGGCTGAAATAAACAGGGCTCAGGTATAAAATTTAATAAGCAAAACAAACAAAAAATCCACTGTACAGTTTAAGTATCAGATACAATAAAGAGAATACCAGATAGATGCAGTAATATCTGTTATAAAGATATATTAGATACAAGCCCTTCAGAAAAGTCTAGAAAAGCACAGAGCATATAGTTGTACTGTTAGTGCTTCCACTTACCAGATGAAATCTTGTCTTCACACAGAAAAAGGACAAAAAATAGGAATCTAAATATAGCAATCTGAAACATGGTAACACTACCCAATACTGTTATCTTTCCCTGAAACAAAAATAGTTTGACAGCAGCTGATAGTTTCTCTAGCACATTCACAGCTATAGTATCTGTTCTGGTACAAGCCTGCGGAGCCTGCAGCAAGAAATGCCAGGAGTGCAAAAGACTTCATATGACAATATTCTACATCGAAGCTGTGCATGTCCTCAATTTTGCTTTTCACCACAAAGAAAGCCCAACTATACATTATGAATCAATCAGAAAGAGGGCATCTTTTTTTATGTTTTAATATAAATAACACAAAGTGTGGAACTTCACAGTGATGAGATGTCTAAACCAGAAGCATTTCTCCAGCTCTACAGCAGTTAAAACAGATTACATAATAATCCTTTACAGAGAAAGCTCTTACTGAATTTGAAAAAACCCTTTTATGTTGCAATTTTCAGAAAAGCGCCACACTAAAAATGCATTCCACTCATTCAGAAGCAACCCAGATGCAGTACTATAGAAGCTAAAGGTACTGCTCAATGCAATGATTCATAGTTTCTCTAATAGGAAGATTCAGCAGTTTTCAGACGAGACCTTTATTCCCTCTCTGAATAAATGATGCCTGAAATTTTTATTCTTGTTCTAATGGAATTTCAATGGCCTTCACTGCAAATCTACTGGAAATTTTCGCATATTAAGTGGAAAAAATTAAATGATGTTAACCACATTTTAATGTGATTAAGGCTGACAGGGTCATTATTTCTGCTAATCACTCAGTTTAAAAAGCTCAAACAAAACTTTGTAACAGCCAACGTTTTTTCTGTTTTTCTGTATGTCTACTGTAGTTGAGAATTAAAGCCACTACTGAATATGAAACACAGAATATATCACAAAGGGATATATCAAATGTTTGCTGCAATTTGTACATGGATGTCATCATAATTAATTTAAAATTTTAAAAAGGGGGGAATCATTCTTTCAGAATGTATAGCCCTTTACCCCTTTAGTCTTCCTCAATCAGAAGACAAATAGAACAAGAGAATACGTATTTCTTTTCCCATACGTCCTATGTCTTTACTGTGAACCAAAAGATATGTCTAATCACAGAAAATAATTTCTTAGAGCATTGCTGTTAGGCTCTGCAATAAGGAGTTCTGCTTATTACCATTTAGGTTGGCACAAGCTGGAAAATGGGCATAAAGAAAATAGAACAGAATGAGGAGCTAAGATTATATAGTTTTCAGAGTGTCTGGTAGTTCCCTTGCATGGAGGATCAACAATAGGACAGAAAAATAAGGAGACTGCTGTTCTGGTCAGGAGCTCAGCTCGGGAGGCACATCCTTACAGCAGCCCTCTTGCTCAAAGGTTTGGCACCGACAGCAGCAACTGTCAACAGAGCAACTCCTTCAGACCACAGAAGCTTTGAGGATGATTGCACAGGGCAGAAGGACTTCACTTAAAAAACAGACAAAACTTTGTCTTGTTCATACTACTGGAGGAAGGGATATATTGTTTGTGGGGTTTGTATTTTATTTCTTTCTGGGTGGGAGGAAGCTGTTCACAGGTTTTCTTAGGCTTGCATTTTGGGCTTTTTGAGGGATTACCATTTTCTGCAAAGATGACCACTGTGATGCTTACTGCCTGCTTAATAATTAATACCACCCTCTGTGAATCATCATTTCCAGATGACCTGGTACCTCTCATGCCATGTTATCTCTTTTGTCACAACCTCTAAATTTACAGATGTTTAAAAAAGAGAGGGGGAAAAAAGCATTTCAGCATTCATATTGGTTTTTTTTCTAGGTAACTTGCTTAAGTTACTTTAGAAGAGAAAGAAAGTGTGGACAGACTGATTCATATTGATCATTCCCACATGGATTAATAGATGCATTTTAACCTTACTGAACCACTAAAAACCGCTTCTTGAATTACAAAAAAAAAAATTAAACAAGATCATTACCTTATTAACCTTAGGGTATGTGACATTTATCTGAAAAATATTCTATTTCCCTCCTACTTCTTGGCAAAGTATATGAACACAGAGATTGCTAGATCTACTTTATGACTACAAAAAAAAAAAAAAAAGCTGAGTAAAAAGATGGCAATTAATTATACACAAGTCTTTTCATATAAGACTTTATTTCTGCTTTACTTCTTCATATCTCACATGTACTGCTAACTGTATTTCAACAGCCAGCAGCTTTTTTTCCTAACAAACATTCGCTTCACACCTGAATACTTTCCATAATAAGACAAAAAGCCCGATGACATTAGATGACGTACTATCAAGGAACAAACGACATTAACATCAATACATTACAGCTGTAGCTTGTGGTGTTCTGAAAAAGAAATGTTATTGGTATTGTTGCACTTCCTAGTTTTAGTGTGAAGCCATGCACTAGTGCATCAACTAACAACCCCACTGAATTCTTGTGCTCATCTAAGAAGGGACCCTGCTGAATGTCCTAATGCATCTTATTGTGAATCTTCAGCAAATAAAACTTCATGTATGAGCTCATGATGTGCTTTGCTGCTGGAAAGTCACAGGCTCTGTGGGAAGCTTTTTATCTTCCCAGCAGTCAGTTCTCTGAGAACATCAGTGCAGCTACTGTAGTTACCTGTAGATTACTTGTATTTTCTCACATCTGTGTCCAGCAATCTAAACCATGATGATAAAGGGTCATTAGGTTTTGAGTGAGGAAGGGGATGGACTAGACAATTTGCTCTGATAAGCTCCTTGTTGCGAGTGCCGGTTTAGAATGTGAAATGTGGGGTTATGCACATTCTCAACTCAAATTCAAGTGCTCTCAGAGCAGCAATTAAAAATAATGCTCAGTTCATCTCAAACTACATGAACACATCTTACCTGGAATTTTTACAATTAAAATATTGCAATAATCTAATTCTGTCATGGTAACAAGGACATCAACTCTCTATTAGCCACAAAAGAATTCCGGTACAATTACTAAGATAACTGCTGTTTGGAGCACAGCAAAGCAATTTCCCACAGTGGGGCTTACAGTTCAATTTACCAGTTGGGCAAATATTTTGTGCTCTGTAGTGGTCCACAGAGTTAACAGTTACCTGTAACATTTGAGTAGTGTTATACTTGGAGAAAACTTTTTTCAACCTAAACAGGTGTTTCAGCTTTATCCCTTCACATGAATACAGATTTTTTTCCCCAGCCCTTTTCTAAGAACTCTTTTAAGATTTTCATTTAACATGAAATGCAAATTTTATGAAAGAGCCAATGGGTCTATTTTCCTAAGCTACTCACAGTGAGATCTTGTAAGTGATAGGCTGCTTGGAAGAGGAATGAGAATAAGCACGATGTCACCTATAAAATTATCAAGTAACTTGATGAGGTGATAACAGGCTTTTTTCCCTTCTTCCTCATGGGATATGCTTAACTCAGTAAAAAAAAATAGTAATAATAAAAAAAACCCCAATCACATGAACTAAACAATAATGAAAGAAGGCTGCATTTTCATATGAAGCAAAAGCAGGTTATACCACAAATACAGTGTACAGTTCCAATGACACGGTCAGTGACAGAACTGTGAGAAGCCTTTAAAATATTTATCACGAATTTTTGTGTCAAACTGCAGCGAGTATTATGGTATTTTGTTAGGCAACAGATAAATACATGGAAATAAAAATGAGCCATTAAATATATCTTGGTCACTGTACAAGCCATCACAAGGAATTCAGGGATTTAAGAGCATGGAGAATGTAATTTCTACACTTCCCTCTTCTTGAAATTAGAGTAAAATAATTACCATTCAAACACTAACTCATCAGCTTAGATAGTTCAAAAGGGGTTTTCTCCATTGCCCTTGCAGAGATGATGATATCCTGCTATGTTGCTTTTGAGTCTTAATTTCAAGTCACTGAAGAAAAACAGAAGGCTAACACTTTACATAAAAAGGTCCATTTCCAAATTACAATAATTGTAACAATACATGAGCTCATAAAGGAATTTCTACCAAGATTCAAAGACAGCATTTGAAAATGAGCTCTTTAATTTTATCACTTTATTTTAAATATATACACTTTCTAGTTCTGACTGCTGCAAGGGAACTAGCTATATACACAATACTTGTTTTTTTTTTTAAATCACTCCATGGTCTTCAATGAAAATGCATCATTTCGAGAACATTAACAGTCTGCATTATAAGAAAAAAATGAATCCTTAATAATTATTCATACACCAAGTAGCTGTAAACCCAAATCATTTCAGAAGACCTGAATGTGTCAAGAACTTTGACAATTATGACTGGAGCCAGGAAACTGTAGCACTGCAGAATTTCTTATGAATTTTTCTACTTACTTTTTATAAATGCTGTCCTAGATGACAGCTTAATGTGTACCACATGCAATATTTATTCTTCTTCAGTGTCAGACTGTCTAGCCATCCAAGGGAATACAAAGAATGTCACTTATTAGGATAAAAGCACAAGGAAGGTAATCAAGGACATATGTAACATCAGCCAATCATGCCCTATTTCAACATCCTATTCCATTCATAACAGTTCAACAATTATTTGCTTACTGATAACTTGCTTTCAGGCTGTTTGTGTTCCCCATAATGGTGGTTTGCATTTATTTTGCTCTTTAGAATTGGACACTTGCTGCGCCATGCATGTTTGTCAAAACTTTCTATCTTCTGTCAGAAATAGCTTTAGCATATCAAACAATTTCTGTGTGTCAGAAATCAGTAATAGAACATTCTAGTTTCCTTCTATGTCAATAGGGTACTAACATAACTAGAGACCAGAAACAAAAGGCTATCAGACACCACATACTACTGCAAGACAGGCAGCTAAACCCATGTTTCTGTTTATTGTACTTTGATCAGATAGCTGTGTCTTTATGAAAAGCCTAGTACAAAAATTAGACTCTGAATGGAATGGAAATGTACTTCAACAAGTCACTGTCTGAGCACAAAGACATTAACCTTGCTATTAAACTTGAAAACTAAATTTCTTACTAGTCCTCCATGTCTCTTTACCGTCCTTCTACTTATTTATTTATTTTACCAAATGTCTATATGAAATACTTACAGACATCTTATCTGCTGATTCTAAACTATATGATGGACCAAGTTATGAAAAATTTGTTAGTTCACAAGACAAGTAGAGACAGGCAGATAGAGGGAGCCAAAGACAAACATTTACCCTCCATAAAGCTATTTTTAAATAATACTACTAATAATAATTTTTGGAAATCCTATGGGAAACTGAATACACATGCACATGCATGCACACTTCATTAATCTGAATATCCTGGGACATAAAGATTTTACTAAATAAAAAACAGGTATGCATTTAATGAGCCTCTGAAATAAAACATAAGCTGGAAGTACCATCACATGTTTTAGATCGGCAACATTGTGCAGGTTTTCAACATATTAGGTGTAAGATTTTATTTTTTTTTTTTCTTTAATAAAAACCATTTGGATTTAAAAACATTTTTGCTTCAGGAATGTACTACTGAGCCAATGCATGAGAACAAGAAGACTCAATATATAATGATTCTGATTAAATCCAATGAAGTACACAACCAGCATATACACCTAAGTCTCTTCCAAATAATTATCTTCTCAACATCTCTTCAGACTTCAGAAACTAATACCAGAGCACAGTAAGTCCCAAACATTATTTTGATTTATATTCTATTTAATTTCTCTCCAAATTAACAATGGAGCTCAAGCACTGGTGATAAAGGGTAATAAGATACTCATACCCAATGCCTCATCTGACAGTTCTTCAGTTAAACATATATAATGTACAAACTTTCCTCTCCAACTTAAACATGAACATGCATCTATTCCTGGTTTCTAGACAAAGACACACAGTTCCATCCACTGTAAGACTAGTGACTACCAACATCTCAACATTAGTCATCCATATTAGTCATTAGACGAAACTCTAGCTGTGAAAATAAAATACTATGCCAAAACTTTAGAAGGTAAAATATGTTTCCTGGGAAAAACAAGCAGTTAAATGAAAACATGTTTCTATATACTTAATACAAAATAATGAGCTGTAAATAACCACAAAATTAAAACTCTTTTTTTAAAAAATGCATCTGATTTTCAAAATAATCATCAATGAAAAATGTGTCTGCCAATGGTGAAACAAAGAAGTCACTCAGAAAAAGGAAAAGCCACAGGAATCTACATTTCCAATTGTATAAAAGAATCATCCTCCTCAAATATTATTTTTCTATTTATAATAAACATTTGACTGCCTAATGTTTCCATGTAGTCCCTATTTATAGAAAACAGAACAATGTTACAGAATGTATTCCCCCAGAGAAAGAGATGTTGCAGACCATTCACAAAGACCAATTTCAAGATGAGTATTTTTCCCAGATCCTACAGGAATCTCAAAAACCGTGCATGAGAGAAATAATGGTAGGTAAAACAAAATTAGCTTCAACCAAGAGAACTTAAAGATATTAACGCAATTCTGTAGGAAGTAATAGCATGAAATGCTTCAAGAAATCAATTCAATAAACAGAATTTTAGACAGATATACAGGTACTTGTCTGCAAATCAAACACTGCAATACTGAGTAACACATCACAAAAAGAAAGATCCCTATCAATTGGGACATTGTTCGAGAGGTGGTATTAGAGCAACACTGATTGCAGCTCCCAATCCAAAATAATAAAGCAACAGGAGTGTATTTTCTTGCTATTTCTTAACACAAGACAATATTAAAGTGTTTTTTGCTTTAACAAATGTCTAAAATGAAAGTTAATCTGCCCGTTATTTCAACTGTTGATGCGCCTAACACCAGTGTTCTCCTCTCAAAACCCACCAGTCACAGGCAGCAAGGAGGTATTCAGATGCTCACACGGAGGAGCTGCTCTCAGCACACCAGGTGAGACCACAGCCACTCACCTCCAAAGTCATTCAACAGCTTCCTCTCCATTTTCTGATTCTCAATAGACCCTCACAAGAAAAACCTGCTGGTTTTTAAATGCCACGTCAGACACAGGAACAGTGATCCAAAAGATCGGGACATAACCTCATAGTATCTATTTTCCCCTTGATTTGAAAGAGAAATTTATTTGCTTTAAAGGCTATGCACAACTTCTATGCTGTCTAGTTGACAAAGACAGGCTACCAATGCTCATTCATTCTGAGAGGGACAGGGCTACTTAAATGAATATGAAGAAGAAATAAGTAACTTAATATTCAGTAACTTAAGGATAAACGACTGCTAACAAGAATGATCATCTCTTGCAAAAATCTCTATTAGTTCATTTGTAAAGCAAAACAGGGCAAAACCTCTTCCTATTAAAAACCCCAAATTCTGCCTTCTAGGATAAGACCTGCTCATTAATGGGACACTAATGAGCTCATAAGAAAAACCACGGCATAGACAGGTCAGTCTTTACACTTCTTTCTCTGCCAAAACTCCCCTCACATGCAGAAAAAGATAACTTGATAAACTAGAGCATATTAGGAATAGCATTTTAACTACAAGGAGAGAAGTGTAACTGGACCTTGGCAATTTGCATCACAAAATATTTTAAAAATCAATGATAAAGAGAAAAATGCAGCAGAACAAAGCTCAGTCTCCAAGAAAATTTACACACTCATTTGCAATCCAAGAATAATCCTAATCCCTGGGAAATTTAATTGAGGAAACTATTTTACTTTACTTTATTCTTATTCCTTCTTCACTATTATAGCCAAAAATCAGTGCAGTGAAGGCGTCTGTGCTTCTAACACTCAACAACCCAAAAGAAACAAAGTCTGTTCTACTTCTCCATTACTAACGATTTTTCTCATCAGGATCTTCAAATGTGAGAGATTTTAACATAAGTATCTACAGGCTTACATGTACAGTCAAACTGCTTTACTCTAAAATAAGTAAGAGTGACGAGTGACATTCACTACTGAACTATTTACCACTAAAAGTAGGATTTGAAATCTGCGTCTGAGATAATGATACAATAGTGAGATGACAGCACCAATATTGTGGCTAATACCCTATTCTCCTCCAAACATTTCTGAGGACCTGTTGATGAGGTTGTGTTGATGATGCTCAGGACTAACAACCCTGGACTGAAACATACTGTAAATTCCAGAATCTGGTCCTCAGTATGAAAGCTGGTTTCTTAAGCTGCTTACTGCTTTCTTCCATTCTTTAACAAAGACAAGTAAGTAAAGCACAGTTTCTCCTTCACTTTTTCCATTTCAGTGTTTAGGACACCACTGTCTTGGAGTACTGTGAAAGAGAAAGGCCTAGTCTCCTAACTATAAGCCAGTTTGAATCTAAAAACTTAAAACATAAAAAGCAAGGTGAGACACTCAGCTAAAAATCTCACTTAAAGAGTATTAAAAAAAGTACAAGCTACTGAAAATCCCCAAACTCATTAGTTGTCAGTAAAACTAATACAGTAAACCTATATTGAACTATACATTGGTAAAACTCTGCTTTAACCTATCATCAATACGAGGGAAGCATTGCTTAGCCCGCTAAGACAGTGACAGCACTGCTCAGTGAGGGACCACAGCTACATACAACAAGCACTTAAATGACTGAGCACATTTGGATGGCCTTCGAAAAAGAGGACTGACAGAACATAGTGTCTTGGCAGATGTCATTCAGGAGATAAATCACTGATAACCTTCCAGAAAAAAAAAAAAGGCAATTATTAGACAATATCGATATTTTCATTGGGTAACCTGATTTTAAAGTAGACAACATCTCCCAAAAAACTTCACCTATTATTTCACCAGCACCAAGATTTTTAGGGAAATAATGAAGAAAACTGAGGCATGAACAACAAGTTTCTCCACTGTGGAAAGTAAGCAGCAGAAAACTGAAGCTTCTTTACACAGCATAATGGGAAGAAGGAAGAACAGTTATCCATTACACAGTATCCAAACTTATACTCAAAAGACATCTCTGCATTTCAGGTTTTCTTCTGAGCAGTTTAAGCATTCTCTAGTTTTAAACACCTAAGCTCAGAAAGGATTTTATACCTCATTATACATCCAGAGTCGGAAACACCGCATTGCAATAAACGACAAAATTTACATCATTTTCTTTGAGAATGTCACCTTGTAACGTATTTTTGCAGAGGTTCCTATCGCTGCTGCTCTGTTATTTATAAACTGAATTAATCCAAGTTGTGTAATTAATTGATCTGGAATCTAGTGCAACATTATTCTTTCCCTTAGTATTTAGTATCTTAAGCAGTATGAGTTTATTAAAGAGACAAAAATATTTATTTGAAGTCCTAATCCCAATGAAGACCAGGAAGAAACAAAGCTTCTTAAGTGTTCAGACAGTACATACTAATAAAGAAGCCCTTTCTCACCCAGCACAGGTTTGGAAACTTTTTAAGCAGTTAAGTTTTTGCTTGTTGCAAGTTAGTACTAGATTTTGTGTTGCTTTAGATTTTGCCTATAAAAGTCCAAGAGTTTAAATAAAATATCATACAAATTACTTGATTCCTCAACTGCCATGGCAGATTAAAAGAAGCACTGTTAGCAGATAGTAATCTGGAAGGCTACACAAGCCAAGTATAAAACTGGTAGGGCATCCAAGCACCCATGACTGCAGTCATTCAACATTACAACTGAGCACACCGAATTGGGTATAAACAGATCGGAAACTACAGTGATAATGGCCAAACCAGAAAATTAAGAACACTGAGAAGAGCATCTGCACAGAGAAGAAGAAAAGGAAGAGGAGACGGGAAGCAATGCTGAACTGTTCAAAGGGAGGTTTGGATGACATGCAGCTAACAGGACACGGATCATACACAGCAATGGAGAGAAGTTGCTTGTAGCTGACACAGATGCTCTCAGAGTACAAGAAGCCTGGTGGGTCATGGCTGCTGTGCTGGTTTGGATGCTGTGGGATGCTGGGCTGTCACGTGTCACTCAGAACACTGGAGAGACTGTCCTTCATTTCCCTGCTCACCCTGAGCTCTACAGTCTGCAGCCTTTGATGAGTTCTAAGCATAGTGAGATGGTACCTTCATTTGTTCAGGACAGGCCTTCCGAAAATCCAGAATGTTTCCCTCTACTATGGCCACACCTCTCTTTACTAGTTCAAGAGTCAACATATTCTAAGTAAACTAGTGAGGTTTTATCTCCTGACTTTGCAACCTACACTTCAGCTATTTAGTAGTGCCATGCCATAATCAGGTGGACCAGGATTTTTGAAAAAAGCATCACCATACAACCCTGCCCATTTTTAAAACATACAGAAACATCTTATTTGAAAAGTTTTGCTGTCCTAATACATAGGAACCAAGACATTTGGCACAGCAAACTTGCTATCAGAGATAAACCATCACACCTGGGAAAAAGGTGAACACTGGAATGAAGTCAGACTCCAGGACGGTGCTTTTGCATCTGGAGTGAGGTTACGCACTGAAGCTGAGAATGGGACCCATGTTTCCGTGCTTAAAGACAGGCGCCAATACCTGCTATGCATTCACATTCAAACAGACAGGGGACTCCAGAGGGGCAGGTAAAAGAAAGCAAAGCAAAGCAGGAAGTCTGGTGAAAGAAACCATCCGGACCAAAGGACAGGCCTGGAACTAAGCCAGCAAGAATAGGATGAAATTAAAGGAGAGGGAATCTGGTAAAGACCCATAGAGAACACATCAGCTAGGAAAACGGTGGGGCAAAACATATGGGATAAACTAAATGAAGTCACTGGAACTGGCAAAACAGAAGACTACAAGAAGTCAATTGGCAATGTCAAGACCCAGTGCTGGAAAGAAAACAGACTGCCACTTGGTTGATGGATGACTAATTAATTTGCATTCATTGATTCATTTGTATAAGAAACAGTAAAGAACAACTGTTTATTAAGCAAACAACATGTACTATCCCCTACTATACTAGGTAAGTGCTCTATGAAACACATACACAATTCTCTAGTTTTGACAGCCTGAGCTGTAAGATTGTCTCAGTCAGGCAGTAAAAATGCAGCAGGATGCCTAACTTAAGGATATGGTTAGCTTTGAATACCTGACTTCTCAACTTCCGTGTGTAAAGCTTCACTTATACCTAGATAACATCAACCATCTCCTAATAATCTTCTAAAGCATTTCAGTTGTAAGGCAGGAACGTGAACTGTAATATATTTTTTAAAATACTATTTTCTGCATTTGTCAGCATAGAAGACAACCTTAAAATCATTAAGCAGCTATGTCAAGAAAACATCTCAACACCACCTTGGCATTAGAACTTATGATTTTAAAATTCCTTCAAATAATTTCTCAAATACTTTTATTAGAATAAAATGTAACTGCATAAACATCCATACCTGCAGAAATACAACCAAGAACTCCAAGTCTCTATATATTACCGTAAATGGTAATAAATAACTCCATTTATAACTTTGTTTCATAACTCGTTTAAAAGTGAAAGACCGAGTGAAACAGATAAATTCACACTCAAACCCATGGAGCGTTCTGTTTACTTGACCCTCAATATTTCTTTCTTCATGTCAGATTTCCCTACCCCCTCCCTTTTTTTTTCCTTTTTTTAATATTCAGAACATCTGAAGCAGTATGAAAAAGACAAATAGAAAAGGATTATTCACTCTCATCATACAAGATCTAAGGAGCATCAAATGGAATTATGATGTGGCAGATCCCAAACAAGCATAAGGAAGTACTTCTTACATACAGCACATAGTTAAGCTGTGGAAGTCCCTGCTCCAGGATATTGGGATACCAAAAAAGTATACTGGGTTCAAAAGGTGATTGGGTAAATTTACAGAATAAAAATCAGTCAAAAAGTATTAACCACAAGTATATCATATCTGGCTTAGGCAGTTCTACAATAACAGATTGGAAGAAGCTGGATGCATATACTCTGTTTGCTTAATTTGTTCCTACAATCTTCCCTGGACATCTGTTAGTGGCCTATCAGACACACGATACCGGAAAAGATGGACCTTCCATCTGACCTAATTATACCTCTTCTAGCTTAAGAACACGAAAAATGCTATGAAAATTAATGGGCAAAATTTTATTTATTATGACATATATGTAACTTTTCTAAATACACAGCAGCAAAATACTAAGTCCCCCATCCTATCAACACTGATCAACATTTTTAACAGAATGCCTACTGTAACATTTTGAGAAAAAAATCCTTATAATAATGTTAATATACATTTGGATATTGAACAAGTCTGAATTATATTAGAGAAAACAATGTTCAGAAATCCAAAATTAAATCTCACACAATTCAGCTACAATGCTAGAGATACTAGAAAATCTTCAGCAACATAACTGGCTTTTTGAATTACAGTCAAGCATAGGATGAAATTCACTTTATTGGACCTGAGAAGCCGAGTCAAAAGATGCAGCTTTAACATACACAGTATTTCTGGTGCTTGCTGCAAGTAAGTCCAAAATACCAAACCAAACCCAATGCTAAGCATGGTCCACTACCTTTACTCAACAATTAGCTCAATATAGTTCATATTTGGAATTCATCCTAAGAGCCACTACAAGCATGCTCCTTAGCAAGACTAAAATGTAAAGCTTAAATTAGATGAAGGGCTGATAAATCTGATAGCCTGGATTTATGTCACATCCTGGGACTCAGAATGCAGTTTTAACTGATTATTATTATTATTATTACTGTTATTGTTATTATTATTATTATTATTTAGAGTATTTTCATGGTAAAACTCAAATACAGTATATACCATGGTTAAGGTACTAGATCCAGATTTTAAAAAAATCTAGGAATTACTAAGAGTTTAAATATTCTTTTAGAGCACAGCAGCATGTATGAAGAATTGTTTCAGTGGATTCCCCCATAAACATCAAGATTACTGTCATCTGATCATAACACAAGTGCGACTAACACAGCTGCCATGTCAGCTTCTCTTCAGGGGCTAGGTCTTAATCATAAATCAACTGAATGACTAATTCAACACTGTTAAAACCAGCAAGTAACTGCTTGGAGCCATTCCAGTTTTTACATCTTTCAAAAGGTCAATACACCTACTCAAACACACAATAGTCCTATCTTTCACAGTGTTTTCTTCTTTTCTTGGATTGAAAAATAACACATTGGCACTTATATTTAAGTGTGTTGTAACTAACAATTATAACATTCATTAATTCTCATTAATTCTCAAAGAGTGACCCAGTAAAACAAAGACAATTTTAGTTTTCCTCTACACCCAAAATCAAAAAGCCTCTCCTCTCCTTTTCTGTTTTTAAACACTTTCATAGTTGCAAAAGTCTGATGAAAACATTTTATAGCTGAGCATTTCTTGCATTAACGTTACCTTTGTTATAGTAATATTATGAATTAAGCTCAGAAATGAGCTTTTTTGAAAAGAACAACTACGACTAAATGTGGCTTGTATTTCAAATATGAATACCTACCCCTCAAAATAATAACAAAAATCACAAAGTGGCATCTAGCAGTAAAATATATTCTAATCATTTACATCTGCTTGCACCACACAAATGACAAAAGCCTACCGTTAGCATCCTTCATAGAAAACACTTATTCTGCCCTTAAATATAAAAGCTATGTTGCATAAACAGAGGATTTAAAACTGTGGCAGAGTAGCTGAAGGAAAGGAAATGGCAATCTTTCTGGTTCTAGTAGATGCCTTTCCCTATCACACAATGTTTCCCACTCATAAATACATGACAAATACTTCCTCAATCATTTTTTACGAGCAGGGATGCACAGGGGGTAGTCAATGGCTAGCTTGAGGGAAAATAGGAACAGCAGGAGGCAGAAACTGTACTGAAAATGGCTATGTGGTAAATTCTCTTCTGGAACATCACTCAGATACCCAGGCTTTGATCTTTCAGCTACAATTACACTCACATCCATGAGATCTGAGTATACTTTTTAAAAACTAAATCATTAATTGTAGTAGAAACAGTTAAATGGCTTCATTATATGACTCTTCAACTCAAACATCTGATTTTTTACAAATTAAAAATTGCAATTTATCCAAAGATTTGCTTTCAATTGGGTTTAACTATGTCATCATCACAACTAGTCTCACAAAAACATGGGGTGACTGGCGACAGCTAAATCACAGACTGGCGTCGCCTAAGTAGTCTGGCTACCATTAGGGACTGGGAAATGGTATTTACTGTACAATTAGAGCCAGTGAGCTCTACCTGTAATCATCCAAATACAGGTGTGAGGATCCTTTTTTGGACAGAGAAACTGACTCATCCATTTTCATATAAACTTCCACGTCTCTACTGTTACAACAAACCTTAAGAAACCACTGCATTTTTACTTTCAAAGAAGTATCACCTTACAATAACAGAGCAAATACGACTACTCTGATTTAAATACTTCCTTGGGTAGAACCACTTCTAATACTTAAACTGTCATACCCAGAAAATATTTAGAGGAAAAAATTAATTTGAAATTATAAAATTGGGCCAAACATGAAGAGCTTACATTATTATATCACTTGTCAAGTCTATTCTGAAGTCCGTATTTGGGACTGAGAGGGTTTGCTACTAAAATACATAAAATTTTGTTCTTTAGTACCAACACAAAATGTCTTGGAGTATCAAAAGGACAGTTTTAGTTGCAGTAATTTCACAGAATTTATTCTAATGATTTATTGGAGTTAACCATCTGACATTAATTATTGTTTTGGCTTCCAGTCTATGAATGTTTATTTTTCAGTTTAAAGCCTTCTCACTCTTTGATATCATATGGAAATGAGAATTTTTAATGGAAAATTGAAACCATGTGCATCTAAGTACTTAATGAAGTACAGGGAGAAACAGAGGGTGTACTTTAGGAGAATTCAGATATTCCGCTTTAGATACTTTTGATTTGTTTGGATGAGTTACATGAATATATCTGTTCTCAAACATACATTTATACATCTTTAAAGTATCTCACAAGTACAGTGTTTAAAATTCTGAATTGTAAGAAAAGATTTGCTGTTTGGTTGGGTTTTCTTAAACTAAACACACTGCTATAGATTTTCCTTCGTCGTATACTAACTGCCCAGTCTGTTCCCTCCTCCACAGAGCAGAGCCATCTAGAGCTTCCAGGGACATGCTAATGCTGTACTTCTCAACACTGGATTCCCACCACACACCTGCCATGTTAGGACTGGATCTTCATCCAGTTCACTGAATGTCTGATAAGACTGATTTTATAACCATCACGTAACTGAGTCACAATATTGATGTCAGAAACACCTGACTAAAACCTGAGCTATTCATGGCATTAAAGCCCATCAAGAGGCCTGTAAACCACAAGCATCATACAACAAGTGGTAAGACAGCCAGACACCCAACTGCAAACAGAAGAGTAACGTTAAAATGTGCAATTTTGTTTGAAAGACTTCAGTGCCACTCACATAGCTTTAGTCTTTTGGCATTCAATTCATTTTTTTTGGAATGAAAAAGATGTTGTTCAGACAACCAGCATTATAGAACATGATAAAGCCATATGCTTATTTAAATTAGTACTTCTAAATCAAATCTACTGTCTTTAAAGTTAATGGATTCATGTTAAAACGTAAGGATGGAAAGCATATTCTTTTTCTGCAGTTTCAGTCAAGGTTTCACCATATGCATTGTACTCAAGCAGCATGTCAATGGGAGCATAACAAGTAACAGAAGTGCAAGATTAGTTCATATATGTATTTTAATTAATAACCTTGGTGATCTAAATGTGCAAAGAATTACTGACAATTGAAAAATGTGAAACAGAAATATAAATCTAGACATTTAACCTGTACACACTCACCACTTGTTTTTCTTTCTAATGTAGTCTTTCTCAGAGAGATTAACCAAGTAGATCATCGGTTTTGAAGTAAAAAACAAATGTTTGTTCAAAACATCAATCTGGAAGTGAGAATAGAGGGGGAGAATTTTAAAAACAGTTTATATCAACTTGAATTAATTTTATGATCACTTTCCCTATGGCATGTCTGAGAAGGCTACAGAATTCAAGTGTAATACATGAATCACAGATAAGCATACATTCAGCTAATAAATTTAACATTCAATACACTACGAATATGAAATCTAAAAAAAAAAAAGAAACCAACAACTTTAAAAATAACCAGTAACAGGTAGCAAAATTAGAAGTCAATTCATGGAGTAATATTTATAGCCTACCTCTTTGTCATTCCAATCATGATAGAAGCGGACAGCTTTCTTTTCATCTATTACCCATGTCTTGATTTTGCACATTACATCCTATGCAAGATCAAAAAAAAAAAAAACCAAAGTCAAAAACTCAGCTGGATATCAAGACTATTCTCTTCCATAAACAAGGCATGTATCAATTAAGATTCAAAACATACATACAAACTAGAAGTTAGATAATACCTCTTAGAAACAAATTTTTACTCTCCCAGAAAAACAGAAATTGCTGCTTTAAAAGTCACTGAAGAGCAATATGGATTATAAAAGTCATCCAAATCCCACATTTAGAAAGTTACATACACAATACTCAAGTATCATCTCTTGTCACCAAGAACATCAGCAGAGCTCATTCAATACATGTAAAAATCAGTACATTTTAGATTGCTTTTCGAACTCTGTAAGATGCAACATTTCAGCATCCAGCGGGAGAGACCACATACAATATAAACATGCCATTAAGAAAAGGGAATGGGTGGGACAAAACACAGCAAATATTTTTTTTTTAAATTGTGAGCAAAAGAAATGGAGCCTATTATTGATGATCCACCCTCAAGAAATTAATTCAAACGGCCAAAGCCCTTTTTATTCCGCATTAATTTTTCGCCAACACCTTCTCCCTCCCCCCCCAAAATGAAACCTGCCAAAGCCTCCATTACACAATGGCAAGAGCCTTGCACTGGTGACCTCCAACCAGCTGCATTCACTTTCAGAACATCTCTCTCGGCAGGAAATCTAAAGGCCTTTTAGTTAGCAAGCTAGTGTGCATTCAGAAGGAGTAACTGCAGGAAGAGCCCAATGTGCTTTGTTTCTCTGGCCTTTCTTCACAGAAAGATTAATCATCTGTGAAATGGAAACGGCAAACAGCAAGTGACACAAACTGAACCCTTCAAGCCTTTCCTCATCAGTTTTGTGGTCGTGAATCCGAAAGCTGCGTGTGGCACGGTTTTCCTTACAGGCAGGTGTTAATAAAAGGCTCTTGGGTCTGAAAGGTCAAACTCTGCTCTTCTAGGAGTAGTACATTTTAGAGTTGCCTATTTTTTGTTGTAGATAATTTATGATCATGCTTTAAATAATGCATTTTTTTCAGTTGTAATTGATGCAACTACGCATTAAGATCTTTAAAATACGAGGAAACATTCTGTGGACTGTTGAGCTCACATTTTTTGCACTTAATGCTATGCAGTTGAAGTACATTTATTAACAACCATAAATAACATCAGTATTTACTACTGTCTTTTCTAGTCTTGCAGTAGCTTTAGTGGAGGAAAAAAAAATAAAAGAAAAAGCTCTTCTAAATCTTCAGATCCTGATTTGAAACACTCCAGGAACAGGACTCCCCACAGATTTTAACAAGGAAGGGGCAAGCTAAAACTTTTAATGAAATCTAACATGTTCTGCCTAAGAATAATCACTTTTACTCTCCTATAACTGAATTTCACTCATAAATGTTTAAAAGTGGCTAATATAACACCATTTCCTACAAGGAGAAGATCAAAATGCTATATTACAAATGCATTATGATTAAAAAAGCACTGTGCAGCTTTGCTATTAACTGTTCTTTAAACCCTAAAAGGCTTCCCATAGATCTCACTTGGCACTGCATATACAACCTTTGACAAGTAATGTAGACCATTTTTATTCATTGCCTAAAATTGTAGGCAATTATGTGCGTCACACTGGCCACCTGCAAATTCTGAATGCCTGCTCCAGTTGTCAGAGCGAAAAACTAATGTCGGAGGGGATTAATCTAGGGGGAGAGAGTCCTCTTTAATGGCTCCAGCAGGTGAAATGGCCCAGCTGGTTACTATGATGAGTGGCCAGAACAGTTTATGTAGAGCCATGCAACAAGATTACACATAAAGAAGAAAACAGTGGTACCATCTTATCTTTAACCCTATGTGCTTTCTATTTTTAATTAATCAGTATAAACAAGATAAGGGAAGCAATTCTACCAGTAAGTACTTTTCACTTAAGATCTTTATCCTCAGCTTCTCTTTATATAGATACATAGATAAAAATCAACACAATCACAAAGATTCCTGTTCAGCAGTGAAGGAATTCTGGTTACACACTATTTTGGGTTTTGAATTAGTTCTGTAGACACCTACCACACGGCTTTCAGCATTACAGTTTCTCCCACAACAGCAACGCATTGCTACATATAAACTGGAGTCAATAAAAAATTGACTGAATAAAACCCACTATAGCAGAAGTCACCAGAGCCAAACTTTTAAGTTTCTGCTTAGGCAGAAATGAAACGTTTTGTAATCACACTGTAAGGGGAGCTATACAACACGGAACCTCTAGGAAATTTCAAGCATCAACACAGCAAATAAAATTTGGCCTTTCTAAAGCCTATCTAAGCACAGAGCTGCCAATCAAAACCTCTCTTCCACATTCTTACAGTGACACACAGTCTAAATCCATTTTGGCACTGACCTAATTTTAAGAAGTTCTTGTTTACGTACCTGACTTGGTGCTGTTTGCAATTGTTGCTCTAAAGGAGTGATTACATGGACAATTTCCACAGGTAAGGCTGACCCACAGCTTTAAATGCTGGGGAGAACTGACAACCGTATACTCACAATTTTATTTTGCTTTTATAGGGAAGTTGGCAAAGCACTGGAAAACTTTCTTTACATAAAATAATGAAAACTTGTAAGCAAATGCAGCATTTTTGGATGAAGCTCATGAAGCAGTGAAACACAAAGTTGTTCTCTGATGGACTATATGGGCAGCAATCACACCATGCAGAATGTAAGGTGAACAGTCCAGAAAGTTAAAAATGGGTCAGCTGAACTTAGATTCCTCTGCATCAGTGGTGGTGTTCCACTGAAATGGGACTTAAGTCCTTAAGAGGAAATTGTTAAACACAAATGACAATATTAAGAAAGGCACATGTTTCCACATATTTATTTTTAACTCAGCTGCCCCAATACTCTAAATAAACATACAAATAGCTCATTTTAGTGTTATTTCTCATGCAGCACCTTTTAAAATTATTTGCTTCTATTTAGGACTGGTGAAAGAGCATAACCTTCTCTATCACTATACCAGTCATTTAAACAAATTTAATCACTACACAGGTTAACTTTGAGATACTTCAAAACAGATTACAGAGCAATGATCAGCTTTGTTTTATTATTTCTGGCCTCCCCAATTGTACACTTTGAGGTCAATCTGCCACCAGCAGAACTATCCACTTTACCTTCTTTGATGAGAGGGGTACTCTTGTTTTCCAGCTAGCAACATCGTAACAAGAGCCATTCAGAAAGCCACCAAAAATCCCTCCAAATTCCAATTTGCTAACAGTTGTCAAGGCATATGAAATACAGCAAACTTAATGAGTATCAAATACTACTGTTTTAAAAATCAGTTAATTTCTGACTATATGCATGGCAATATATTTAGCACATACGAATACTCAGTATATTTAGCCATTTGAAATACAGTGATTTTATCTACATCCTGCTCTCATTTTCCAAAGACCACAAGTAGTCAACCCACAAATGCGAAGCAGGACATTCACAGTAAGTCCAGTGGTATAAAATAATGAAATACATGTAAATTGCATATAGCAGATTCACCAAGACCTACTCATGAGACACTACTGCGTACAAAAATGTGCATACATTAATAGACTTTCTGGTTGAGTGATAGTACTAATGTGTGCCAATGCCAAATTCTCCTTACAGCATGAGGGACTAAACTGAAGCTTGGAAAACTCACTTGCCTACTTGGCATCAGAGAATTGTGATTTTTTTGTTGTAAATTAGCAGGGCATGTAATTAACTTCCGCAAATTTAATAAAGAAATAAGCAGTTGTGAGGATTATCACTTCACACTTCAAAGTGCAAGCGAATTCTCTGTGATCCTACAGGCAGTGCAAAAGTCTCCACTACTACAGAGTAACAGTGAGTACAGTAGGGTCTTTCCCTCACCAAGGGAAGTATGGAGTGTTTCTCAGCACCTTATTCATTCCCTTCACAACTTCCAAGATGTAAAAACTTACCATCTCCCTGTAAAAGCTTCAAAAGCACTTAAATACATTTGATTAAAATGTTTTAATTATCTGAAATTCTATTATTTACACTGCTCTGCTGCTTGGAAAAGCTTCAAGGAGTACCTAAAACATTATCTGTAGCTCTTAGTTAGCTCCTCTCATTTCATTTCAAAGTCCAACATCATTCCATATCAGTAATGAAGGTGGTAGTGAATAAATAACATATTCTGACTTCCCTAAAGAATCCGGCTCAGCGGCAGAAGGTGTTTCTTTAATAAATCACTGCATATACTAAATGGAGTCAACACCACCTACCCAGTAGGTCTCAGAATGTACCTGTAAATATAAACCCTAATGTGTGTGTGAACAAGCTCTTTGCCTTTCACCGGTTACCATCTTTCAACAGCCAAAAAAGGCCATGTTATTGACACACACATTCTGAGGACAGGAAATAACTAACAACAGAAACCTACGTAGGGAGCAGTACTGCCCCACAGCTTTAGTGAAAGCAAACGATGCTTCCACTAAAAACGAAACACTGAAGTTCATACGCTGCTGGGCAGGGGAAAAAGGAGGGTGGATACAGTATTTACCAACAGAGGACTTCCCTCTGCCAGTGACTGAGAAGCCTGGAGGGTCACAAGTAAATGAACTGTACTGTAACTAGAGTGTATAAATAGCCTAATGTCCAACGGAAATAATTCTACACTTACCTCTGCTGAAATAAAGAAAAACTGGAGAAAAAACAGAGTGCTTATACATGAAGACCTCGTGTTCCTAAATTCTATGCTTTTATTCTTATTGTATTTTATATAAATATATATAT
>WBMY01006402.1:401934-421902 GCA_013397315.1 Donacobius atricapilla | reverse complement strand
TAGCACTTAAATAACCTTGGAAAAAGTTAGAGGTGCCCCCATTTTCTACCTTGTTAGTTAGAGCTCATGACTCATGAGACTGTAATATAGATAAGAATTAATAAACACTGAGTCCGAACAACCCCAAGCTAATTTGAATGTGTGACAGCCCTAGCAAAATCTACCAGTTAGTTTGTGTAGTGCTCCCCAAAGCCTGCCATCCCAAATATTCATCTCCCAGCCCCTCTGCTGTGCACCTCTCCTTTGCTTTCTCTGTCCTGGCTCTCTCTACAGTCCACGCAGGGATTGCAGCTCCTATCAAAACGCTGGAGCCGCCTCACCTTCCCTCCCCAGAAACACTCTGATGTGCCTGCAATGATTCTCCTGGCACAGACACCTTTGTCAAGCATCCATTGGTGCTCGGTTTGAGGATCCTCTCCTTTCCCCACCACGTGTTCCCCTCCCAGTTGCCCAGACCCACATACTGGTGCATGGCATGTCCACGGGGTCGGCGTCTGCCCGGTAATATCCATTTCGGCACACGCAGTTCGTGGCCCCTTCCGAGGTTGTCCGGCTGTTGATGGGGCAGTGGACACACCCTTCATCCCCCTGGCTGGCCTTGAATGTTCCTGAGGGACAGCCTGGAAGAGAAGGAGAGCAGTGGTGAGCAGTGAGAAGAGGGCTGAGGGGATGCCTGGAGCCCAGCACTGCTGCCAAAACAATCCCTGGGGCTCCGCAGAGTCCAAAGGAAATCCTGACAACTGGAGGTGAACACAGCAGAGAAGGAGCAGCTGGTTGGAAGGCTCTGAGGAGGCACCTGCAGAGATGGGACCCCTCTGTCCCCATTCCCCAGCCATGACTACAGAACAGGGATTGTAGGAGTGCAGAGGGGACTTTTAGCCACTGCCACATAAGAAGATGTGAGTGTCTGTACCAGGTCAGACCGCAGACACCACAATCCTGCCCCCAGTAGTGACTGTCGGGGGGGTTGGTTGGATATCAGGAAAGGTTCTTCCCCCAGAGGGTGCTGGGCACTGCCCAGGCTCCCCAGGGAATGGGCACGGCCCCGAGGCTGCCAGAGCTCCAGGAGCGTTTGGACAGTGCTCCAGGGATGCCCAAGGTGGGATTGTTGGGGTGTCTGTGCAAAGGTCAAAGGTTAGCTTTTATCCCTGTGAGTCTCTTCCAAGTCAGGATATTCCACGATTCCACGCCCACCCAGGGAGCAGGGCATGAACCAGCTGCACGTGTTGCCCTCAACACCTCACCATTCCTTTCCAAGAGGCAGCTCCTTGCACTCAATACCCCACGGGGGTGTTTCTCCCACTATGCTACCCACTTACTGTTTTATTCCCTGCAAACGTCCTGCATCTGTTTTACCCATAAAGAGCCCTGTGCTGTAACCACGCACTGCAGAGAGAAACTGCTGCTCTCTGCTTCGAAGCCAAGCTGCCACCCCTGAGGCCATCCCACATTCCCATTGCTGATGGACACTCAATCCGCCTTGTCCACGACCCCTAGAGTTGTCCAAATCTCTGTCATGCTCCACACTGCATGACAACATTCACTGTTTTATTATCTTTTTTCAGCAATGCCCACATTATTTTTAACCACCACTGGACTGTCTGTGAAAGCCCCAAGATCTGAGTTGTGAGGGACTTTGTACCAACTCCCAGCTCATCTCTGTGCACGTGTGTGTCAATTGGTCTACTGGAAGATGCCCCTGCCCATGGCAGATGGTCTTTAAGGCACCTCCAAACCCAAACCATTCTTTGATTCCACCATTCCATGAACCTGGGGTTGTTTTCTCCTATTTGTATCACCTCCAGTCTTTCTGAATTCCAATTGCCTTCTCATTCCCTGGTCATGCTGTCTCCTAGAGTCCTTTTGCAACTCTCCACAGAGTTTTGTCTTCATGACTTTGTAGTTGTGGCACTTGGGGACATAGCAGTGCTGGGCTGATGATCCTAGGGGGCATTTCCAACCTTAATGATTTTATGACTCAATATTACAAATAAATTGTTGGTTCTGCTGAGCAGCAACAGTGGGCTGGGCTCTCCCTCCAGGGCTCTGAGCACCTCACAGGTGAAGAAGATGCTCCAGAAGCAGCAGCCACTCAATCCCACGTGTCCAGCCCCACTGGGTGGGCCAGGGGGACACAGGGTGCCTAGAGCAGATGGTGGTGAAGGCTGGACCATGCTGCGATCCAGCGCTAACAGATCCAGCACGCATGGATAAAAGCTCTCAGCTCCAGAAAGTCCCTTCCAAGGCCAGCGATCATCAGTGCCTAAGGAAAAGCTCAGTTTGGACTGTTCCTTCGTGCTCACTCCTTTTGAGACTTTCTGTTGCTGTTAATTCTTACACAGCCTGAAGAGCCTGGGGGGAGGCAGGTGGTTCCTGTGCTGAAACAAGTTTAACAAACTTCTCCTTCAGTTGCCTGCCAAGGCTCCCAGGAATGAGGCAGATCAGAAAACAGCCTGGGAAAAACATTCACTGGGGTTGCTGTGAGCAAGAGCCATTGATAAGAAGCAGCTATTTCTTATTTGGGAAGAAAAAGGAAAAAAAAGAAGGTGATTTTGGGTTTTTTTTTCAGTTTTCATCTCCTTTCCTCCAGAATTATCCTGAGTTTCCAATGAGAAAAGCTCTACAGAAAAATTCCATCAGCCTTCCTGACTGCACTGTTCCTCCTTCCTCGTATGGTCAAAGGAGCTGTTGAAAAACAGGATTCTCCTCATGTTCCTGGATCTTTCCATCGATCCCTCACCCCTTCAGTTCCATTCCTGACCCACTTCCCTCGGGACCAGCCCATCTCAGAGGGTGTTAAGCTGTTGGGAGAGGTGATGGCTGGGCAGTTCTGCATTCCCCAGAAGTGATGGGGACATGATAACAGGCTTCCTGCACTAATACCAATATTTGAGACACACAAAAGACCAACACACAAAATTGCTCTCATCTGACAGCCCAGGTGAAATGCAGGGTCATTCCAACAAGGATGGTTTCAGACAGAAGCCTCTTTCACCTTCCTGAGGTTTATTTTAAAAATAGCTACTTTCCTATATTGCTTCTTCTGCATTAAGAGACATCTGAAATGTGCCCAGGCTGTGGAATGTAGTGACTACTCCAAGGGATAAAAAATATTCCCCACATTGGCCCTGGCGCAGGCCAATGCCTGGAGAGGGATAAAAACTGAGGCTCAGTGGTTGTTCCTCAACAATGCCAAGCTGGGACACTGAAACTCTTTGCATGAGCCACCAAAACACAGCCAGGAGTTTTGGCAAGTCCCTCCCTCCCCACTAGGTTCTGCATGGGATAAAATAATCCTGGAAAAATCAGAACTTCTCTGAAGTTAAATGTTCTGAAATGACGTGGAAAGACAGGAAAATCACTGAAATTTGATGCAAAGCCTTTTTTTTTAAATTGGGTTTTTTTCTCAAGTAATGACAAACTCCAAAAATAAAATAAATGAACGTGTTCAAAACTGTTCTGCTCCCTCCAGGTCTTCCCCTGGATGAGAAAACAGATTTTCTTTAGGAATACACCCTATTTATTGTTTCCAGAGTAAACAGCAAATCAAAAGTGAAATCTTCACAGAGGCTAAAACCCCTCCTCCCTGAACAATGCAAATGTTCTCACCATGTGCTGGAAGCATCACAGAATCATGAAATATCCTAAGCTGGAAGGGACCCAGAAGGATCATCAGTCCCACACCTGGCCCTGCACAGACACCCCAAAAGTCCCACCCTGTGCCCCAGAGCAGTGTCCAAATGCCCCTGGAGCTCTGGCAGTCTCGGGGCCGTGCCCATTCCCTGGGGAGCCTGGGCAGTGCCCAGCACCCTCTGGGAGAAGAACCTTTCCTCATGTCCAGCCTGACACAGACGTGATGACACCCCAGATTTCTGCCCTGGGAGGTGACAGCAGCTTTGGGACATTGCTGCTTTTCCTTAGACTTGCAACAAGGACTTCCCTGCTTGGGAAGAGGAAATTGAATCAATGAAAGCACAGAAATTTCTGCTTTCCCCAAGCATCTTTCATCCCTGGAGGGCGATTTTGGTGCCCATGGCTCTGCCCCCATCACTGCAGCAGTTTCCTGCACCTCCAGCATCAATGGGATGGTGACAGGGGATCACAGGAAACAGATGGACCTTTAACAGCTGATCAGGGACTGTACCTTGAGTGCGGTGCCCAGCTCTGGCCCCTCAGTTTAGGAAGGACACTGAGTGCTGTGTCCAGTTGTGTCCCCTCAGTTTAGGAAGGACGTTGAGATGTTTGAGCACATCCAGAGGAGGCAATGAGGCTGGTGAGGGGCTGGGAACACAAACCCTGTGAGGAAGGGCTGAGGGACCTGGGGTTGTTTATTCTGGAGAAAAGGAGACTCAGAGGTGACCTTGTCACTCTCTATAACTCCCTGAAGGGTGGCTTTGTTCAGGTGGGGTTGGTCTCTTTCTCCAGGCAGCACTGACAGAACGACAGGACACAGCCTCAAGCTGTGCCAAGGGAAATACGGGTTGGATATTAGGAAAAAGGTTTCTACAGAAAGGGTGGGGAAGTATTGGAATGGCCTTCCCGGGGAGGTGGTGGAGTCACCATCCCTGGATGTGTTTAAAAAAGGACTGGACGTGGCACTGGTGCCATGCTTTAGTTGAGGTGTGAGGGCTGAGTTGGAGTCGATGATCTTGAAGGTCTCTGCCAAGCTGGTCATTCTGTGAATTCTGTGAATTAACTGCCTCACTGCTGCACAGATCCAGGGGTGGCTGCCTCACAGGGGTACAGCTCTGAAGGCAGCCTGGAGGACTGGCTGTGGCTCTCTCCAGCAAGGCTGGGAATGCTGAGCAGCACCGGGGCTCCTTGCTCCCCATTCACTCACTCCCAGGGCATGGAAAGGTGGTTGTGCCTGGGAAGGCACATGCTTTGGCGATCACACAATCATAGAATAAACTGAGTTGGAGGGGGATCCACAAGGATCATGGAGTCCAACTCCTGAAGGGAGGGGAATGCCATCAGAAGGACCCACAAAGGATCCTGCCCTCCCTGCAGAGGACCACTCCAGGATGTGGGAGGCAAGGCCACCCCTGCTGCTGGCACCAAGCTTCCAGCCCTCCTGTTCCGGGGCAGCTCAGCAGGGAAAGGCATCCCATGGCTCAGGGAAAGCTTTGGCCAAATGTGCAGGAGGGGCCGCACAGGGGTTCCCTGTTCCTTCGTGTCTCACTGCCTCTCTCTAACCAAATGTTTAATTAATCCAGTGCAAGCTGGGCAGGCTCCAACCAGGCTCCCCCGCATCCCAAACAGCCCTGGCCTTCTGAATCCAACCCAGGTCCCTCCTGGAAACAGCTCTGAGCACACAGCTCCCTCCTGCAATAAAAGTTCCTAAAATGGCACCTTCAGTCCATGCTGAGGACTCTGAGGAAGGAAGGAGTCTCCTCGCCCCCTCTGCCTGGCCCTGTTTCTCCTGGCAGCAAGGATCCCTGAACTCGGGCAAGGCATTTTTAAAGGCTGATGGAAACCAGGCAGTCCTGGCTGTCAGGATCTGCCAGGAGCCTTAAATCCCCAGCCTTATCTCCCCACTGGCTCCTCTCTCCCTGCGGGGCCGGGGCTGGGGGCTGGCTCTGCAGCTTCCCAAGTGCTGCAGGACCCCTTGGCCACATCCTGCCTCTTGCCCTCCTCTGTGGGTTTGGGGGTCCCTCAATGCTGTTGGGATCCCTCCTCTTGGGGTCCCTGCCCCCAGCCCTCCCTACTCCCACTGGCACCCAGAAACCCTTCGTGGGGGCCTTGGCCCCACACCACAGTGCTGGTCCCAGTCCGACCCCACATAAAATGAGTCCTACAGATATGCTCTTATGGAGAATTAGGAAAACAATGTCCTGGCCAAGCCAGGAGGAGCATGGCCAGGACATGGGGGAAGGTGTTTTCCTTTCCCTTGTCAGGCACTGGGGATGCTGCCATGGCTAGGTGAGGGTTGCCCAACTCAAGGGTGATACGGAGAAGCAGGAGAGTCCAGTGGAGGGTCACTCAGGTGGTCATCCCGGGGCACAGGGCGTAGGAGAGGCGGGAAGAGCTGGATGGGGTAACTGGGGATACTGGGGTAAGGGGGGCTCTAACTGCACATGTTGCAGATAGGTTCAAGCATTTCTCAGGGTGCCAGACTCTGCAGGACAGGACAGGGACCACAAGTTCAGACAGGATAGCGTGAAAAGCAACTTCTCCAAAAGATGGTGCTGACCTGGGAGAGGGGTGGTAGAGTTAAAACAATGTCCTGGCCAAAGCGGAATTCTATGGCTGCCTTGAGCTCAGGCTGGTGGCAGCCACAGAGCAAATGGCCATTGGACATGAGACCCCAGAGCCTCCCCGCCCAGCACTTCTGGATCTCTACTGTTCGTGGGGTGTGGAGTATTTCATGGAATCACGGAATGGCAGGATGGTTTGTGTTCAAAGGGACCTTAAAGCTCATCTCAGGTTCAATTACCTTCCACTGTCCCAGGCTGCTCCAAGCCCCATCCAACCTGGCCTTGGGCACTTCCAGGGATGGGGCAGCCACAGCTTCTCTGGGCACCCTGTGCCAGGGCCTCAGCTCCCTCACAGGGAAGAATTCCTTCCCAATCTCCCAACTAGATTTACTCTCTTCCAGTTTAAAGCCATTTATGATGTTCTGTGCAGAGCTATTATATCTAACCAGCTCTGAATTTCCCCCTTTTTCCTTTCATCAACCGCACCCTGCTTGGAAGATGAGGTGGGTCCTGCAATGACATTGTCACTTTTCCCATATTCTTCTCCATTTTGTCCCTTGCACCTTGACCCTTGTTTTTCAATTCTGCATCCAAACAGGTCTCACTTCGTCTCACTTGTGAATTTGTAAATTTATCCCTGCTCTGCTTGTTCCTGTCCCCTGTCCCTCACCCTGGGGGTTGTCCTCTGAGTGAAACAGTGGCCTTTGGGTCCACTTCCAATTGTCCCCTGGTGTCCCCAGCCTGGAGAGTGCTACAGGGACAAGGACTCAGTTGGCCTTGAGGAGGCAGGTGCTGACACCCAAGCCCCTTGGATACTGGAGCTGGCTGCTAGCTCGGAGAGAGCCAGGAGCTGGGACCTGTAGGTGCCAGCTCTCTGCACTCTCCCTTCCCAGGGCCGCATGGGTCCTCTGGTTTCCTTAGGGATAAATTTAATTAGCAGCCTGAGCTGTTACCTCATCCTCAGATAAGCAATTAATGCCACTGCCAGGTGCTGTCACTGCCAACAGCTCTGACAGCATTTGGAGAGCAGGGGAGGGAAATACAGGAGGGAAAACAGGGTTAAATGAGATTAACTGGAGGGGAACCTCCATGATGTGGATTACAGAATTGTCAATAAAGGGAATGGTCCCAATGCAGATGTTCCTGTTTAACCTCATCGTTCTCCACGGGACAGAAATGGAAGTAGGATAGCACAGGCTGCAAAAGCATCCTCCTGGCTTATAGACACATCCCCACTGACTGGGCCAACACCCTGCACCTCAGCAGCAGCTCCAGGAGATCACCCGGGCCCCATCACCTGCCCACAGGCACTGCTGCTCTGGCCTCACAGCTGGAGGTGCCAGCACTCCAAACCCCACATGCCCTGTAATGGTGCTCCCCTCAGCCACCTCACCTGCCCCCAGCTCCATCCCAGGTCCCTCAGACACAACTCCCTCAAAAGTCCCCTGCCAAGGACTTCACTTCCATGCGCACCCTGCCTGTTCACAGCTCATGGTATTTGAAGAGCTCACAACTCGTTCTCAGCATCATCTCCCGTGTCCCTTGGTCCTTGGGAAGAGGGGCAGTGCTGGGACAGCGTGAGGCTGTGACAGGACCTCAGTGCTGGGGTGTCACAGAGGTTTGGGGAGGACAGGGCGGGGCAGAGTGATGCTCTGCTCTGGGAGCTCCCCAGAACAGACCACTTGGGAAGGTCTTGCAAGGGGCAAATATACCCCGACCTCTGTCCAGGCCGTCCTCGGCCCAAAGCTGCACAGACCCAGGCCAAGGGCCAAGGATCCAGCCTTTGGACACTATGAGACAAACCAGTAGGGCTCATCACACACCAAATCCAGGCAGCTACAGCTCCCCGCTCTCCTGAGGGCATCTCCAGCCTTGGGCAGGACCAGCCTCATCCCAGCCCAGGCAGCTCTCTCCCCGTGCTGTGTTCCAGCAGCAGAGCCGAGCTCTCACCTGCGAGAGGCTTTGTACTGGGGGCTTCTCAGCAAACTCCCCCCCTGCAGGGTTCACAAGGTCACCTCCCTTCCAGCACTGCTCCCAAGTTCAAGCATCTGGTGAGCCCAGCACACCTGTGGGCAACACACCTGCAAGCTCCCCTGTCCTGCTGGTGGGGAGGGCACATCCATCAGTGCTGATGGGATTTGCTGTCAGAGAGAAATGCCTGGAATTTCTTACCTGCCAGGTCAGCCTGGCTCAGCCTCCCCAGCCTGTCACGGGTTCTTAAAGAGAAACGGAAAGTTTTCTGTCCCTGCCTGAGCACGCGGGACTGGGATGTCGCCAGCATCCTCAGGGTACAGATGGAGAGGACCACGATGCAGCATTTATCCTGTCGGAGCCATCCACACACAAGGGGAGAGGACTTCCCTGTGCCTTCTTGGGGTCAGACTCCTCTCCCAGGAAACAAGTGAAAGAGCAAGGGGAAACAGCTTCAAATTGTACCAGGGGAGGTGTAGATTGAATATTAAGGAAAATTGCGTCATGGAAAGGATGGTCAGGTATTGGTACAAGGCTGCCCAGTGCAGTGGTGGAGTTACCATCGTTGGAAGGGCTCAAAACCATGTGAGTGTGGCCGTTGGGGACATGGGTTAGTGGTGGCCCTGGCAGTGCTAGTTTAACAGCTGCATTCAATCTTGGAGAGCTTTTCCAACCTTAGTGATTCCACGATTCTCTGGTTCTGTCCCAAGGAGACACGGATCTGTGTGTCCATCATGCTGCTGTAGACCAGGGGTGGCTGCAGCCCAGAGGCTCAGCTCACTGCACACTTCCAGAAGCCTCCGTGGGAAGATGAACTCTGAAACACGCCCTGAAGCTCAGGGGTGAGTTCAGAGCTCAGGAGCACAGTGCTGGTGGCAGCAGATCCCTTCAAACTCCTGGCTCCTGTAGACATCTGAAGAGCAGCCCAGGATGTAGTTGCTCCAAGGCCAAGCTCAGCAGCTCAGTGCTCTCCTGAAGCAGGACATTCCCCACCCCAGGAATGCCAGATGCTGCCGGCCCAGGAGCAATCCCAGTGCCGGCACCGGGGGGAGCAGGACACTGCCAGGGCCTGCACAGCGCCAACCTCCAAACCTTGTCTGGGTGGCCTGAAACACACAGAAGGAACCAGAGCTCCAGGGGCTGGACACCAGCATTGCCTGGGAGCCCTGGGGGGGCTGGCATGGAGCAGGGGAGTGCCGGGGCACTGCCTTCATCTCTGGAGTGCCAGCACAGGAGGGTCATGCAGCTGCTGGAGCGAGTCCAGAGAAGCCACAGAGAAGCTCTGAAGGCTGGAGCCCCTCCAGAGCCAGGCTGGGAGAGCTGGGGGTGCCCCTGGATCCCTGGAAGTGTCCAAGGCCAGGCTGGATGGGGCTTGGAGCAGCCTGGGATAGTGGAAGGTGTTCCTGCCCATGGCAGGGGTGGCACCGGATGAGCTTTAAGGTCTCTTCCAACCCAAACCATTTTATGGGAGTCTACAATTTTATATTCTTATTTTAAACATGCTGCTCAGGCCAGCAGCACATCCGTTTTCTCCTGATGTAAACACTGAAGCCCTGCAGACTCACACAGTGACTATTCTGAGCCAGCTTTCTCCAAGAAGTCTCCTAAAGAATTCAGGACCTTCACATTTTGTTACTTTGTTTGGTCTTGTTTGATTGCTTCCCAAAGCTTCTGCCTGGGAGAGCTCTGCCTGGGGAGGGAGGAGATGTTAACCATTACAGGAACACTTCCCAAGGATTTAAGGCAGGGAAAGGAACAAACTAAGCGGGGAAGTGGTGACATCAAAGTTGTGCTGATGGAAACCCCCTAATCCCATAAACCCTTCCTGCTTTAATTGGTGTTAAAACAAAGATAATCTTATCTCAGCCCTATAAAAGAAGGGATAGGATGTTCTTTCTGAAAGTCTCTCTAAAAGCCCTCGTAAACTTGACAAACATTCCATGTTTCCAGCCCGAGGAGAACAACTTTAATCCTGAAGGGAACAGGAGAGCAAAAAGGGAGCTTTTCCTGGACAAGAGCCCTTCAGATGTCCCCAGTCCTCCTGGTCCTGGTGCCAGCGTGGAGTTACACCCCCAGCACTGTGTTTAACACGGCGGCTCCCCAGGACCAGACACTGGCGGGGGGCACTAGAGCAGGCATGGACCAGGCAGTGTCTGCACATTCCCGGGTCTGAGCAGAGCCAGGATCAGACCTGGGACAGATTTGGGACCCCTCCAGGTCCTCCAAGTGCATCTGGGGCTGCTCAATCTTTTTAGCTGTCTGCTCTCCACTCCCTTGTGTCAGATGTTGGAGGAGCAGTTTCAGAGCCTGAGATGGGGTCTCTGAAGGAATCACCACCCAGTCCAGTGTACAGCCTATTCCCAAATGGCACTATTCCCAAATTGCTCTGCCTTGACTTTCCCCAGCACCAGGAGCCCTCCCACCCCACACTCCCTTCCCCATCTCCAGCAGTGCCCTCTGGGTGCCGTTCCCAGAGCACAAGCTGCTTTTCCAGGTGGAGCTGGGGGTGGCCAGGAAGCCTTGGAACGGGAGTGGGCATGTTTAATCATCACATTTTAATGCTGCTTAGCACCCAGTTGGGACAAGTTCAAAGTGCCAGTTGGTTTGGAGCCAGCAGCCACTTTCCAGATGACAACACTGCTCTGTGTCAGCCCTCGGTGCTGAGAGGAACTGGCAGGAGGGTGATTAAAAATGGGCCATTGTGGTGAGTTAAGTCGCAGGGGGAGCTGCACAGAACCTTTCCTTCCTGGCCTGCAGTGAGCGCAGAAGCTGTGGGGAGGCACACGCCCTGGAGAAGGGCACACACCGTCCACCTGTGCTTCCCAAAATGCCCCGAAGGAGGCCTTTGACAGGCAAAACCCAAGGAGAACCAACCTTCCCCCAAAACAAGCTCCCAAGTGCACGGGCAATGAGGAGCCGTTCCAATTTGGGCTCCCCCGTGCAAGAAAGGACTCCAGGGAAGGGCAGCAGGATGCTGGAGCACATGGTGGGCAAGGAGGGGCTGAGGATGGATGTCAGCCTCAAAAAGAGAAGGCAAATGAGAGACCTGGCTGCTGCCTGCAGGGTCCAAGGAAGGTGGAGCCAGACCTCAGAAGGAGGGGAAGACTCTAGGTGGCACATGGAAAATTCCAGCTTGACACAAGAACGTTTTTCACCATGAGGGAGGTCAGGTACTGGCAGGAGGGACCAGAAGCACAGGGATCCACATGCTCAGAGACAGTCACAGCCACTCCCTGGGAACTGAGCTGCTTTTCCGTGACTCCAGCTGCCTGCAAACAACTGAGCTTCCACTTCTCAAGGTTCAGTGTCGGATTACCCCTTTTTCTGACCCACAGATGTGGCAACTCAGAGGTGTTTCAAAGACTTTTACCCCTTTTTCAGTCTCAGGTGAAGGGTGAGATGGTACAGATGTTATAATTCACAGCATCACAATCAGAAGCTTTTTCCTAATTACAATACATTATAAGCGTTTCTTGGCCTATCAGCTTTTGCCACACAATGCTGTAGATGCCTTAAAGCCAATCATCTAAAATTATCCCTCATGGGTCCTACTACATCTTTTATAGTTCTAGTTCTCCAAAGTATCTAGTTTTATTTACAAAACCATCCTTTGAAACTTGTTTCCAGTTCCATTTCTCTCTCAACAATGTCTGTCCTATTCCGTAACATTTCTAAGTCAGCATTTCTTATCTCAAAGTTTGCATACAGACGCATACTATGGGAGCCTTCTATCAAACGTTAAGAATTCTCTACAAATCCATTTCCCACAGTCCAGGAATCGTCTGTGGGAGCAGACTGGGTAAAAATTCACTTTTTCCTTTGCTAAAGTGATCTCAGTTGAAGCAAGGTCCCTTCCCCAGAGCGGAGCCCCTTGGTGCTGTCACCACCACGGCTCAGGGGCTGCAGTGCCAGCCTGGGACTCCAGCTCTGCTCCACAGCTCCATCTGTCCCTGCCACCTCGGATTCCCTCACATCCCAACAGCCACACTTCTGGTGCTCAGATGTTTTCAGGGCTTCCCCAGCAACCTGAGCTGAGGCAGCTCCATCCGGCAGCGAGCTGAAGTCGAACACTGTGTTTGTCCTTGCAAAGTGAACCGCAAGGATAACCCCAAATCGCAGCGTCTGCAGGCACCCGACCTGCCAAAAACGCCGGGGCTGCACTGAAACAGGCCCCTCATGGCTGGGGTCATTAAAGCTGGAAAACCTTCAGAGGTGCTCGAGTCCAAGTGCCAACCCAGCACCGCCAGGGCCACCACCAAGTGCCACACTCACAGATTCACTGAACAATTCCCGGATTGGTGATTCCACCACCACCCCGGGCAGCCTGTGCCCATGTCAGATCACCATTTCCGTGGAGAAATTCTCCTGAATATCCAATCTAAACCTCTCCTGGCACAGCCTGAGGCCATTTCCCCTTGTCCTGTCCCTGTTCCCTGGGAGCAGAGCCTGACCCCCCTGGCTGTCCCGTCCTGTCAGGGAGTTGTGCAGAGCCACAAGGTCCCCCTTGAGGCTCCTTTTCTCCAGGCTGAGCCCCTCTCCCAGCTCCCTCAGCCACTCATGAGACTTGTGCTCCAACCCCTTGATGAGGGAAGTCCACAGAAGGAAGGCAAATCACTGTAATCAGTACGTGAATTTTTGACAGAAAACAGCAAATACCATGTGGGGCTGTACAGTGAAGCCTGAGAAAACCACTGTCACCTGCAACTCTTCTCAAAGAGCAGCTTCAACCATCCTGCACATGAGAACCACCAGCATGGCCATGTCAAGATCTCCCTGTGCCAGGGATGTGCATGTAAGGAAAGCTCAAGTCGGGATTTGAGAGATTATTTCCTATGAAATCTTTTATAAAGCCTCCCTGTGTTGCATGAGTGTAATGACTGCCACAATTCATGGCTGAACAAACACCCAGGAGCAATTCCCACTGTCTACATTCCCCGTGCACTCCATGTGTCATTGGGCTGTAGTGCTCATGCAGCACTGAGGGCTGTGAGGGATCAACATGAGAGGGAGGAGGCTGAGCCCTCGGTCCCCAGGCCCCCATTCCACTGATAACTTTCTCTAAAAGGATGCTCTGATGAGGGGAAACCAGCAGCAAATAATTATCTCTCCAAATCCATCAGGAGCAGTGCTCAATGGAGGGATCTGAGAGCCGAGCATGCTGGAAAACAGATGGGAAGAGGCAATTTTCAACAGCTCATAATTCCCATTATTTGGGTGGGTTTTGCCTGCATCCATCAAAATGCACCTTCCACATGTGAAAGCTTTCTTCCACCAGATTTCATACTTCCAAACCCCCAGACTATTTCATACTTCCAAACCCCCAGACTTCCAAACTCCCAGACTTTCCTAATCCCACTGGAAGGCAGTGCAAGGAACTGGAGATGGGAAAGATGTGAGGTCACTCAAAGAGAAGGTTGGGAGATGCTGGCTGGTGTCAGGTGTGTGAAGGTTGAACCCAGCCCCTGCCTCTGTGCATTTATAAGTAACTCTCTGTAACTCGGGGTCTTCCCTACTTCCCAGATTTTCAGGGCTCTCCCACTGTGCGTGAGGGCTGGCTGCCAGCCCTAGCATGACCATGGAACAGGTTCCAAGAGATGCCAAGAAGGCCATCAAAGACAGAGAGTACAAATGAACCACTGTAAATAACAGCCTCAAATAAAGTTGCTGCTGCCCCCAGGAAAAAAAGGCAATTCGTATTTTTACAACAAAAATTAATTCTGAACCAAAAATGACAGCGAGAGAGTAAAAATGCATCTTAAAAAGTCATGAATTGGCAGCAGTGGCTTTAAATTAGTCAGCAGGAAATACAGCAGTTAGTAAAAGCACAGGAAAGAACAGGGACTCTTAAGATTAACAGCATGAAGATGGAAATCAAGAGCACAGGAAAAATGAAGGCACAGTCAAGAGATGGGCCTGTCCCCAAAATATGGGAAAATAATCCACTGTGCCACAGATGGAAAGGGATATTTAATCACATAGCGTGTGCATAGAGAGGGGTTGTTTCATAACCAACGCTTCCCCTAAATTTTTCCATTCCTCCTGAAGTAGGAGGAATATCAGCTATGGGCTCCCAGAACAGGATTAGATAACTGGGACCCAAGAGCTTTAAGGCTCAGCCAAGGAAACTCTGTGCTGCTGCTGCTGGTGTTGATGAAATGCGGCGCTGTGAGGCCGTTCTGGGGAGGCAGACACATGGATCGTCCCATGCCAAAGGATCTCCACGGGCAGGAGGTGCTCAGCTCTCCTGGCCAAGGTGATGAACTGCCAGGGCTGAAAAGTGGAATGAGTGACTTGAAGTCAAGCCCCCTGATAACATTTTCTTGGTGTTGTTTGGCTCTGCAGAGTAGGCTCAGACATTCAGAGCACCCTCCCAGCCCCGTCCTGCACAGCGTGGGGCTTGGCATTCTGTGTCACAGGGAAAGCAGGATGGGAAACAGCGAGGGGGCTGCAGAGAGCAGGCTGAGGGTGAGGGCCCGGCATGGAGCTGCAGCAATGGACCTCAGGTGGAGAGGACCCTCCATTCTGCTCTGGTGAGAACCCCACTAAATGCTGCCTCTGGCCCTGGAGTCCTCAGCACAGAAAGGATGTGGGGCTGCTGGAGTAAGTCCAGAGAAGGCCACGGAGAAGCTCCAAAGGCTGGAGCCCCTCTGCTCTGGGAGAGCTGGCAGTGCTCACCTGGAGAAGAGAAGGCTCTAGGGAGACCTTAGAGCCCCTTCCAGGGCCTAAAGGGGCTCCAGGAGAGCTGGAGAGGGACTGGGGACAAGGGATGGAGGGACGGGACACAGGGAATGGCTTCCCACTGCCAGAGGGCAGGGTTAGGTGGGATAGTGGGAAGGAATTCCTGGCTGTGAGGGTGGGCAGGCCCTGGCACAGGGTGCCCAGAGCAGCTGTGGCTGCCCTGGATCCCTGGAAGTGTCCAAGGCCAGGCTGGACAGGGCTGGGAGCAGCCTGGGACAGTGGAGGTTGTGCCTGGCCATGGCAGGGGTTTGAACGAGATGAGCTTTAAGGTCCTTTCTTACCCAAACCATTTTGGGGTCCTTTGAAGGCAGAGGGTTCCCAACACCTTAGATTGGGCCTGGATGTGATGTGAGAACTTGCACAGGCAGCGTGGCACAACCAAGGATTTCCCTCTGCAGCCGTGTGAAATCACCGAGAGATTCGGGCTTCTCAATGCCCAGACTGCCCAGGCATCACGGTCACTTGGCTAAGAGGGGTCCCAGCAGCGGTTCTGCAGGGACCTTCACTGCCTTTCCCCAAGGTTAGCCCCTCCCAAAGCCCACGGCACGGCTGGGGCTGACACCAGGATTTCCTCTGTCTGCAGAGGAGAAGGGGAAGGCAGCCGCGCTGCCTCGGTGGGAAGCAGCTGGGATATTTGGAAAAGGGGCTGCGGCCGGGGAAGGGTTTTTTCTTCAAAGCACGAGGCTCCTGGAGCAGTTCCAGGCGCTGGGAGCAGGACAGATGGCAGAGCCCCGCTAATCCAGACGGGCAAGCCAAGCCCAGCCCTGCGCAGCTCCCTGGGACACTGCCAAGCGCCAGCTCCCGTGTGCAAGGCCCCACTTGCTCACACAGATTAACCCAGCCCCGAGAAGGTCCCGCGGGGAGACACTCCTGTTTGGGAAGATTTGAGCTGTGATTGATGAGGGATGTGGGACTGGAGCAGAGAGAGGAGAGCGGAGCCAGGCTGGATGCATGTCCCAGCCCTCTCCTGCTGTAATCCTCACCACCAGAGCACAAACCCCCAAAATTCCCCGACCTGACACATCCTCATCCTTCATCCCAGCAGGAACATGCTGCAGCGCAGGGATGTTAACAGGAATTGCCTTATTAGTAGGGGAGGACCTCACTGTTCTCAACAACTGCTTGTAAGGAGGTGGTTGTAAGGTAAGGGTTGGACTCTCCTCCCACTAACAGCGATGGGACAAGAGGAAATGGCATCAAGTCATGCCAAGAAAGGTTTAGATTGGATATTGGGAAAAACTTCTTCATGGAAAGGGTATTGAACCAGGCTGCCCTGTGCAGTGGTGGCTTCACCTTCCCTGGAAGTGTTCAAAGGAGGTCTAGACATGGTGCTCAGGGACAGGATTGAGTGGTGGACCTGGCAGTGCTGCATTAATAGTTGGACCCGATGGTCTTAGAGGATTCTTTCAACCTGCTCCTGCTTCTTCTGGCTCCATCTGCACTACTACAGAGCCTGGGTTCCCACAGAAAGGCAATGTCACGGGCATTGCACACAGACTGACCGCAGGCAGCCTGCAAGGCAGGGCTCTGCTTGGCAGGACAGGGACCAAGAGAGCCTGTTTTGCCATCAGCAGCTCTGCCAGGACTAAACACAAGTTCCTCCAGCATCTTCAGGGTGCTTTGACTCTTCCTATCTTGTGACTTCTCTTCCCCTTTTCTGAGGTACCTCAGGCCACTGCTTTTGCTCCTGTGATTTCACCTGCTCCCATAGCAAAGGTTAAGTGTTCCCCCAGCGGGTTCCCTGCAGCCCTTCCACGCAAAGACCTCAGCAACCCTCGGGATGATCACGGTGGCACGGGATGTGGAGACTGCCCTGCTCGCGTGCTGGTCCCTCACGCTGCCCTCCTGCCCTGCTCTGGCTCTGGCTGCTCTCACACGAGGTACGGATGGATGGTACCTCTGCGAGGAGTCACCAAAAAAGTGATGAGAAAACTCACAGAATCCCAGACTGGTTTGGCTTGGAAGGGACCTTAAAGATCATCACATTCCAGCCCCTGCCATGTGCAGGGACACCTTCCACTGTCCCAGGCTGCTCCAAGCCCCATCCAGCCTGGCCTGGGACAATTCCAGGGATCCAGGGGCAGCCACAGCTGCTCTGGGCACCCTGTGCCAGGGCCTCACCACCCTCACAGGGGAGAATTTCTAATCTAAACCTCTCCTCTTTCACTTCAAGCCAGAAGTCCTCTACTGGAGCTCCTGGTACAGAGATGCCTGAAGCCAAATGAAGGTGCCCAGTGGCATGAGAGCCATGGGCCCTCCACACCCACCTGCCAAGCATGGAGCAGTGACAGCTCCTTGTGTCTGTCTCAAGAGGACCTCACACAATGCTCACATCACTGGTCCTGGGTTCCTCTGTGAGGAAAGGCTGGGAGACCTGCGGGCATTCATCTGGAGAAGGCTTGAGGGACACCTCAGAGCCCCTTCCAGGGCCTAAAGGGGATCCAGGAGAGCTGGAGAGGGACTGGGGACAAGGGATGGAGGGGCAGGACACAGGGAATGGCTTCCCACTGCCAGAGGGCAGGGTTGGGTGGCACAGTGGGAAGGAATGCTTCCCTCTGAGGGTGGTGAGGCCCTGGCACAGGGTGCCCAGAGAAGCTGTGGGTGCCCCTGGATCCCTGGTGGTGTCCGAGGCCAGGTTGGATGGGGCTTGGAGCAGCCTGGGGTAGTGGAAAGTGTCCCTGCCCATGGCAGGGGCTGGAATGTGATGAGCTTTAAGGTTCCTAACAACCCAAACCACTCTGATTCTCTGACTGGTCCCTGCAGGCAACGAGAAGCAAATCCAAACAGGGCACAGGTGTGCCCAGGGAAACGCTGCGCTCCAGATCCCTGTGATCCTGGGATCCCCACACCACAGACCAGGCTGCACGCACAAACCAGCAGCAGGAGAGGGCTCCAGGCAGCTCACGGGGTGTCCCTCAGCCTGCCCACACAGCCTGTCTGGGGGCACAGGCTGGGCTGGGGCTGTGCCAGGGCACTGCCCATCCCTGGGGAGCTGCTGCACACAGAGCACAGCAGGGCCCCTGCGCTGGCCCCACTGCCCTCCAGTCCATCCCAGCACAGGAACTCTCCTGGTACTGGAACCCAGATGCTCCCAGGACTGCTCTCGCTGGTCTAGAGCTGAAAATTAAATTAAAACCGCGACAGGGACAGTTAATTAAAGCAGATTAGTGCGAGACTAATTAGGGACGCTGACACTGCAACCATCAAGCCCTGTGATGTTAATTAGCTGTTCATTAATGTCAGCTCCCTGTTCAGTCCAGAAATATGAACTGCTGATCTCCTGGGCTTCACGTGCAGCACAGCACACGGGATCACTCGGTCCCCTCCTCCGGGGACACGTCCTGCCTTGTCACCACCCCACAGAGACACTGTCACCACCAGCAGTGTCACCCTCACCACCATCAACAGAGAGACCCTCATCACCACCCAGCACAGAGGCACAGCCACCAAGATGCTGTGCCCCATAGCCAGGGGGTCCCCCCACGCCACCGTGCACAGCAGGACACGCCAGCACCCCCCGTGAGCACTGGCCAGGACCCTCATGGACACCATCCCCCGTGTCACTGCCAGGAAGCTGAGTGCTGCCCAGCACCCACCCACAGCACTCCCTAAAACTGGCCCCCACTGACTTCCACTTGGACAGACCTTGTTTTTTCTCATCCTAAACCTTGAAAAGGTACTAGGAGATAGAGGGCTTTTCCAACCTGAACCATTCCGTAATTCTAACATTTTTGAGTCCAGCTGTCAACCTAGATCTGCTGTGTTCACTGCTAACCCGTGTACCCAAGTGCCACATCCACATGGTTTTTGAACACTTCTGGGCTGGTGACTCCATCACTGCCCTGGGCAGCCTGTGCCAATGTGTGATCACCCTTTTCATGAGGGAATTTTTCCAATTTTTCTACAGCCTGAATTTCCCCTTAGAACAGTTTGAGGCCGTTTCTTCTCATGCCGTCCCTGTTCCCTGGGAGCAGAGCTTGACTCCCCCGGCTGTCCCCTCCTGTCAGGGAGTTGTGCAGAGCCAGAAGGTCTCCCCTGAGCCTCCTTTTCTCCAGGCTGAGCCCCTTTCCCAGCTCCCTCAGCCCCTCCTGGTTCTCCAGTCCCTTCCTCACTCCCTTTCCTTCCCTGGACACGCTCCCATCCTGCCATTGTGGCCAGAGTTAGAACATAATGAGTAAGGCTGAAGGACATTGGAAAAGCACTGAGATCCTTGGTAGGGAACCCTCAGGACTGCAGAGAGCACGCCTGGCTCCAGGGAGCACAGCCTGGTTATAGGGAACATGCTCAGACACTGCTGGGAGAGCACACGGGATGTACGGAGCACACGAGGGCTGTAGGAATCAAAACACAGGAGTTCGAGGCAGGAAGAGGGATCCAGGGGACGCAAAGGATACAGGGAGCTGCAGAGAGCACACACCTGCTTGTAGGAACTCCACACCTGCTTGTAGGAACTCCACACCTGCTTGCAGGAACTCTACACGCGCTTGTAGGAACTCCACACATGGCTGAAGGAACTCCACACGCGGTTGTAGAGAGCCCACACAGCGACTGTATGGAGCACAGCAGTGCTGCATGGGGCACACACAGCGGTTGTAGGAAGCACAGACAGGTTATGGGAAGCACACACAGCGGTTGTAGGAAGCACAGACAGGTTATGGGAAGCACACACAGCGGGTGTAGGACGCACAGACAGGTTATGGGAAGCACACACAGCGGTGGTAGGACGCACAGACAGGTTATGGGAAGCACACACAGCGGTTGTAGGAAGCACAGACAGGTTATGGGAAGCACACACAGCGGTTGTAGGAAGCACAGACAGGTTATGGGAAGCACACACAGACTGCAGAGAGCACAGACAGGCTGTAGGGATCTCCAACAGCCCAGAGGGAGCACGCACAGACTGTAAGGGGCACACGCAGGGGTAAAGAGAGCACACACGGGGTAGGGAGCAGAGGTTATAGGGGTAACACACAAAGGAGTGTAGGGACAACACACACAGGGGTGTAGGGATAATACACAGGTTATAGGGGTAACACACACAGGGGTGTAGGGACAACACACA
>WBMY01006402.1:336360-393246 GCA_013397315.1 Donacobius atricapilla | reverse complement strand
TTTTTTTTCCCCTGAGCACGTTTCAGGTGAGGAAGCCAGATTTGCGCTGCCCATGCAGCTCGCGCAGGAAGGCGACGCCGAGTCATGGCTAACTCAGCAGAGTCATTGAAAAGCATGGATCCAGAGCTGCCAGGTCTGCTCTGCAGCCGGGCAAGACGCACCTTCTGCACAGTCCATTCTCCCTTTCCCCCCTGCGCTCCCTCCACGCCGCTGGCAGCAGCCGCTGTCCCCCCCAGGCAGGAGGTTTGGCAGGAAAAGCTGGACAGGAGCAGGCAGGGCTGCACCACGAACCACCCCAGGAGCCCGGGGCACCCCCTCCTCTCCCTCAGCTGCTTGCCAGCCTAACGCTGATCATAAAGAAACCTCTGTTCGTCTCCAGGGAAGCGGGACTCGGAGAGGGGCACAAAGCCTCCCGCAGCTGTGTGTTTGCAAACAACCCAGCTGAGCTGTGAAGAGGGGCTGAAAGCAGTAATTGTCTTTAATTAAAGGAGGTTGGAGGCATCTCAAGCTTTGACAAAAGACATTTCCAGTCTGCTCGCAGGCCCGGCACTGAGTGCCGCCGCAGCCGCAACCCGGCCGGGGTTCAAAGGCGGCGGGTGACACCGGGGACATTGGGACATCAGCCCGGGGTGCAGGTGCAGCAGTGCCAGGGCAGTGCCACGCACCCGCAGGGCACGAGAGGAGGGCACACCCGCACTCCAAGGAGGATGCAGGCAGCCAGCAGGATTTAATACCTGGGACCCCGACAAAGCTCGTGCTGGGGACCAGATGTGGGCCAGATGTGCCCGTGCGGGGACCCAGCAGCTGCCTGAGGGATGCCACCCCGCTGGCGGAGCTGGCTGCACGTGTCTGTGTGCGGGGGTGTCCCCTCAGCCCTGCTGGGGTCGCAGCCCTGGCCTGGTCTGCCCTGGTTCCCCCTGCTGCACACGGCCAGGCCACACACCAGACAGCAAGAGCGCTGCCGCTGCAGCTCCTCCCGGGCTAATTAATGAATCCTGCTTATTAGTGAGCTCCCTGGATTGGCACAGAGCTCTGTCATGGTGCTGCATCCTTGCACGCTCATGTTGGGCTCCACAGCATGGCCCACAGCCTGAGCTGACACACACCAGAGCCCCACCTGCACGGGTGTCCCCACAAAGCCCCTTTGCACGGGTGTCCCCACAAAGCCCCTTCAGGGCTAGCCCGTGCTCCCAGCCGTGCTCTGAGCGCCAGGGAGATCACACTGTCTCCCTGAAGCGCAGGGTACCACAGCTCAGGGGAGCAAAATGTGCCCCTTCCCTCCTCTCCTCCATCCTGCGGGGCTCAGGCTCCCCGGGGAGGGCCTGCTGCCCACCATCCTCTGCTTCCTCCCTCCCACCTTTGCTTTTGGCCTTCCAGCACATCAGCATGCAGGGAATCACTACCCTGGTTTCCATGGAAACCCCATCATGGAGGGGGGCACCCCCAAAACGTATGAAACCGTCGGTCTGGCGCAGCTTTGGTGGTCCCACGGGTCCTGCTACCCCACCCCTGGCTGGGAAACCTCCTCCTGAGCTCCCCCACAGCCCTTCTGAACCCTGGGGTCAGGAAACCTGGGATGGAGGGAGGAATTCTGCTGCCAGAGAAACATCACTGCCTCTCTTCTTGTTTGCCCAGAGAAGCTGTGGCTGTTCCTGGATCCCTGGAAGTGTCCAGGGCCAGGCTGGATGGGGCATGGAGCAAACTGGGGTAGAGGAAGGTGAGTTGGAGATCACCAAGACAAGGTGTCCCTGGATGAGGTTGTTTCAGGTCCCTTCAACCCAAACGATTCCAGGATTCTTTAGGCAGGACTGAGCAGCAAACCTGCACCTGGCTTCAGTCAGAACCCTGCGCTCAGCTTTGCACACTCTGCTCCAACTGTTTTCCCACGTGTCCCCTTTCATGACACGCTCTCACGTGCTCCACGTCTGCCCTGCACCTGGAAGTGCTGGAAAACAAGCCCTTGGACAAGAGTAAATCCCCAGCACGGCTCCTGCAAAGGTGCAGGGAGCCAAATACACCCAAAATCACGTCCCAGAGGACCTACCCTGTGTGCTGGGCAGGTCCCCATGTGAGTATTTTTGCCTGGGAAATCCTGGAAAGAGCAGCCACGCTCTAATTCAAGAGACACAAAAACAAACTGGGATCACTTCCATCTGTGCCAGACAGCAAAACTTTCGAGAAGGAAAAAAAAAAAAAGATGAAAAAAAAAAAAATACCAGTTCTAATTATAGGGTCTCATGAAGATGCACACTCAGATTTGTCAGTGTTTCCAGATTAGCTGTACACATGGTGACAACGTGAGTGAGCACCGGGCAGAGTGGCATTCCTCTCCTGCTTCATCATCAACTTTGCAAAGCAGGAACACCAACCAGAGTAAGCACTCACTGAGGGTGAGCCAGAGCCTCCTGCCATGTCCTTTTATAGAATCCCTATGGTTGGAAAAGCCCTCCAAGATCATTGAGTCCAATCATTAACTCAGCACTGTCAGATCCACCGCTGAACACACCCCAAGTGCCACATCCAGTCGTTGTTTAAACACCTCCAGGGATGGGGAATCCACAGCTGCCCTGGGCAGGCTGTGCCAGTGCCTCACCACCCTTTCCATGAAGAAATGTCCCTAATATCCACCTCAATCTGCCCTGGCCCAGCCTGAGGCCATTTCCCCTTCTCCTGTCCCTGTTCCCTGGGAGCTGAGCCCGACCCCCCCGGCTGTCCCCTCCTGGCAGGGAGTTGTGCAGAGCAACAAGGTCCCCCCGAGCCTCCTTTTCTCCAGGCTGAGCCCCTTTCCCAGCTCCCTCAGCCTCTCCTCATCAGACTCATGCTTCAGACTTTTCCCCAAATCTATTCCTGTCTCTGGACATGCTCCAGGAAGGTCCTCAGGCTGGGATTTGCCTGGATGGAAAAGCAAGCTGGAGAAAACCTGGACATTATTTTTCCTACAATGCCTCCCTCGTCTCTTATTCTTCAGTCGGTGCCACGAGTTCACTCCCAGGGTGTAAATTGAGAGTAAAACACCACCATTCCTGCCTGGATCCACGTGGAGCTGAGGCAGGTGAGGGTACCCGTGAAGGTGACAGGATGGCAGTGCTCGCTGTCCCCAGACCAGGACAAACAGCACGGCAAGGGCAGAGGGAGGCAGGCTTTGATCCGTCATTGGGGTGCACTGTAGGGAAAGGAGAATGAGAAGCTTCTCTGTCTATGAGTCATTCCCCAAATGTTTCTTCTATTCCTGTTTTCCCCGCTTTTCCTCGTTCTGTCTTATTAATGAGGCTTCACGGATGCATGGAAAGGCTCGGAATTAATTTTGCTCACCGTGCTGCAAGGAAAGGTCTGCAGCAGGAGAATTTCCACTGGGATAAACCCTCCTGAGCTTCCTGCCTTCAGCTCTGGGAATCCTCTGGGTGATGGCTGGCATGAGGGAGCAGCTCTAGCATCCACTGCCTGCACAGCCTGAGGAATCACCTTCTCCTCCTCCTCCTTCTTTGAGATCCCTGAGAGCCAAAGGTGGTTCTGTAGGATCCCAAACCATCTAGGTGGGAGTGAACAGGGAATCTGCCAAAATAATGCTCTGGGATCATGGTGACAGCAATATGGACGGACGTTGCAGAACTGTCACCAGTACATGAGATGAGGGATAAGGTAAAAGGAAGGGGAGGGAAAGGGGCAGAGAAAGTTCAGAAAAACAGCTGGTTTCCACTGAAATGTCTCAGGAGAGAGCTCAGCCCCTCAGAAATTCCAGGTTAAGGGTCTGATGCCCAGCAGTGTCCTGCATCCTGCCTGTTCCACACACATGGGGCCACTGCCTGGAGCACCAGCCCCAGCCACCCATTCTGCATGTCCCAGGGGGGTGCCGACACCCTGCCCAGCGAGGGCTGTCCTGAGGGGCAGGCGCAGAGGGGAACGGTGTGATGTGAGCCACTCCCTGCTGCCCAGGAGCCAACACAGCCCTGATGCTGCACTGCCCCTTCCCGCCTCCCTCCGGAGCCTCCTGGAGAGCCTGGGCCATAAAAAGGCACTGTGGGGCATTCCATGGAGTGTGCTGCCTGCTGCTCCTGCAGCCACTTCAGAAGTCACTACAATCTTTTCCAAAGCCCTCCAGGCTGGGAGAAATGCCATGGAGAGCAAAGCAAGAGTGTTACTCTGCTCCATGGGCTCCACTTCAGGCTGCACTGGAATTCTGACCGATCTGGAGGGTTTGGGCATTTTGATAGTTTGAATGACAAACCCTTTCTCATGTGGTCATTTCCTGTTCACTCTGCTCCTGTTCCTGTCCAGCTGCAGGTGTAACAACCACAGGACTCTTGGGATCATAATGTTTTGGAAGGAAATTGCTGGCTGTGGTTTCAGCCTTAACAATGGTCTTGAACACAGGGTCTCTGTGATCTCCAGAAATGCCAACAGTCTGAAGTGCCAAAAGACTCTAAAAGTCGGAAGTTGTCATCATTGAAAACTGTCAGCACCCAAATCCTGAAGATATTCCCTCAAAATGCAGTTGGAATTTGCTCCTGGTCATTGGAGTTACTTCCAGCCTGTGGATCTCCTAGAGAGCCCTCCCTTCATGGTGCAGGGATGCTCACCCCTGGCTGCAGCATCACGGTACCCACAGCCCTTCATGGAGCTGGGGACCAGCCCAAGGGCCTGGGGAGAAGAACCCTACACTCAAGCATCAAGATTCCCACTGGCCAAGTGAAAACATCAGTTTCTGCTAAGGTCCCTCTGGTTTCTGACACAAGGAGCAAAGCCAAAATCCCTGCGTTACCTCCAAGGACTCCATTAAGATGCGAACACCTTAGCAAGCGTCATTTCAACATGCTGAGGAGAAGATGGTATCTCAGTTTTTGAAGATCTTGCTGCAGAAACCTGGAAAGGCTTCACAGGTTGTCACAATGTGTTCACACAGGTCCCCTTTTGAGTGCCAACACACAGAGCTGCCGGCTCCAGGTCTGACCACAACCTTTTCCTGCCTCCCCCTCCCAGGCTGCTTTCCAGACCCAGGGACTTCTACTTTCCCGCTCATGCTATTCCCTCTTCCCCATTTTCCAGTCTTCAAGACCTGCCATCCTGCAAACCCTCAGTTTCTCGGGTACTACAGCCAGTTTCCCCTCTACTTGGACTCCAGCAGAAGCATCCAAGCCAGATGGGCAGGGGGCTGCTGCCCTACGGGAGGAAAACTCCTGCTGGAGCTCACAGCAGGGAGAAGTCAAGGATGTGGTTCAGAGCCCCTTCTGTTTAAACTCCTGGGGAGCACCCAAAGAAGGTCCTCGAGAATGGGAAAGGGTCTGGAGGGGGGGCAGGAGGTGTTTAAGTTCCAACCACCCACACAAGGACTGGGCATCAAAGAGCAGCATCACCAAACTTAAGGTCTCCTTCAAAACATGACAGTAAAAGTGTGTTTTCCTTGGCCAAACCTAATTAAACCTCGTTTGAAGTTTGGTGTGTGTTAGCAGAGCCATTGTATGAGCTATGAACACTTTGATTCCATTTCCCAACCTTTATGGGGACTTTTCTGTACACTTCTCAGTGATGGATTATGTTTCTAAGGCATATGGGGAACAATAACGAGTTTCCCTGGAGCTAATTAAGCTAATCATGGCTTATAGATTAAATTCTCTGTAAGGTTTTTACCTTGTGCGGCTAAAATCAAAGAGCTGTGATCTTACTGAGCACATCTGACTCATCTGACATCAGAAAAACTTTAAATCGGCGTAGAGAATGTTGGTGGGTATTTCCCAAAATTAAATGTTCAACAAAATCTCTTGGCTTTGGCCCAACTTGCTGAAAAATTTCAAATGAAAAAGAAAAAAAATCCTCAAAATCAGTATTTCCTCCAATTTTCCTCAAGCTACACACGATGAAAAATATTCTCCTCTTGCCCTAGGAAAATCCAGCACCGTGAGGAATTCAAGGAAAAATCCTCCTTCCCCCCCAAAGATCTCTGTGCGCTTTCAATCAAAGGAAAAAACTAATGGCAAAAAACCACATTGCCTTCATTTTATGGCAATAATGAGTTAAAATCCTGGAATCCCAGGCCTGAATCCCAGCTATTCATTCCAGCTCCTATTAATGTTTACCACTTTTCTAAGAAAAAAAAAAAGGGGGGGGGAGGGGGGAAAGGGAGGCCAAGGAAGGCGAGAGGGGAATAAACGCCGCTCTCCCCCCGGTGTTGGCACAGGATGCTGCCAGAGCTGCTGTTCCCTGCTCACATGGGTGTAGCAGCACCAGGAATGCGCTGTTTGATCCCGAATGCTGTTTCATCTTGAAAAAAATAAGTCGGGGGGAGATTTTCTCCTGGGTGCACATCAGCTCCAGGAAAGCACCCGTGTTACCGAGCGTCCCTGTGGCCCGGAGGGACAGAGGGGTCACCACCCCCAGGTCTGCTTTCACTCACCTCCCCACAGCTCCTCGCTGAGCCCAGCACGGGGACGGGGGGAGCAGCGCATCCCAGAGACCATCCCTGCAGCTCTGTGTGATCCTCAAGATCCCTTCCAACCCGAACCATTGTGAGACCTCGAGCAGAGGGATGGAGGGGTTGGGGCAAAGGGACTGGGGAGCAGCAGCTGCGGCAGACAGAGGCAATGCAGAACTCCACCATGTTTCTCCAAGGAATGGCCATCGTTTCCATCAGGAAACTACGGCAGGGTTTTGCTGGACCTGAGATCTCCACCCTTTCCTCCAGCCCAAGGGTTTCATGACCAGCCCACAGTGATAAATGAGAAGATGCTGTTCCCCTCTGGGCTTCCATGGGCTGCTCTCAGGTCACCTCGTGCATTCTGCTGAGTTCTTTCCTACGCCATCACAGCAGGGCTGGGAGAACCCTGCAACCTCCCGCTGCTCAAAATCCACTCTCACGTCCTGGAAAACCTCATCTCCTCCTTTCCTCTGTATAGAAAATACTTCAGTGGAAGGTCTCAGTCCATTCCTTTTCTTGAAAGCAAAATGAGAAAGGAACTCTCATTTCCCTTGTTTCCCAAGAAGTTGTAGCTCCTCAGAAGCTGCATTTCCTATTCCAAAGTGAGTGGTCCATCTCCCTCCCCTGGTAGCACATCTCTCGCCCCACTCCTGGACCATCTGAGACCCTCCCTGTGAGATCAGCATCTCTTGGGGCTTCACACCGCCAGCAATCCAATACCTCATCCCCCTGTCTGACACCCCCTTGCTCTGCCAAGCTCCCCCGGTCCCATTCCAACCTCCCAAAGCCCAAACTCCAACAGGAATGTGCAGAGGACAAGCACCAGGCAGGTGTGGAGTGGCTCCCAGTGAGCAGCTGCAGTCTCCACCACAGCCCTAATTGGATTCACAACATGGAGAGGTCAGCAAGAAGAATCAAAGCCATGGAAAGAAAGACTCGGTATTCTTGCTTCCCAGACAGAGAAGGAGGAGAGGGAGAAGCCCCAAAAGCAGCATCCAACAATGCCCCCGAGCCCCGGCCGGCTGGGAGCATTCAAATTGTCAACAAGCCTGCAGAAAAGGCAGACAAATTCCTGTTTTGTACTTGGGAAGGAGCCAGGTGATGTCATCATCTTCGAGGATGATGGTGGAATACTTTCCATTCCAGCAGTAACTCAAGATGTTAAATAGCAGCCACTAAAGTTAAACATTGCTAAATCAGACTGTCAGGGCAGCCCCTACCTGAGGGGGTGTAGGGAGAGGGCTGATGGGCTGGGGCACACTCAGCGCTCACTTTCCACACGCCGTGAGGCAACAGGGTGTTTCAGAGATGGAGGAAAAAGCTATTTGCTAAATGAGGCAGTTGTGGCTATTTCAGGACTGCAACGTCAGTACCAGTCAAATAAGGCTGTGACAGCTCCAGGACTGGGTCAGCGAGGGATTAAAGGAAGGTAGGGATAGTAGTGCCAACCTATGTGCACTTAGGGAAAACAGATTAAGGCAAATTAGCCTTGTACGGGTTTTTGATGTAATTACAAGATTGACTGGGGGGGTAATGGCATTAATGTCACACACCCAAACCTCTGCAGAGCCTTTCCCTGGCTAACACACGGGATATTTTGATTCTGAAATCAGTGGCTCCACCGACACTGTGGGACATCCTCGATGAATTAAAACTTGGCAGGCAGAGGCGGTGAGGCCGGAGATCTGAGCAGGGCTGTTCCTGCTGCAGCCAGCAAATGTGGTGCATGCCTCTGGGCTGTTTAACATTTTTATCAATGACCCAGGAGAAAGCCCAAAGTGTTCCCAATAAAGTCAGCTGTTGACATGGAAGCTGTGGTGTGGTAAATACCGAGAATGATGGGTTCCCGATACAGCAATCCTGATGCCCTGGGGAATTTCAGTACTAATGTTGTCAAATCACACCTACAGGGGCAAGGATGCAGTCCCAGTTCCCCCAGTCCCACAAGGAAGGACAAGGATCCTTCAAAAGCACACAGAGAAATGCCATTGCCAAAATAGTTATTCAGAGAGGGGATGTAGGCAGAGGGAATCTCAGCATCCCCTCTGGCATGCAGCTGATTGCCATGAGCAGCCTGTATGTGGGGAACTGGATCTGCCAAGGGAAAGGCTAAAGCAGTGCCAAGGGCTGGGAAGAGCCAAAAAAGTTGGCTGAAAACCTTACCAGAGGAGCAGGGGCCAAAGATTACCCTTGAACAGGCACAGGGAGCACAGAGGTGTGGCAATGGATGAAGCGCTCTGAGGTGGGAACGCCAGCCAGAGCGGAGTAAGAAGGCAAGGACAACCTCTGGAAGCATTTAACGGGCAGTTCTCTGTCTCTGGAAACATTTCCAGAACAATTGGCTGTATCTGCTCCAGTTCAACCAGGAATGCTTCCTGGAAGAACTCGATTACCCCCAGAGCCTTACAATTTATTGGCTGGGTCCAGCACTATCAGAGGAGGCCCAGACCCGAAACAGGCACAGAGCCATAAATAGCCTCTTATCATGAAAACATCACGTCCTCGTGGGCCCTGACTGTGAGACAGCTCGGAGAGGCCCTACTCCAGCACATCGGGAAGCTGCTCTCAGCCCCTCGGCACATGCTTGGCCCCCTCCAAATCCCAAGTACAGCTTGGCTGCTTCCCACCCTCTGTGCTGGAGGGGTGGCTCAGGGGCCTCCTCACACCTTCTTGCCTCGCCTGAGCCCGTGTCCCCCATACACGGTGGGGTGGTGGCAGGTCTGCTGCCCTGGACATCAAAATCATGTGGGAAGGAGACCCTGCTGAGCCCTGGGGCTCCCCTCAGGGGAGGCCCAGCTCCAGCTTGAGCTGCAAAATCAGAGAATCCCAGAATGGTTTGGGTTGAAGGGACCTTAATGGTCATCCAAGGCCACCCCGTGCCATGAGCAGGGACACCTTCCACTATCCCAGGTTGCTCCAAGCCCTGTCCAGCCTGGCCTTGGACACTTCCAGGGATCCAGGGGCAGCCACAGCTGCTCTGGGCACCCTGTGCCAGGGCCTCAGCACCCTCCCAGCCAACAATCCCTTCCCAATATCCCACCTAACCCTGCCCTCTGGCAGTGGGAAGCCATTCCCCGTGTCCTGTTCCTCCATCCCTTGTCCCACATCCCTCTCCAGCCCTGCTGGAGCCCCTTTAGGCACTGAGAGAGGCTCTGAGCTCTCCGTGCAGCCTTCTCTTCTATCGGTGAGCACCCCCAGCTCTCCCAGCCTGGCTGCAGAGCAGAGGGGCTCTAGTCCTCAGAACATCTCTGTGGCCTCCTCTGGACTCACTGCAGCAGCTCCACATCCCTGTGACGCTGGGGACCCCAGAGCTGGAGGCAGCGTTGCAGGAGGGTCTCACAAAAGTGGAGTACAGGGGCAGAGAAGAGAGAAGAGAGCCAAGGAGAAGACAGCTGCCAGCCTGAGTCTGACCTGGTTTCTCCTCTCTTTCTCCTCTTCCCATCCTCTCCTCAGCAAGGCCTGTGACCCCAAGGGATGACACCAGATGTCTCTGACAGCCAGAGAGTGTCACCACCACCTTCTGCAGGGCAAACCCACCCCTTGTCACTCCAGCAGGACCAGGACTCCCGGTGCTCGGTGCTGTAGGAGCACAACAAAGGGAACGCGGGGATCACAGATCCCCTCCTGCGACGGAGAGGAGCTGCAGGAGGGATGGAGGGCTGCACTGCCGGGAGCAGCAGCCACCAGCCGCCGTCCCCGAGCAGGCACAGGCAGCATCCATCCCTGTCCGGCCAGCCCGGCGAGCACAAGGGCTCTGCCCACGCCGGGGCCGAGCGGAGCCAATGGATACGGGAGGCAGCGGGAGAAACGCGCTTCATGCGCGGCATGGGAGGGACGGCGAGGGGAGGGGAGCGGGGAGGCGCAGACAAAGAACGGGGAGATGCAGAGAAAAGACGCAGGCAGGGAGCAGAAGGTGAAGCGGGGAGGCCGCGGCGTGTGCGGAGCCCCCCGCCAGCGCAGGGGAGCGGGCGGCCAGACCCTCGCAGGGCCCTGCGGGAGCGGCGAGCCGGGCCCGGCCAAATGAAAATCTCTTAACCACACAGAATTGTTAACTGCCCCCAAATCCTTTTGTGCTGGGGTTGCGAGCTTAGAAGAGCTTAAGCTGTTAGATGCATGAACTTCCTCCATAAATATCCCTAGCGCGCACTGCCGCGAGCAGCCTGGCGCGCTGTTAGCCGGATGGAAAAGCCCCGGCGGAGAAAATGAGCAACTCCTTCCAGCTGCACAGAGGGGCTGGCCATGCCTTGGGATGCCCTTCGCCACCTGGACCCCTGGCGGGGGCAGGACCACGGCCCCCCGTGCTCCCTGCCACCTCCTGTTTGTGCGCCTGAGCGTGTGAGAGAACTTCACCCCGAAAGCCAGCTCGGATTTGCTTTTGTTTTGCTTCTGGAGAAGGGCCCAGATTCCCTCCCACCCCTGGAAACACGAGCAGACCTGCCAGCCACATGTAGGAGTGAGTCCTCCAAGGCAGGCGGCTCTGCCGGGAGCAGGGAGGCGGCGGGAGGAGCGCAGGGATGCGGGGACACCTCCTGCAGGTCCCCCCCGAGCACAGCCGGGGCCACCGGCCCCTCCGCAGCCCCTCGTGGGGCGCACCGGGAGGCCTGGGAGAGCAGGGGGGTGCCGGGGCTGTCCTGCCAGCTCTGGGTCTGGCTCTCCTCCCGCTCCCCGCTCCTCTTCGTGGGGCTGCCAGCGGAAAAATGGAAGGGATGTCCCCAGTTTGGCACAGTCCTGGGGCCCACCCGGCCTTGATCCCACGTGAGAAGGGGAAGGGAAAGAAGGAACGGGGAAGGCAAAGAGCGAAGGGAAAGGGAAAGAAGAGGGGAAGAAGGGAATAGGAAGGGGAAGGGGGAGAGGAAGGGGANGAAAGGGAAGGGAAGGGGAGGGGAAGGAGAAAGGGAAACGTAAGGAGAATGGAAAGGAGAAAAAGGAATAAGAAGGGGAAGGGGAAGAAAAGGAGAAAGGGGAAAGGGAAGGGAAGGGGAGGGGAAGGAGAAAGGGAAACGTAAGGAGAATGGAAAGGAGAAAAAGGAATAAGAAGGGGAAGGGGAAGAAAAGGAGAAAGGGGAAAGGGAAGGGAAGGGGAGGGGAAGGAGAAAGGGAAACGTAAGGAGAATGGAAAGGAGAAAAAGGAATAAGAAGGGGAAGGGGAAGAAAAGGAGAAAGGGGAAAGGGAAGGGAAGGGGAGGGGAAGGAGAAAGGGAAACGTAAGGAGAATGGAAAGGAGAAAAAGGAATAAGAAGGGGAAGGGGAAGAAAAGGAGAAAGGGGAAAGGGAAGGGAAGGGGAGGGGAAGGAGAAAGGGAAACGTAAGGAGAATGGAAAGGAGAAAAAGGAAAAAGAAGGGGAAGGGGAAGAAAAGGAGAAAGGGGAAAGGGAAGGGAAAGGGAAAGGGAGGCAGCCCCGGAGCCAGCTGCCCCATGGAGACGATGGGCTGCCGGCCACCGCGTGATTAATGAGGGCGGGGAGCGCGGGGCCGGCGCTCGCCAGCACCGGCTGCACAAACAGCTGCCGAGGTACCGGACCTCCCAAAATCCTGCTGCTGCCCAGACAAAGAGGGGACCGGCTCCTCCCTCCTCCTCGCTCCCTCCACCTCGGCCCCCTCCTGCCTGTGGTGCTCCCTGCCAGCCCTGCGGGGACAGGGCTCTGCAGGAGGGGTCCCCCGGGTGCGAGGGGGCTGCCCTTTGGCTGGGCTCGCAGCTTGGGAGCTCCCCAAGAAACGTCGGCTGCACCAGAGCAAAGCGCCGTGCAGGGCTGGGGCTGCTCCGTTAAAGTCAGGCTGAGACGGAAAAGCTGCCATGAATCATTGGGGCTTTCTGGTGTTGCCACGGATGCTTCACTCGGGAGCTGTAAAAACCCCGTCTGCCCTTCGAGGCAGGGATTAGCCGGGCTCAGCTTCCAGCAGTGTTTCCTTGCTGTCCCCATCCCCATCCCTGCTAAGGCTGGAAGACACTTGATCTGCCCGAGCTCGGTGGGAAGAAGCATTCAGTGGCTAAGTGAGGAGTAGCTGAAATCACGGCTGTTAAATGATCCCCGCAGCACACCAGGACCTGAATTTTGGTGCATGAGCAGCCCAGCCACCAGCAGCAGACATGGAGCCCTCTCCAAGGGGACCATACAGCCGGAGCACAATCAGATTGTCCATTCCACTCTCCAGTGCGTCTGTCTCCCACCACCAGCACCTTCCCCAGGCTGGGTTCCACTCAGCCACTCCTTCACAGCCAGAAGGGAGGAGACACAGCTCCTCCCTTGGCTCTGCCGTGGCCATGGACGTATCTATAATTGATCTCAGAAGCCCTGGCTCTGCTTGGAGTGTGCCGATGCTATTGGAACCACAGAAGGATTTGGATGTTCAGCCAGGACAGGGGGAAAAAGATCCTCTCTGCCAAACTCTGTGGTTTGCTCCATGCATGGCACAGCTGCAGGTGCCCACCACACAGCTCTGGGGTCCCCAGCTCCCTCCCAGAAACCCCAGGAGCTCCTTTCTCAACCTTCCTGAGCGCGTGTTTGACAGGAGAGGAGCACAGACATCAGCTCAGGGAGGGGGTGCTGAGCCTCTTGCTGGCCTGGGACCACACTGACTCCATGGTGCTCAGCTGAGCCCAGCAGGCACTCAGAGTCTGCTCTGAGCATCTACAGGGGCAGGAGAACATCTACAGAGGCAGAACATTTACAGGGCAGGAGCCCTCTGGCTGCTGAGGAGCACAGGGGCCAGGTAGCTCTGAACAGGCCATGACCATGTCCTCCCCTGGGCCATTTGCACCTCACCAGGAAAACACTGTAGACAACTTGCTCCCTCCCTCTGCACCCTTTTGGGACTTGCATTCCCACTCCCCTCATCCAAGAAGAGATTCAACCCATGCCAAAGCACACAGCAAAACCAACAGCGTAACAGCCCCAGTATTATGGGAGGCAACTGCAGACTGGTGCCACGCACCCCACGTGTGAGCCTCCAAAAACTGGAGAGCATGGATGGCACCAGCAACAGGCGCCAGCCCTGAACCCAGCAGCTCCTGGGGACCCGGAGGTCACGCACAGCCTCTGCAAGGGATGGACGAGCCTAGGGCAGGAAGTGAGGAGCTGGGGAAGGAGCCAGCCTCCACCCCTGCCCAAGGAGGTCCCTCCCAGGCGGTTCATGCAGATCCCAGACGCAAATCCCCGGTGCCCCCAGCGGCAGAGGAGGGCCCGTGGGCCTGTGGTTACCTCTGCAGACGGTTCCGTTCTCCGCCGACTCGTAGCCGGCCCGGCACATGCAGCGGCCGATGGGCACCAGCCACTCGCCGTCACCGTTGCAGTACAGCTTGATGGGCACGTCCACCTCCTCAGCGTTGGCAATGCACGTCCCCCTGGCTGCCACCAGCGAGGTGCTCTCTGCTCCCGACAGCGTTTCCTGGAAGACGGCCCCGTTCTGGATCACACGGGGACATTTGCGGTAGAAGACACGGACGGCAATCAGGGACATGCAGCCCCCGTAGTCCTGGAAGGCCAGGTAGAAACCGTTCTTGGAGACGGGCCCAAAACTGCGCACCTCGGTGTTGATCTTCATCACCCGTCCGCCTAAGTCCACCTGTGAGAAGCTCTCGTCGGCAGCAATGGTGTCCACCTTCATCCAAGGATTCTCCATCCAGTTAGGAAAAGTCTTGGTGGCCGAGTCAAAGTCCGACTCGAAATAGTACAGGTTAAAAGTCTCCTTACAGGAGCCTGGGACATTTGGGATGCTGCTGCAGTCCCGGACAGAAAATTTCATCTCCACGTGGATGCGGTGTGCTCCTCTCCTCCGGATGTACTTGGTCCTGAGCCAGTTGTTCTGGCTGGACTCAAAGACGTTGCACACCTGGTAGGTGCGGATGGTGTTCATGTTCTCATCGTACCCACTCACCTCTTCCCACTGCGGGCAGGACACAGACAGTCAAGGGGCTGCACTGAACGGGCGCTCCCCACCCTCCTCACCTCCTGCCATCCCCACTCTGTGCCAAGTAGGCTCTGCCAGCACCAGCTGCCCCTCTCTGTGCCCACCCCATCCCACAGGCTGTCCCTGAGTGCCCAGTACCTCATCCCAGCACCCCCTGCAGGTGCCCTGTACCTGGGTTTGACCCACACCATGCCCCAGGCAGGCTCCACACTGCAGGGACAAAGGGGACCCTCGAGGCCACCTCACTGCCACCAGCACCGTGCTCCATGCCTGGATTCATGGTCAAGCCTCTCTGCTACTGCTGGGACAGCAAGGCCACTGCTCTGCGGAAATGTTTTAGTAGGGGCTGTGACAACGGCCACGGTGCACGGCTGTGCCTCTGCCAAAAGAACACGGTGCCTTTTGCACAGGGATTCTCACCAGTGCCACTATGGTTACAGACGTGGCAGACAGGACCCGCTTCCCCGTAAGCCAAAAAACCTCCTGGCTGGCTGCAGCCAGTGCCTCTTCCTAGGGGCAGGATGAGACCATGGCCAATCCCGCTGTGTTCCCAAAAAAGGAGGTGCTGGGTAAGTCCCACTGGAGCCCTTATCCCTGCCCCCTCGAGGGTCAAATGCTTTGGGGTTCCTCCAGCAGGTGTGCTCAGGTCCCAGCCCCAGCTGTCCTGAAGTGGATCTATGGGATGCAGACATGCCTACGAGCTGTGCCATGACAGCAACATCCTTCTCAGCAAGGCAGCTCAGAGCTGACAGGTTCCCCATGGGAAGCTCTGCCCAGCTCCCCCCAGCTGACTGACTCTGCCAGCTCTGGAGGAAGCTCCGTAGAATTACAGAAGAGAATATCCTGAGCTGGAAGGGACACACAGCGATCATCAAGTCCAACTCGTGGCCCTGCACAGACACCCCAACAATCCCCTCCTGTGCTTGAGAGTGCTGTCCAAAGGCTCCTGGAGCTCTGGCACCCTTAGGGCTGTGCCCATTCCCTGGGGAGCCTGGGCAGTGCCCAGCACCCTCTGGGGGAAGAACCTTTTCCTAACATCCCATCTAAACCCCCTTGACACAGTCCCAGCTGTCCCCTGGGGTCCTCACAAAGCACAGGGCTGCTGTGACATCTCCTGGCCCTCTCCAGCTCTTTGCCCTTTCCCCTGGCTGTTTTTTCCCCAAATCCTCCAGTGCTTGTTGTCTCCATCCTGTGTAGGATGGGGCTGCTTCAGAGGGGAGGATGCAGGGCATGACCTGCAGCCTGTAACTGGCCACTGCTCTGCCACCCTGATTTTTCAGCCCTCTCTTCTGTTTCACAGTTTCATGTTTTGAGTTCTTTCTCACACTCTGGTCTGTAAACACTGCCAATGTTATTGTAGTTTCAAGGAAAGTTTTCATTCTTGTTCTTAGAGATATGGACAGCTGATGGGCAGTTGTCTGGACCAATGGGATGGGGAGAGGTGTCAACCTTCTCCCCCAATCCCTGGCCTTTGTAGAAATACTATATAATGGAGTCAGATTCTTTTAAATAAACTTAGTTTTTAGTTCATTCCTTCTGATCAAAGTGCGAGTGTGTGTTTGTGTGTGTGTGACAAACTGCGTCACTGCTCCTCTGCAGAGAGCACCCACAGGGAAGGGTCTGTGGGAGAAGAACCCTCAGCTCACAGAGCATCTCCCCCTGCTCAGCCCCTGCCAGAGTGCAGAGCATCTCCCTGCAGTCCCATCCCCACCCAGGGCACCCAGGTGATGCTGGCAGCAGGCACCAGAGTCCTGCTGGCGTGTGACACAGTCCCCGCCAGCTGGAACTGCTCCTTCTCAATTTGTTGATAAACCTGCTCAAGTGGAAGCCGAGCTGTTTCCCATGGATGTTACACCCCAAGCACAACCCTGCCCTGGGTGCAGGATCACAACCAGGGCAGGGCAGCAGCACAGCCCAGATCCAGCACCAGTACCAGGACCAAATTCAGGGAAAATCCTACAGGAGCAGAGCACCCCCAGCCCCTCAGGTTGTAAATGGCCCCACAAGGGCACCCAGGACTGGGGAGAGAGGCTCAGGAGATGGGAGACAGATTGCTCCTCGCACATCAAGGCTCACAGCCCAACAGAAGGCTGTCAGGGAAGATCCCCGACAGCTCCAACCACTTCAGATTGGCAGTGGCTGTAAATCTGCTGCCAGGGCTGGGGGACGAGAAGAGCATCCTCGCAAAACACAGCCGGAGCATTTGCTTTGTTTTCCAGAAATAAATTTGGTGTGTTAGTGGAAAATTGCAGGATCTCCCTGTTTTTCAGGGCGCTGGTTGGGAGGGGAGCGAGGGAATCAAGGACAAGGCATACAGAAGCGATTCCTTCCCTTGCCCTGCCTTGGATGTGGCTCTCCCTTACCTGGACCACTCCAGACACCCACCTTGGCAGCCACCAAGACCAAGGGACCCCCCCACCTACACCTGCCCAGCCCCCCAGGGAGGGTAAGGACACAAGCCCAGAGAGCTCAGCCTTGGTCAGGCAGGAGCGGCACATGGTGGAATGAGGGTCTCCAGGGCTTGGGATGAACAGGAGATGCTGGAGGAAGGGCTTGGGGACATCTGTGAATGGCACAAGAGCTTCAGAGCCAGACATGAAGCAACTCTTTGGGCTCTGGGGTCTCTAATAATCACAGCACACAGCAGCTTCTGTCTCCCAGGTGATGCTGGCTGCACCCAACCTGGCCAGTTACCTCTGGGTGGGATGCACTGCCTTGTCCTGCAGGGATATGAGGCCATGAAGGCACTGCAGAATTGTCACCTGTGATGAGCACAGAGCAGGGCATCATGTGCCCACATCCCCCTGAGGGCCCTGCCCAGAGGTGGAGGCAGGAGGTGATCCCACCACCATTGGGACTGCACTGCACTCTCCAGATGGGCATCTCCACCCTGATGGGGGACCTGGCAGCACCTTGGGGGCCAGGCTCGGGACCCCCAGCATCCTCCCACATCCCACGGCGAGCGACTGGCTCCAGACTACCCTCTTCCCAGATGGGAGAGAAAATCACCCCTGTGCACCAGCCCCTGCGCTTCCCCGACGCTTAATTAGAAGCCTCTCCCTTTCTCTTGGCTCTCTAATTAACATGCCGGGAGCTCAAAAGAAGGCAGCAGCACAATAACCCGGGGAGACGGCTTCCAGCAGGCCCCGGCCTCATTACGGCCGGGCTGGGCAGCAGGAGCAGGGCGTGCTTCACATATGGAAACACGGCAAACAAGAAAGGCTGGGCCAGGAGAGAAAAAGACTTGACCTCTGCTCCCCAGCATTGTGTGTCCGTCATCCCCCTGGGCGGGCACCGGTGGGGCTGGGGCAGCTCTGCCCTTTATCATGGTGATGGGCCTGGCCAGCGTGGCACCGCAGCCACGCCGCCCCGCCTCGGGTCCCTCTCCCCAGACGAGGCTTTTCTTGGCTGCTCCTTTTTCTTTTCTTCTGCCAAGTGGGCGCAGATCGGGGGCATGCTGTCAGCCTGGGGGTGAGGGCCGCGGAAAACGTCTTCATCCAGCCCCTGCGGAGGGTGGCAGGAAGGCAGGACGGAGCCCGAGCCACCACTGCCAAGCACGGGCATGGGAAGCATGCCCAGGCTTTGGCCAGGCTGCATTGGGCCACCCAAGGGCAAGGGAGCAGGTCTGGGGGTCTGGTCACTGCAGCCAGACGTGGGCAGGATGCTCTGAAGCACCTGGATGCCCCACGTAGGGCACAGAGGTGGCTCCACTCTGGTTTTCTCCCCTGGGTGGAAGGGTGCAGAAATCACAGAATGCTCTGAGTTGGAAGGGATCCACAGGGATCACTGAGTCCCACTCCTGACCCTGCCCAGGACACCCCAACAGCCCCACCCTGGCCAGCCCTGGCAGTGCTGTGCAAATGCTCCTGGAGCTCTGGCAGTCCTGGGGCCCTGCCCATTCCCTGGGGAGCCTGGGCAGTGCCCAGCACCCTCTGGGCATGGACCTGATGCACTGCCTTGCCCAAGCTCTTCTTTACAGGAGCTTCTTCAGGGTGGTCTTCAGGTGTGTCTCAGGGTACACCTGGCCCTGGTAAAGCAGAGACACTTCCGCTAAGCCAGCAAACGTCTCCCTGTGGGATGCCAGGGATGCTGAACAGTCCTTTCAGGACCAGAGCCTAATGCCCTCACCCTGCTACCAGTGGCAGGCAATGGAACAACAAGTGAGACACTGCACAAATGACAGTGGCCTTGGCATATTGTTTCTTCCACTCCTCGTTTTTAGGTGGCTGCAGGCCAGCTCTACAGAGGGTATGATTCCTCTAGCACCACACTGGTTTGACTCTGTGGGGTGGGAATTACAACACTGGGGTTTTTTTCGAGTATCATCTCCTAAAAAACTACTGGAAACCCCAACTGTCACCTCCTTTTGTGCTCTTCCCACATGGCCAAGGCACTTTACATGAGTGCCTGACTTTTACTGGGCCAAGCCTGCCACACTGACGTGCAGAAGAGACCCCAGAGCAGCTCCAGGTCCCCATAAGGTGATGCCTTACCCCTGATAGAGGATGCACTGTCCAGCCCAGCTCTGCTGTCGCTGTCGTGGAGTCCATCAGTGTCTCTGTGGAAGGAAGGTGACAGAAACAAGGAGTTACTGGATGAAAGGACTGAAGATGGAGACAGGGAAGAAGGTGGAGAGGAGCTAGCCCAGGGCTGCAGGGCTGGAGCCCTTCCCACACTGAGCCTTTTGGCCACATCTCAGCCAGGGGACCCAGGTACTGCTCCCTCCACCCAACTGCTCCCTGGCCCCCACGCAGCATCATGGAATCACAGAATGTTCAGGTTGGAAATGACCTCCAAGATCATCAAGTGCAACCATCAGCCCAGCACCAACACCGTGTTCAGCATTAAACCATGTTCACAAGCGCCACATCCACGTTTTTGAACGTCTCCAAGGATGGTGACTTCACCACTGCTCTGGTCCAATGCCTGCCCAGCCTTCCCACGATGGAATTTTCCCTCTCCAGGAACAGGGATTAGGGAAGGAATAGGGAAGGGATATCCAATCTAAACCTCTGCTGGCACAGCTTGAGGCTGTTTCCCCTTGTCCTGTCTCTTGCTCCTTGGGAGCAGAGTCCAACCCCTACCTGGCTGCTCCCTCCTGTCAGGGAGTTGTGCAGAGCCACAAGGTCCCCCCTGAGCCTCCTTTTCTCCAGGCTGAGCCCCTTTCCCAGCTCCCTCAGCTGCCCCTGGGGCTCCAGACCCTTCCCCAGTCCCATTCCCTTCTCTGGACCTGCTCCAATCCCTCAATGTCTTAATTTTAATTAGGGGCCCAAAACTGACCCCAGGATTTGAGGTCAGACCTCGAGGTACCCAGCACAGGCAATGTCTCCTGCTATGAACGGGGACTCTTCCATCCATCAGCCAAGCTGGATTTTCCTCCTCTCAATCCCAAATCCAGGCACCCCCAGCCCAGCTCTACCCTTGCACATGAGGAGCAGCCTGAGCAGGGATCCTCCATCACCTTCGAGTTTCCTTTGCCAAAAGTAGGATATTTTTTTCTCAGCACTTTGCAGAGTAGGGAGAATCCTCAGAGAAGCAGTAGAATGTGGGAAGCAACAGCACTTTTAGGACTTAAAAGTACTAAAAAATTAAACCACTGTTAAAGCTGGTTTTCCAGATGATTTGGACTGAAATAGGTCAGGTGGTGCTACCACCAACCAGAACAGACAAGTCCTCCTAAGCCACAGAACAGCAAAGCCTCCTCACCCTTACTGCAGCTCATGATACCTCCAACACTGGAATTCTTTTCATCCCAAATAACTGCAGGTTGGTTTGACTCCACGGATGGCACAAGGAGGGGGGTTCAGGTTATTGGTACCCCAATACCTGGGCCAACATGAGCAGGTGAATGTGCCAGCCAGCCCCATCAGAAATAAATGGGACAAGGACAGACACTTGGAATCATGGAATCATGGTTGGAAAAACCATCTAATATCATCGACTCCAGCCATTACTGCAGCACTGCCATGTTCAGTTCTAAATCATGTTTCTAAGCACCATATCTACACACTTCTTTAACACTTCCCAGGGAGTGCTCAAAAGTCTTTTTTGGACACTTCCATGAGGGGTTTCCACAGTCTGGGTAACTCTCTGTCCTCCAGGTCTGCAGCTCATCGCAGTACAGGGATTTTTCTGCACCACACCCAAGGCTGGCAGTTTAAGAAAACAGGACAATATTCCTGAGTTTAGGAAATGCACTTTAGACATTCTGCCCAAAGGCTTCCAAACGCGAGGCTGGATATGAGGGGAGTGTGGTGGGACAGACTGCACGGGACAGCTCATGGCCAATGATTCTGTGCTGAGACCGTGGCAATGCCCAGAGAGGAAATTCTCTCCCTTTGCTCAGCTGGGGCAATGGGAATCTGTCCCTGATTTCAGCACATGGCCTGGGGATGCCACCTGCACTTGCAGGGATGCTGGGAAGTGTCCATCCCATACACACTTAGAGTCCCAGAATGGCTGGGGTTGGAAGGGACCTTCAAGACCATCCAGCCTCACCCTCCTGCCAAGGGCAGGGACACCTTTCACTATCCCAGGTTGCTTCGAGCCTCTTCCAACCTGGCTTTGGACACTGCCAAGGGCAGTCCCAGAACAGGGATGGAGAGTTACTGGATGTAACCATGTCCTTCTGCTGTCCTTCTCCCCAGCAGAAAAACAAGCATTCTGCCACAAACCCCCCAAGAGCATCTCCACCCTCTCCACTTTCACTCCATTGAACAAAAACAAAGGCAGAAAACTCAGCCTTGAGCAGATCCATCACTGAAGAGCTAGGCTTGGATGCAGAGGTGACAACTGCTCAGTGCATGTGACTCCCCTTCCCCACTGGCACCCCAAAAAGTGCCTCGGCAGCGCTGTGCTCCCTGCACCTACCCCTGGCAGTAAATCCTCCTCAGACTGTGGCTTGTTCATTACTCCTGGTTCGAGCCAGCGGTTTCCAGTTCACAGGAAACCAGGATTTCGAAATTTGGTTTTATTCCAAGAGTAAAAAGCAAAAAAATAGTTCTTTCCAATTTTTCCCACTAGGAAGAGTTCTGGAAAACAGCTAATCCCGAAATGTTGTGGGTCAGATTTACGAAACTTCTTTTTAAACTGGATATTTGTTTACATAGGTCAATAATAGTGTTTACTTTTTCGGAGGATCTGGCTTTTTCATTAAAACACCAGTGCCGTTTGATCTGAAAGGAAAACAACATTTTTCACCCAGTGCTAGCAAGAAGCTTTAAAACCCCCCTGAATCTGTTACTTTATCTTAACTATCAATGACAGTGGTGCATAGTAAGTACATTAATAGCAGTGACTAAAATGGAAAAGAAGAGATATTCTAAGTCATTACATATAATTCCCCCAATAAACTTCATATTTTGAAGCATTTTGCATTTTTAAACACCTTTTAATGAAAACTCAGTGCAGTGGAAATGTGGTGCTCAGTACACCACTGCTCCCACCCCCTTATCCTCAGCTGAAGGATCCCCCTGGAGCTCTGCATCCACTCTGGCTGGCCCAGAGACAAAGAAGAGAAGAAATCTGCAGGTTTTAAGCAAGTTTTTCCAATGGCAAATTATCTTCCCATTAAAAAGCACCAGATATTCCAATAATTTTAGTCTGGATTTACACCATTCGGCTGCCAGCTATTGGATTTCCTTTTCCTTCTACAAAGACTCTGCAGTCCAAAACCTTTCCCTCTTGTGGTGCTCACGGGTGGCAAACGATCCATCTCCAAGACAGCTAAATTAGCTCAGCTTCCTTCTTCTTCCTCCCTAAACCAGGTTCCTGTGTTTGAGGCTCCTGTTTATCACCCTGCATCGTGCAGGGGGTCCCAGGGCTGTGGTTCCCATTGCACACAGCTGTCACACTCACTCCAGTGTGCCCCTTTGGGGGCGGTTTTTGCACCATGTTGCTGCCCGGCTGAAATCCTTTTGGAGATGGGGTTACCCTGAGCAGAGAGTGCCTGAATTATAGCAAACTGGGAATAACTGGTCCACGTGAAGGGGGGGGGTCAGCACAAGTGGATGTAAATCAGAATTGTAGAACCACAGAATGGGTTGGGTTGGGTTGGAAGGGACCTTAAAACTCATCCAGTTCCAGCCCCTGCCATGAGCAGGGACACCTTCCACTGCCCCAGGCTGCTCCAGGCCCTGTCCAACCTAGAATTATAGAATCATAGAATTATAGAATCATAGAATTATAGAATCATAGAATAGGCTGACCAGGAAGGCACCCAGCAGGATCATAGAGTCCAACTCCTGGCCCTGCACAGGAAACGCCAACAGCCCCAGCCTGTGCCTGAGAGCACAGAGCATTGCCAAAACGCCCCCGGAACTCGGACAGGCTTGTGACCACTGCCCTGGGGAGCCTGTTCAGTGCCCAGCCAACCCCTGGGTGAAAACCCTTTTCCTAATATCAACCTAAACCTCCTCTGACTTAGCTTCCTCAAGTACTGTCACTGCTCACCAGAGTGAAGAGATTGGCACCAGCTCCTCTGCCGCCCTCCAGGAGGATGTTGAAGAGAACAATGAGGTGAAATCAAAAAAGATTTCATCTCCTGGCTTCCCTTGATCAACCAGGTGGGTTTACCCTGTCATAAAAGGAAATCGGGTTTGATAAGCAGGACTTCCCCTCATGAAGCCGTGCTGGCTGTGACCAATGACTATGGTGTCCTCCAGGTGTTTTTCAATATTCTCAGAATAATGCTCTCCATTGATTTTACCAGGCAATGAAGTGAGACTGACAGGCCTGTAATTTCCAGCGTCTTCCTTCTTACCCTTCTTGAAAATTAGGACAACCTTTGCCATCTTCCAGTCAGCTGGGACCTCTCTGAAATCCCAAGACTGCTCAAAAACCACCGAGAGAAACTTTGCAATGACATCAGCTGCTCTTTGAGGATCTTGAATGAATCATAGAATTCCAGAGCAGTTTGGTTTGAAAGGGACCTTAAAGCTCATCTCATTCCACCCCCTGCCACGGGCAGGGACACCTGCCACTATCCCAGGTTGCTCCAAGCCCTGTCCAACCTGGCCTTGGGCACTGCCAGAGATGGGGAGTCTGGGCAACCTCTCTGGGCAACCAGTTCCAGATGCTCATGGGACACTTCTGACAGGTGACTCCAGCCCCAGGGACATCATTTGGACAAATTCTGCCACAGGTACGAGCTCCACACGAAGTGTGGAAAGCCCCAAGGCATGGGAACCCATCATCCTCCTTAGGCAGCCCCTCATCAGCAATTTCCAGCAGGCTGCCCTCTGTCCCTGCCACTTCTGTGCCCACGGTGACCTGAGGTGGGCTGTCACGGCCGTGTCCCCCTCCAGCAGCTTTCCTGCTCCTGCCTGAGGCTGCCCCATGCTCGTACAAGCGTGTCAGCACACAACAGGACCAGCTCCTGTGCTGGGGACAAAAAACACAGACCGCTGCCAGGGTGGGCAACCCCGAGCCCAACTGTTCACGCCTTGACCACCACCTTGGTCACTTCACTCACTGTCACAGCCACTTTCACGGTGCCACCCTGCAGGTTTGGCAGCACCAGATAATAGGGCGGGAGGCTGACGCCTTGGCAGCCCCAGAGAGATCCCCATGGCACCCAGGACACGGAGCAAAGCCACGTGGCAGTGGCAGGGGCGGGAGCCTGGCCCCTGGCCCACCTCTGGTGGCAGCGATAGCTGCCGCTCGGCGCAGCACTCCCTCCACAGCAGCGTCTTCTCGATGTTGTTGTTTCTGTTCTCCCCTCCTGCGTGTTTATCTGCAGCTTCACATGCTGCCCACAGCATTGTAAATAAATCTGCAGCTGCTCCAGACCAGCAGACGCAACTCTGGCCCGCTTCCCACTGGGAACCGCGCTGCTCCCCGCGGGACACTCACACACCAGGGCCCGTCCTTTCCACTTTGGAGATGTTTTCTCTGAGCAGCTTCGCGCCTGTCCCCAGGACTGCTGCCTGCTCCGAGGGCACGCCGTGCCTCTGGGGGGACACCTGGCATCTCCAGTCACATCATCACCGCCACTCCACCACTTCCGGATGCTCAAAGCCAGGCTAAGACAGCATCGTGCAGAGGATCTGCTGTGACAACACCTGGGTGGGGGGTCCTGTGCTGCCACTTGGTCTTCTCGCTGCTCAGCCACAGGTGAGATGAGTGTGGGGTTCTCAGCTGAAGCAGCTTTTCCTCTCTGGCCAGATCAGGAAAGAGACTGGTGGACAGAACTGGGAGGGGAGGACAGGTCTGGGATCATGCTGGGTGCTGGCCAGGAGTGGAGATGGAGAGCGGCAGGACCAAGGGACAGTGGCAGAGGCTGGAGGTGAAACAGATTAACAGAGGAGCTGTGCATGTTGCAGACACACTTCTCTCCATCCGGAAAAGTAACTTCCATGGAGTTTTGCCAGTTCAGACCAATTTAGAGCATCTGGACCTGAGTTTCTCAGAAGTCCTGGCAAATGCTTCACATTCACAGGCTCCAAGCTCATCCAGATAAAGAAACAGCTGGACAAATAAATAGCCCCACAGATAGCTGGAGCCTCCACCCTCATTTTTCCACCCACAACTTTTTCCCTTCCCCTTTCACTCCTCACACCGGCTCCTCTCTCAGGGTAGGACACTTGCCAGGATTTTAATCCTGGTCCAGTATTATCAACACAGGAAGCATAGACCCATGAGCTGTGGCCAGTGCTGGATGTGCAAAGCAGGCAAGACGCTACCAGCCTGCTCTGATAAGGGTGGGAACAAAGTCATCCTAAGGCAGAGACAGTGAGAGCTCACTCCTTGTCACCATGTCCCTTTCGTGACCTGGAAGCCCACCTAAAACACCTCATCAGCTCCAAGCTGGAGGGACACACAATGTCAGAGCCCAGCCAGGTGGAGCAAGACCAGGATCTGCATCGGAGACACCGCAGGTCAGGATGAACTCCTCCATGCAGGAACACGTGCTCCTGGAACCGTGCACCCATCCTGGCCTCAGGCACAGCCACCACATCCTGGGGCAGGGGGTGGCTAATGAGAAACCCATCTGTCCCCGCCCGAGGAGCCCTCGCCGCAGATCTCTTTACCCTTCCCCGAGTTGAAAGGCCCCTCTCTGCCTCCTGTGCTTTACTGGAGCCTGATTATGATATTTTTGCCAGCGCGAGCTGAGAGGGGCTGAGCGAGCCCAGTGGCCCTTCCCTGCAGCCCCGAGCTTTGCTTTGCCTGGCCGGGGGCCAGCGGAACAAGCTGAAACCCAATCCCCCCCCGGCCGAGCCGCTGGCGCAGGAACAGCTCGCTGCATTGTGAGCCGGCGGCGACGGGATACTCGGGATACTTCTCTCAGGGATCCACTTCAACTCCAAGAGGGAGAGTGATTGATAGGGAGCGAAAAGAGGAGCTTGGCTGAGCTGGGATGGGGACCCTGGCACGCCCCGCTCCCGGAGCCCCCAAGGCCACCCCGAGGTCACAGCCACAGCGGGTCACGCCGGTGGTCCCGGTGCTGGGAACCCAGCACGGAGATAGCTGGTCCTTCAATGCCTTTCCCTGAAAAATTAGGTCCAGCCAGACTCAGAGACCTAAGAATTAGAATGATGTCGGTCATCTCCATCACACAGAGTGCCTCTGACCTGCCAAGCAGGATCCAGGCGGATGGTCCACAGAGCAGGGAGAGCTGACCCCAGAGACCCCACACAGCACTGCCAGGGGAAAGATGTCCTCACTCTGGGGGAGTCACGGAGCCTTCCTGGCTCCTCAGCTCCCTCGGACATCAGTCACGGCTCCTGCAAGCCCTGAGAGACAGGAGCCAGCCACAGAGCCAGCAGGGGAGCAGGGGATGGAAGCTCTGCAGAACCTGCTGGGTCACTCTCACCCAGTTCCTGGGTGGTGCTCAGCTGCCTGCGACACTCGTGTCAAACAACGGGATGGTCCCAACGCCCTGCCCGTGGCGCAGGATTTCAGCAATCCCAGGGGAAACTCCCCCTGCATTTCCATGAGGGAAATGCCATGAGCTGGGCTATGCTTTCCCATTCCCACCAAAATCCCTCCCTTACTCTGACTGCCCACACCTTGTCTGGACCATCCTCAGGAGACCAAACCCAGGGCTGATATCGCTGTGCAGAAAGAAACCACTGGCCTTTGGCTTCCAGGCCAGAAAATACGGAAAGCTGGGCTCGGAGCAGAGCTGCACCTGGCCATGGGGACCGTGGCAATGCCAGTGGGTGAGCCAGGAGCCAGGGCTGAGCACAGCCCAAATCCAGCAGCTTCCAGACCCTCTTCCCAGCTCTCCCTGTGACGGCCGGGCTGTGCAAGCACTGCCCTGCAGGGCGCTGACTGCTCCACTGCTGGAAAGCTCAAAACAAGGAGAAGCCAAACTCAACAGCCCCTGGGGTCCCGCAGGTCACCCAGCACGAGTCCTGCTTTCCAAGCACTCAGCTGACCCTCAGACAGTCCCATCCAGGACTGTCCCTCTCACCTGCCTGGCTGGGAGGAGAATGAGAGCTCCAGGTCTCAGCAGGGAATTCTGATTTTCTGATCTCTCAGCCCTTGCTGAAGAAGCAGGTGAGGCTCGATGTGAGGCATGACCACTCTCCATCCGGCTGCCACATTATGCCCCTCATGGCTGAGGAGGCATCCTGTCTGTCCCAGTTTCCCCACACCAGCTGCTCCAGAGGTCAGCAGAAACGGGATAACCCCACCAGAGCTCTCTGGGAAGCTGCTCCAGCAGCACCAGGGACCCACTGGCAGCATCTGTCCCGAAAGGAGCTGGGACTTGTAGGTGGGCTGAGTTCAGGCAGGGGCAGGCTGCTGGGAAGAAACAATGCAGATGCCAAATGCCAGCGAGCAGAGGCCCTCCTGCTGCTGCTGGGAATGCAGGAACCACGCAGAGGAGACACAGATGCAGGCGTTGAACAGCCACTGCTACTGGCACTGCTGACAGCTCTCTGTGGTGGCACTGACCCCATCAGCTGTGAGATACCCTGAGGGAGGTTACCCAGGGTAACTGTTGCATCTCATCCAGTCTCATCCAGGCCCAGCAGAGACTAAATTCCCCACTAAGCCATTCTTCCAAGAGGATGGAACAGGGCCATATCCCTCCTGAGTCTCTTCCTCTCTTGGGGATGGATACAGGGGAGCTCTGGGAGGTTGGAGTCCCATGACCAGGAGCTCCTTCTAGAGGTGCCCCAGCCCCAAAGGAATCATCAGCCTCCACCACGCACTGCCCTGGCCCAGCTGAGCATGGCACAGCCTCCCCATGGGGGATGGACACTGGTGCCACCACTGTTGTCCCAACACAGAGCCACTGCCACTGGTGAGCAGGTGCCATGTGCAGCTCCTGGCTGCAGCAGCCTGGCAAAAGGCTGCTGTATAACATAATAACCTGCTCCCAGCACTGTGCCCTGTGGCCACTGGTACAGGGTGTAATGCCCAGAGTGCATGGCAGCACTGCCCAGTCCCCTCTGATACCCACAGCCACGCTCCTGTATCCTAGACACAGCACCCTGTATGCCCAGACCATGTCCTGTGTCCCCAGGCACGGGGGCAAGGTGACCTCGGCAGATCTGGGGTGCAGCAGGAAGCCTGGAGGCTGCAGAGCATCGCTGGGTAAGGAGCACACGCTTGCCTCTTGGACACCATCATCCCTTTCCTCACTAACCCCTGCCCATCAGCTGATGTGAAGAGCATGTCGGGGACCAGGAGGGGTGACACAGGCCCAGGGCATGGCTTTGTGGCCACCCCCACCCCCCGTGGGGACAGTGAGCACAGCCAGTGCCACCTCTCAGCGCTGCAGGCACTAAATGAGGTTTTGTCACCCTGCTTGGTGGCACAGGCTGCAAGCAACTCATTCCCAGCAGGCTCCAGAGTCCTGCTCAGAATCCCAACTGAGCTATCCTTAATGGGCTTCAATTTTAATTTGCTTTTATTAGAAAACACAGATGGTGACCCTCCTGTCTCCCTGGCCTGAACATACACAGGGTAAGAGCATTTACAGGGAGATGTTATCTCCAAGCAGCCGAAGCTGCAGCAAAAGCCCCACTGCCCTGCAGTGACACACAGCTGTGCCCCACAGCCCTGCCCAGGCCACCCAGAGGCACCAGTGGGGTGCAGGACCAGGGGCCAGCGAAGAAGAACTGAAGGGCAGGATGAGTCAGTCCCTGCCTCTCCGATTGACCTGGGTACCTTCCTCTGGGAGCTCCTGGCTGGAGGAAGCTTCTCCTCAGGACAGATGCAGGAAAGCCCAAAACTCCTTCAAGGAGCTTGGCTTCCCTCCAGTCCCTCCCAAGGCCAAAGCATCCCCCCACTGCCACCCTTTCCCATCTCTGGCGGTTTGGCAGGAACGCAAATCCTGCACCCCCTCCAACCTCACCATGGCAGATAAAGTGCCGGAGGAGCCAGCAGCTGTGGGTGCTGGGAATTTCTGGTGAGAGGCAAATGTTTCCTTCCTTGGGAAAACCCCATCTTCAACACCTCAGCATGGAGAGGGCCTCCCTCCTCCCTCCTTACACACTCATCCACGCTCAAAAGCAGTGGGTTGAACTGAGGGATGCTCTACTGGTGGGTGCCACTGTGCTGGTGGTCCTGCTTGGGCAAGGGATGTGCTGCATCCCTCCCTCCCATCCGTCCATCCATCCTAGTGTTGTCCACCTAGCAGCTGCCTTCCACTGGAAAAAAGCAACGCCAGAGCAGGTTGGAGATGGGCTGTGGGACCACCAAGAGAGAAAATCCTCCCTGCCATCATCCACAGGGTCAGCAGCAAGGAGCTGGGGGATCAGGGACCGGCACAGGAGTGGGGAATGTGCACTCTGGGATGCACCTACAGCTCCTTAGCTCACTTAATATCCACCTTCTTGACAAATGCATTCCTGGACGCTCTACCACTGCGCCACTTCTGTTCCAAAATACATCAGCGTGGTCATTTTCCCAAACAAGCCTTGATTATTCCAACTCTGTGTGGCCTATCAGTCAGAAAGGGGAAATTCCAGTTGTAGCTGAAGCACCAGCCTGGACAAGCAGCCTGGACAGAGAGCTTGTGAACCAGCTGTGTGGCTCTTGGAGCTGGAGGAGGGAACATGCCAGGGTCCAGGCTGCCGCTGGGATGGGGTCCTGGAGACCCCACGGCTGCTGGAGCCTCCTTCCCCTCACAGAGCCATGGACGTGAGCAAAGCTCACCCAGGAGCAGAGGATGAGCGCTCGTACAGGTACAGACAGCTCCAATCCGGTTCCACGGCTGTGGGAAGGGATTTTTGCATGCATCAAAAAGAAACACACCCGGAGGTGGAAGAAGGGCAATTTCCACAAGTTGAAAGGGATTATTAGCAAAAATTGATCGGGGGGGAAATGTAAACAAAAACAATGAAGAGTAATTACGGCTTATGGTGGCTTTGCCAAAATCTCATAAATATGCGATCATAAAAGAAGGCGTCTTGAGTTCAAAATTATCTTGGCTTGGAATAAAAGGAAAAAATTGCAGTAAAAATAAACATATTGTATAAATTAAACCCAGGGGAAGTTGGCAGCAGTGAATTAGCAGCTCTAAGATGCAGACAGTTGCGAAAGGATGTATCAATGAAAAAGCGGCTGCCAGGAGACAGAAAGGAGGGAAGAAAAAGAAATTTTAAATACACCGAAATCAAACACAACCAGAGCTGTGGAAAGGCGAGTCCATGGGGGTGCTCAGGTGGGAAGGCAGCAAACACAGACACCCCAAGCAAAACAAGGGCACGGCCAGGAAGGATGAGCAGCCGTGGCAGCTCCGGGGACCTGCAGTACCCAGGAGATGCCCGGAGACACAGACACACCTGAGCCCCTGGCTGGCAGCACCCCACGGCCCCGGGCGGCTGCTCACCCTGCCCCACCCTGGAGCAAGGGCTGCGAGGTTGTGGGGCCAGGACAGCAATTCTGGAGTTGCTTCCTGATGGCAACATCAGCCCCAAGACAACCATTTGCCCTCCAGCAGCGACGTGGTGTGGTCAGCAGAGCTCTACAGACCCACGGGGCAAGGCCAGCCCAGGACCAAGAGCTCCCCTCTCCCCTTCCAACACCTTGTGCGGTGCACCAAGCAGGGACAGGGCACTCCCAGCACGGGGAAAAGATTTTGTAGCATCCCACAGGGCTGGTGGAAAGGAGCTCGGGGGTCTTGGTTCAACCCCATCTCCACCACGGAACTGAGGCCGCTGGGACTCTGGGAGAGCTCTGGGATGAAGTCCCAGTGCCTCAAGGACTTGCCACCAAGTGGTGTGGACAATCCAGCTTCTCAGCAAACCCTTCCTGGGCCAGGAGGATCCTAAAGCACCAAGGGCTGCCTGCAGAGAGGCCTTGGTGGCTCTACAGGCATTGCTGCAGAATCCGTCCTGGTTCCCCAGGAACCATCACCAAATCCTGGGAGGAGAAACAGCCCAAGAGCTCCGAGCAGTCATCCAGACACTGGCAGGAGTCAAACCAGAGAGATGACCAGGGCATTAGCCAGGATACAGGACAGCAGAACGAGCATCGGGGAGGGCAGATCCAGTGTTGAGAGCTCTGCAGGCCAAAATCCAGGTGGTTCACTCCCTCCAAGCCGCACTGGAACCTCCCTGCTCTGCATCTCAAATGCTCTGTGGAGGTGCAGCAATGGGTCCCCCCACCCCGAGGAGGATAAAGCAGCAGAGGTGTCAGATGTAGCCAGGAACCTGCGGCTCCTCTGCATCCCTCAGCATGGCTGGGGCCACCCCCAATGGCACAGACACAGGATAGCGAGGACAGGCCACCAGGAGTGTCCTGTGAGCAGGAGCTGAGGTGGGGACGGACAGAGCAGGGCCACTGCGCGAGGCCCCTCTTTCATTGCCTTTTCTCACTGTCACTGGTAAAAGCCACACACCTCCCCTTGCTGCTGCACTCCCAGTGATCCCTGAACCCTGCAAGTGTGATGGAAGGGATCTCGCCAGGCCTGATGCCCCATCCACTGTCACTGGTAAAAGCCACACACATCTGCGCCAGGAGGAGAGATCGCTCTTCTCCAGAGGCTGCCAGGGGAACTGAGGCACAGAGGCCCTGGCAGTGCTGCCCTGGATCAGGCTGGGGGTCAGTGAGCCCAGAGCAGCCCGTCCCCTTGCCATCAGCACCACCGGGGCCTGCCACACTGAAGGGACACCACAGGGCTTGGCACTGCCTGTGCCCAGAGACACACCCAGCACCTGCAGCTCCTGCTGCAACCTGTCCTTGAGCCAGGCTGTGTCTGCACCCTCTCCCCGGCACCCCAAACCCCCAGCACTCTTAGCACGGATGCATCTTGGGGACCTTGGAAGGATCCTCCGGTTGCATCCCTGCTCCCTCCCCAGTCTACCAAGGGAGAGCATCCCTGCACCTTCTGAGGATGCCAAGGATTCACAGACAACCTCACACAGCTTTGTGGGGTTTAGGGTTTGCTGCCTGAGCCTCTAAAAGTTCCACACTTGCAAAATTTCATTTACAGGGTGACCAAGGCATTACCTGACATCAGCCTTGACATGGGAAATCAGGTGAAAAGTGCTGTGCAGTGAATGCCCCATCCCCCAAATTCCCTACTCAGCATGAAGCAGCCTTTATAAATCAATGTCTGCGGGAGGAAAACACGTGGGGGAGCAGCAAGTTCATCCTCCCCTTGCTGCTGCACTCCCAGTGATCCCTGAACCCTGCAAGTGTGATGGAAGGGATCTCACCAGGCCTGACGCCCCATCCACTGCTCAGGGAGAGATTGTGACCTGTGGGACGTGCTCGAGTACCCAGGGACGCACCGAAATCTCAGGGGGCAATAAAAGAAGAGGACACTGCTGTTCTCTCATTTCCCAACACCACGGTCCCCTGGCACCTCAGCACCCCTGCCCTCTCCCGTGCTTCCAGGACACGGAGCCTCCCACAGGTCCTGCTGCTGTTGTAGGAGGGCCTGAGCCAGCCGTGGTGGCCAAGGTATGGGAACCCCCAGCACGCGGCACTGCTGTCAGCGACGCCGGAGCACAGGGATGCACAAGGAATTCGGGGCAGGAACATACGCAGCTTGGGCTCAGGGGCCACACTGAGGTCCTGCAGACCAGGCAGAGCAGGAGGCTGCACTCAGCTCCCTGTGTGGGCACCACAGCACGTCCCAGAAACGCTGATGAGCCACCGGTGCCAAGGAGAACCCAGAAGCCGCAGTGTCACCACAGCTCAGATGTGACCCTCTGGTCACCTGTCCCCAGGGCAAGGTGAGCACAGCCTGGGGCTCCCAACGCTGCCAGGCCTACAGGAGGTGCCTCTTGCCATAACACGCCCCAAATGCACAGGGCAAGGCTCCCCAAACGCCATCTGCTTGGTAAGCAGAGAAGGGGGTACCAGCCAGTCCCAGCTCTGCCAAGAGGGTTGATTTAATCAGATACTGAGAAGAAATTCTTCCCTGTGAGAGTGGGGAGGCCCTGGCACAATACTGTCCAGAGAAGCTGTGGCTACTCCTGGATCCCTGGCAGTGCCCAGGGCCAGGTTGGATGGGGCTTGGAGCACCCTGGGACAGTGGAAGGTGTCCCTGCCCATGGCACTGGATGAGCTTTAAGGTCCTTTCTTACCCAATTCATCCTGGGACTCTGTGTCTGCACCCCATGGCACTGCAGCAGCCTAGGCAGTGGAAAACATGTCCATGGGGTGAAAAACACCTCCTTGATCGCTGAGCAGCACCCCTCTCTCCTGCAGGAGATGCAGCACTCCTGTGTGTCTCCTGAATTATCCTGCCTGGAGAACAGAGGCACCAGGGCCAGTGGGATGCTCTGGGCTGCTGGCCCCATCCACCTGCTCACACTGCCCAGGATTTGTAGATGGATAAAAAGCCCTTGCAGAGTCTTTGTTTACTTTGCTCAGAGAAATAATTAACTCTTAACGTAGTTCTGGTGTCCCTCCCTGTGGCAAGGGAGTGGAATGAGATGAGCTTTAATATTCCATCCAATCCAAACCATTCTGGGATTCTCTGATTTAAGGAACTTGGTGAAACCTTAAAGCTGTCCCACCCCAAGCATGGCACACGTTAAAATACTCCCTGTATCACAACAGGGCAGTGCCAAGCCTCAGCTCCACACACTCACTGTGCCCATGCCATGATGTCCCCAGGCTGGCACTGATCCCAGGGGTAGGGGGCAGGGAGAGCATCCCTGCAGGAGTCAGCTGGGATGGCTCTGGAGAGCCAGCTGGCCTCCAGCACGGAGCAGCTGGGAGGGCGTGAAACAAGGCCATCAGACCCCTGGTAACTTGTTTACCTGCAGGTATCATGGATTTGCTCAAGGTCACTCTTGGGACAAAGCTCCCCGAGCAAAATGTGGACTACAGAAACACAGGAGACAGGAGGGGACACCCAAAGAGCTCTGCCACCACCAAGCAGGTGGGTTCTGTGAGGTCGCACCTGGGATGGAGCTGAGCAGGTGGTGCCCAGAAGCAGAACCCCCCCAGCATTCCCTACAGGGATGGCACAGAGCCGGCAAATTCCCACTCAGTGCTGAGGGAAGTGCTTGCTTTGGCCAGCCCTTCCCCAAACCAAGATGTTTCTGCTCCATGCAGAGCAGAGAAACATCAGACCCTGGAAAACACCACCCTGAGCACCCCCAAACACACATGAACAAAACATCTTTACCCCTCTGTGCTACGGGGCAGGGAAGCACCGGGAACTGACCCCTCAGGCAGGGCCAGCAGGTCCCAAACCCCTGAGGCAGCACAAGGACAGGGGAACAAAGGGCATCCCCAGCTCCATCCATCCCGAGGTCAGACGGGTGAAGGGGGAGCATCTGCTCCCACCCTGCCCAGCTCTGCTGCAGAGATCTCCCCGGGGTTATTCAGGCAAGGGTGAATTTCCAGAAGGAAGCAGCCAATATTGCTGTTAAAATTCCCAGCACGGAAAGCCCCAGGCCCAGTTTGTGCCCATGGGAAGGACCAGGAGCAGCACAGGGTAAGAGCCAGTGATTCCACAGTGGCCAAGATCCACGTGGTTGGAAGATGCCAGAAGGGTAACACAGATCGGCAGCTTGTGTCCAGGCACCGCCAGCCTTCCACCTGAAGTGTTCAAGGCCAGGTTGGACAGGCCTAGGAGCAACCTGGTCTGGTGGGAGGTATCCCTGCCCATGGCAGAGGGTGTGACCCAGGCTGCCTGGGCAGAACGTGCCTGGGATGGCTGGAGATGGAGGAGCATTAGCCAGAGGGAAGAGCCTCGGGGGTCAAAACCAGTTTATGAGAAATTAGGCACCTTTGATCTACAGATTCGAGCAATAGTGAATCAACTCCACCCCTGGGTGATCTGCTGTACAGTTAATTAGACACGTTATTAAAAATATGCTCCTCTACCAGGCTGAATTAGTCTGGCTTCCAAGCCACAGTCCTGCCCTGTCTAATTAAACAGACCTTCCCGATTAACAATCCTTCCTCCAGGCCGCTAGCAGCAGACAGGGCAGCAGGCACTCCTCATTCTCCTGAATAAGGCCAACAACGGGCAGGATTCCTCACCTTGAGTCATGACCATTAAGCTGGTTTATTTTTATTTCGATTTTTCTTTGGCTGTGGACACCAGAAACAGCTTCAGAGGCCCCCAGGGCTGGCCTCGGGATCACAAGGACCGGACATGCAGGACATGCAGGGATGCAGTCAAGGGCCTGATCAGCTCTTTCACCCCCGGAGTATCCCATTTCCAAGGTGTTTTCAGAGCCAGAGATTTCCTGGCTGTCCTGGTTATGCCCCATAGCTGAGGACCACACTGCGCTCCCAGATACAGCGTGGCCATATTCAGACCCCCTTCTGTTCCCTGATGTGCTGAATTCCCTCAGGTGTAACCAACCCATCCCCTCCAGCCTTTACTGCTCTCCCAACACTGGTACCTGCTGCAGATGGGAATCTCCCACTTGGAGTATTTTCCTCTGACCAGCCAATTTTAAGCCCCTCCAGGACACACCTGTAAATCCATCTCTTGCTGGAGCACGGTGGGAACCCCTCCTTACTCCTAATGCTGCAGAACTGCACATTGAAGGTGTGAATCCCCTGCTTACCTCTGCAACAGCTCCTGGCGTGACTCATCTGTTCCCTGCTTTGAAAGCACCAGGTGCTGCCCACGTGCTTTTCTCCAGGCTGAAGCCCTGCATATCCCACATCTCCATGGAATCCCCTTCCTTACAGCCAGCCTGAGCTGCAGCTCTATCCTCGGGGCAGCTTTGTGTCCCATGGTGATGCAGAACACATCCTGCTGCTGCTGTGTTCCCCCAAACCCCACATCTGAACCCAAGGGAATGGCTGAGGCTGTGTCAGGGGGGTTTAGGTTGGATATCGGGAAAAGGTTCTTCCTCCAGAGGGTGTTGGGGCACTGACCAAGCTCCCCAGGGAATGGGCACAGCCCTGAGGCTGCCAGAGCTCCGGGCACAGGGTGGGAATTGCTGGGGTGTCCTGAGCAGGGCCAGAAGTTGGACTTGATGTTCTTGTGGCTCCCTTCCAGCTCAGGAAATTCCATGATTCCACAATTCTGTGAACCCTGCATCTCCACTGGCAGCACAGAGAAAGTGCAGTCCCTCTTGGAGAGCATTTCTGTGGATTTATTTTTCCCCTTGGTTCACAACCCCGTGGGGTTCCAGAGATGACTGTTTCCAAGCCAGCAGCTCCAGCTCACAGGAGACAGCCCAGATGCCCGGGAGCCTTGTGGGGACCACGCAGGCCGGGCCACCCTCCCCTCCATCCTGACCCCTGCCAGCTGGGAGCCTCCGCCTCGCCCCACAGACTTTGATTAGAAACACACAGCCACCAAAGGCTGCAAGTGGAATCCATTACACAGCATTTAGTACGAATCATTTGTATTTCACAGCCCGCAATCCTCCTCATTTCACAAGGAAAGGGCTGTTCAAGACCGTGCCGCAGCCAATGGGAGGGACCAGGTGGGAGCAGGGATGGGGGGAGCATTCCCAGCGCCGGGATGGACCTGCTCCCACACCTGGTCATCATTCACAGCCACATCCTCCACGTGTGAGATGCTTCGGCATGTGGGAGGAGGCAGCTCTGCTACCTTGCAAACAATCACCCTCATCTGAGTCAGGAGATTGTGGAAGCTGGGATAGGATTGCAAATCGCTGCTCCAAGGAAAAAGAATCAGAGAATCCCAGAATCATTTGGATTGGGAGGAACCTTAAAGCTATCCCGTTCCCACACCCTCCCATGGGCAGGGACTACCTCCACCGTCCCAGGTTGTTCCAAGCCCTGCCCAACCTGGCCTTGGACACTTCCAGGGATCCAGGGGCAGCCACAGCTTCTCTGGGCACCCTGCGCCAGGGCCTCACCACCTTCACATTGAAGAATTTCTTCCCAATATCCAACCTAATCCTTCCTCAGGCAATGGGAAGCCATTCCCCCTTGTCCTATCACTCCGTGCCCTTGTGAACAGAACCTCTGACGCTTCCAGTGTTTAGTGTAGCGTTCTGGTGAGGAATTCTGGATGTGCACACACGTTTCCTGTTTGTGCACACAGAAAGGTTGTGAGCCGTGCCTTATAGACAAATAAACTTATGGATTAGCTCCTTTCCCACCTCCTCCCAGGTGCTTCTTTCCCCAGCCTTTGGTGACAGGATCCTGGGGCAAAGGAGATCCATGGCCAAATGGGATTGGCACCACCAGGCAAAGTTATTTGTGTACCACCAACACCTGGGGCAGAATGAGAACCAAAAACATGGTTTAAACCCTGAACATGGCCATTCCCAGAGAGATGCAATTTCCTAAAGAAAAAGCTGGAAGTAATGAAGGGAAAACACAGCCCTCACCCACGCTTAGCTACGTAGAAGGGATGTCATCCCATAAAACAAGACCAGTGACTCATCCCATAAAATGAGAACAGCAAGCCACTCCAGGGTGGACATCTTGACCCACGAGAGACTGTTTTAAAATATAAATCGTGACTTGGGATGTTCAAGTTGGTTATTAACAGATGATTTAGGACACTGCTTCCCCAGGAGGGCTCTCCAGCCCTGACTCTGGCCACCAGAGACCTGGGCCGTCTCCAGCACTGCAGGTTTCCAGGAACTGGCTGGCAAATCCACAGTCACCTTGATCACTGGTGCAGGGGCAACTTGGGGACTGGGGGACCCTGGGGACAGGAACCAGAGCTGGACATCTGCTCTGATCACAGATGGAGCTGATAAATCTTGCTCTTCTAGAAGGTGAGACACGGCAGGATCCCAAATCACTGCCATATAATGATCCCAGCCACTATCTCATTCAAGCTCCCTTTTTCTGGCAAATGGAACTACAACTGCAGCTTGACATTTTGCCCCCAGGAAGAGGAACACAGGCTGGGAACAACATCATTCCTACACATCTCCACATTAACCACCTGAGGGTGTGGGAGCCCCCACTAACAACACCTCTCTCAGCCTAACCCAGGATGTTCATCTGTTGAATATTAGAACTTTGGTGGGGGAAAAATTAGCATTGCTTCCTCTTTATTGTGTTTTGGAGCAAAAATCCAGCAGATGCATTAAGCCAGCAAGGCAGGAGGAAGGCAGGGGCTACCTGGACTAACACCAGGCTCAGGGACACAAGCAAGTCTGTGCCTTGGCATTCCATCCCAAAAATCCAGAGGCTCAGCCACCCTTCAGTGGTGCCAAAAGGACTCTCCCTCCTTAAACAGCAGCAATGCAGTGGGACAGCAGGGCTTGCACAGCCCAAAACCAAGAGGCACCTGCAAATATCTGGCAGGTGCCACCTTCACAGGTGGAGGCTGGTTTTGCCAGGGCAGTGGGTCCCTCTCCAGCAGCCAAGCAGGACATGACTCCTGCTGATAAAGGTCATTGCATGTCCTCTCAAATGCACCATCAGCGGTCTTCCCTCAGTCCTAAAACATCCTGTTAGCTCCCCTGATACCTCAAGGCTGAGGAAGTCCTGGACTCCCCTCTCCACTGCAGCAGGAAATCTGGGCAGGGCTCCTGAGGAGGAGGATGGGGAGAGCCAGGAGAGGTGAGTGCAGGGTGACCAGCATGCCTGGCCTGGGCTGCCGCAGGAGACTGCACTGCCACCTCCCCACACCACGGCCCCTCCAGCTCCTGCGAAGGATGGGATCCACCCACGCCATCACTGGCACATCAATCCATCAGCTGGGACTGCTCCACACCACAGGCCTGGAGCAGCTGAGGGAGCTGGGAAGGGGCTCAGCCTGGAGAAAAGGAGGCTCGGGGGGGACCTTGTGGCTCTGCACAACTCCCTGACAGGAGGGAGCAGCCAGGTGCAGGTCAGGCTCTGCTCCAGGGAACAGGGACAAGATGAGTGGGAATGGCCTCAAGTTGTGCCAGTGGAGGGTCAGGCTGGATACTGGGAAAATTTCTTTATGGAAAGGGTGACCACACATTGGCACAGGCTGCCCAGGGCAGTGGTGGAGTCACCACGACAGAAGTGCTCAAAAACCATGTGGATGTGGCACGAGGGGACATGGGTTAGTGCTGAACAGGGCAGAGCTGGGTTAACAATTGAGTTTGGTGATCTGGAGGGCTTTTCCAACCTCAGTGATTCTGTGATTCCACGAATTGGGAAGTTCAGCAGGAGAGAATGCTGGAGAAGACCCCTCAGTTCACACTGGTTCAGCTGAGCCCCCACTGCACCAATATTAAATCAAAACACGTTCAGGACATGCCTGTCACGACCTGCAATGACACATGTGCTGGAAAGCCAACACGTGATGACACAGTGCCCATGACCCAGCTCTCACCGCCGCGTTTCTGCCTCTCCCCTGCCTGGAGACACTGGTACCTGTCAATATCTGTCACTGCTCCGCTGCATCACACCCTGCCAGCAGTGAGGACAGGCTCATTACATAATTTTAATGCACAAAGTGCATTAAAGACCCTGAGGTCTCCAATTTCGGACCTGATAATGACACAGAATGAGGGCTGAATCACTGGACTGGAAGCATGGAGTTGCCCCAGCACTGATGACTGCAGTGTGTGTGGGCCAAAGGGAGAACAGGCCAAACCTGAAAGGGCTTTGCTTCTTGATCCAAATGTATCCATTTCCATCAAATTTACAACCAGAGTCAACCAGGAAACAGGAGCAAAAAGTACAAATGGAAACCAGAGGGGTCTGGGACTAGATCTTTAAGGTCATTTCGGAGCCAAAGCATTTTATGATTCTGTAAGAAAAGTTTAAACTGTATTTTTATATATATATAAAGGCAATCTAGGAAAACAACAACTTCAACCAAAACCAGCCTCAGAGGAACAAAGTGTTTGTGACAACCACACACAGGAAGGCAATGCATGAGAAATGGAAGGAGAATAAGCACAATCCATATTTTATTGTGACTGGCAGGAGGTGAATAAAGGAAACCTCTGGAAAAGCCACATCTGAAGACAAGAAAAAGTTATAATGATGTTCTTTTCAGCACATAGAAAAAACGCTAAGTAAAAATGTTAAAATTCATAGAGAATTTTCATAGAGGAAAGCATTGAGACAACCCAGGCCTGGAGGTGCTGTCACTGATTCAAGCCCTGCTTCAGTCCTGCTCCACTCCCAGGGTGATTAACAGGATTTTTTTCACTCTACACACAGTCAGAGCTTCCCTCACTGCAGTTCCTGGTGTGTGAAGGGTGGCCGTGGTCAGCCAGTTTGTGTCTTTATTAGGAAAGCGGGATGTTATTCCACAGCCCTCCAGAGGACAGGCCTGCTTCCTCCCTTGAGTAACCAGGATTCCTTAGCTCATACATAACTAACGAGCCAGGGAACGTCTGGCTGTAATTCCTTAAAAATCACACACGTTTGCAAGCATTCAGCAAATTACTGAGACTTTGGGACAGATGCGACAGGGCCACGTGGTGCCCAAAGAACTCGGCTGTTTTCTCCCCAGACGATGGCCTTGGGGAGGTGGGAGAAGCCCCAGCCATCGTTTATCTTCATTTCTGGCCATTTCGGCGATGACACTTCCATAAACAAGCCCAAGGAACCGTGGCCACATCAAATTCCTGCGCTACACCTCCACAACAGACATGAAAAATCAAATTCTGGGACAAGCCACTATCAAACTGGGACAAAACCACAAGAAAACTTCACAGCCTGATTCCTGTACTGGTCAAGGTTTGCAGGAGTAACTGGGCAGTGGAATAAACCCGGGTAGCTCTTTCCAACGTCGTTTCCATAGAGTATCACCACCCTCTGTTACCTCTCCTGTCTGAGTGACCACCACAATAGATGGAGCTCAATGTCACGGACCTCACGAACTCAGTGGACATTTTCTGGACAGCTGTGGACATTTTCTGGACATTTTACAGGGATGGCTCAAAGGGATCAGAAAATCACCAGGTTTGGAAAAGCCCTCCAAGATCATCAGCTCCAACCACTAATCCAGTACTGCCAAGTTCCCCACTAACCCATGTCCCCGTGTGCCACATGCACACGCCTTTGAGCACTTCCAGGGATGGTGACTACACCACTGCCCTGGGCAGCCTGTGCCAGGGAATGCTGTCTGTGTGTTACATCTGTGTGGGGATGAGCTGCCAGCTGGGTTTAAACCACGACAAAAGAGAGAAAACTAAGAAAATGCAACACATTTCACAGTGACAGACCCAAGAGACTCCAAGGCTTAACAAGCAAGAGCCCATGAGGGGATGCCTGGAGAAGAAGAAAGCTGGGAAGTCCTTGAAGACACTAATGCAGAGCATCTCAGAGCAGAAGGATCACGTCTAGTGGATGCACCAGGATTACAACGTGAGGGAATGGCAGGCACTCAAGGTCTCGCTCGGTTTGAAATCACTTCTGGGGAAATAATGAAAAAGCTGATGTAATTCCAATCATAAAGAATTAAAGAACAGGAGTATAATTAGCACCAGTCAACATACTTCTACAAGAAACAGGTCTTGTCAAACAAATCTGATTTCATTCTTCACTGAGATTACAAGCCTGATGGGTGAGAGGAGCCGTGTACAAGGCAGGGGAGTGTCTGAGTGCTGGAATCAGGAGATGTGAGGGCAGCCTGGGGAACAGAGCCACTGCCTGTACTCCAGATCAAAAAACATGCTAAAAAGGGGGTTCAGAACTGATTAGGTGGCAGGTTCCAAGCAATAGTTCCCAGTGCTGGACCTCAGTGAGCTCCACAGGAACCAGCCCTGGATCCATTTCTGCCTTGTTACGTGAGGGGTCTTTGGCTGGAGACAGAAAACACGACTCGAGTCCTCTTGATCATAAGACAAACAAACCTGTTTTATTGTTCAGAACACTCTTATACAGGGAGTTCAAAACTCCCAGTTGTAGACACTCGGTCTGGGTCTCAGCCCTGCCCAGCTCCTTGACCAGTGATGTGTCTGCTCTCCGGACTGACCATGACTGGCTGAGGTCTCTGTATGAGTTCTGTCATTCACCTGGGGACTCGTAGAACCAGCCAGGTTAGCCCAGTTGGATTTGTTATGACCAGATTTATCTCGTCTAGCTAATAGGTGAGCTGCAACAAAGCCTTAGTGTGATGGAGAGGGATGAAGGAAACCACTGCTCAGGTGGGTAATGCCCTTGCAGAGCATTCTCAAGTGAAGGATATGGGATTCACCTTGGCATCCACCATATGAAAAAATAATGCTCCCACTTTAATGCAGCTGTTAATTTTCTCCAGATAGCAACGACAGAGGAAAAGGGCCTCTGAGGACAGGCTGATGATGAAGACCAGCCAGTCAGGCAGGTGAGCTGAACTGCCCTCAGCAGGATCCTGAGGGAGGGGTTGCTTCCATCTTACATTAGAAATCCCATTTTTGTGATAATGATTTAATTGTTCAAATCAAAGAAAATTTAGGGAGGTAAAAGCCTTAAAATTAATTAAACTCAGTGGTGAAAAGCACTGGAAAGCCTGGTCTCCTCTAGCAACTGCCCCTGGAGCTGGTGTGGCTCAGCAGATGTAAGCACCAGCCAGGAAAAGCTCCAGATGGCCCCAGAGGCGCTGATCAGGGACTGCCCCCTGTGCCCAGCTCTGGCACCACAGCACGGATGCAGTTCCCACCCAGCAGACGTTTGCTGTGTACGAAACACCAGGATGGCTTCAGCCGCTTTCCCAGCAGGCAGGTGTCACCCACAGGACTGCCACCACAGCCGGGGCCTCCTGGCAGCCAGGAGGGTTAGGGCTCTTCCTTCCCTGCACTGCTGGGGGAGCAGGAGCATTACTGTGGCTTTAAGGTTTCCAGGACAGAGATGACTGTCCCAGGCAGGGGCATCTACATTGTCCCACACATCACCAGCCCCAAGGAACGATCAAGGGGTGCACACCCGCCTCAACAATGCAGCAACCAGGATAAGGAACACCCTCAGCACCACTGAAGTCTCCCACCTGGGTATCCATCCATTCCCTGCCCCTTTGGCTCCCCAAAGGATGGACAAAACTCAAAGCACCTCGATAAAGTCCCATGGATGGTGTTACACTAGGAGCCCTTCCGTGGCTGGCATCACACGTGAAGGGCATGGTGAGGAAGGTGAAGGTGGGAGCACAACTGTAGCTAGAAAGAGACCCCTTGGTCCCCAGACCGAGCTTTGGCTTTTTTAGAAGGTCTGGGGAGCTTTAACTCTGGAGCATTACTCAGCTACAACAGAGACAAGACTGGTCTGAAGTGTGCTGGGAGATGGGAGAGAGAGTCCCAGGTCCTTCCCTGCCCCAAGATTAGTGAAAATTCTCAGACACCCCAGCAAACAGCAAATCCCTGTGGAGAAAGCCCTCAGTGATGGAGAGGGAGCAGCTGCTGTTGTCACTGCCTCCTGGCTTGTCACGGCTGCCTCTCACCCGCTGCCCCCCCAGCCAGATCCTCTGACATCCAACACTGCCTCTGCCAAGCCAGCCCAGTTGGGTTCCCCCACTAAAGCAAGCAAAAAACCCATTCTTTGGGGGCTGCTTTATATCACTGCCTCCCCCCAAAAAAGGCTTAGTCAAAGCAAATGCCAGACCCATTAAGTGCGAAGGACCTCACAGCCAACACAGGAATGCTGGGGCTTGATGGACTGTTTATAGAGTCTTTTATAGGAAGGATGGGTAACCTAATCCCAACTACAACATTTTTTATGCTGCTCTGTGAGGGTTCAGCTGTGATTAAACTGTTGGCACAGTCCCATGGCACATAAAACCATGGAGACCAGCATGTCTCATCCACACCAGAGCCATGCAAATGCAGGCAGCAGAAGTACTCCAAGTACTAAAGGCTGGCGAGCCCTGCTGTGGGGCATCCCTGCTCGCACCTCCACTGGCCTCATCAGCCTGAGACAACAGAAAAAAACATCTCTAGTGAATATTTACTCCAACTGCAGCCAGAGCAGGGTAAAGGGCAACCACCCCTGCAGGACTTGGTCCGGGTGCAGGAGATGTAACAAAACCACGCTCTCAGCAGCAGGCTTCTATGTTTTCCTCTCCCAGAAGCAGCCCCAGGATGAGCACAGAGCCCTCCACCACCCTCCTAAAACACTGCAGAAATCCCACTGCAACATTTGCTGCTTGGTTAAAACACTTGACTTGGAGCCAGCCTCACTAAACTGAGATGTTCCAAGCTGTGGATCACCTGCTTCTCCACCAGGCTGACGCTCCATGGCTGTAGCTAAGACCCCATGCAGGGGCAAAGTCCTCCCTGGGAGAGGACATCCAAATGCTCCAGCAGACATTGACCCAGGAAACCAAGCCCACTGAGGCCAAACCACCCCGAAGGGCATGCAAATTTAACTGTCTGTGAGGGAAACAAAGATTGGGAGGCAGAGAGATTGGAAGGGCGGGAAATCCGAGCCCAGGCTTGGCACAGGGTCACACACACCGACCCCATGCTGGAGGGACAGGCAGGTGAAGCAAAGCCAGGCCCTGCTCCAGACCCTCTTCTTAGCTGGAAAGAGAAAAAAAAAGCCTGGGGGGCTGGGGCAAGGGCAGAGCTGTAACACATTGATGAGAACAGCACAGGGAATGTGCATGGTCAGAAAATTAGCATTATTATTCCTCTTTATTGTGTTTTGGAGCAAAAATCCAGCAGATGCATTAAGCCAGCAAGGCAGGAGGAAGGCAGGGGCTACCTGGACTAACACCAGGCTCAGGGACACAAGCAAGTCTGTGCCTTGCAACCCAGTCAGATCGCTTGATGCTGGACCAGCAGGTTCTCCCCGGCACCGCTGGTGGGAGGGATTTCTTCAGGCAATGTGAGCATGAAGTTTGCTTCATTTTATTTTTATAGAATTGGAAGAGAAGCCAGGTTTGCCTTTTTCTTATTTTTTATTTTTTGGCTCCGTTGACTCATCCATCAGCTTGTCTGTTCACCCTCCTGACACTTCCCTGATAGGATGCATCGTCTCCCTCATGGCCACCACACACCCACCCTAGGTGGGCTCTCACCACCCACGTCAGCCCACGGCCCTCGCAAGAGTTACAGCTCTGGAGCAAGCACAACAGCAGACCATTGACTTCTGCACTGAACAAAACCCACCAGCACCTCAGAACCCCTCACTGAGCATCCCCAGCCCAGCAGCCGGGAGAGGAACGTGCTCTCCCCAGGCTTTTTCTCTGCGATGGGACTTGGGCAGCAGTTTTATTTTAGTCCCGGGCCAGTGCACGGCACATTCCTGCCACCGAAGGGAAGGAGACTGCAGAGCATCTGGAGGTGCATCACCTGGGCCTGGGCACCCACAGGGCTCCTCTCTCAGCACAGACCACCAGGCAAATGGGCCCCCTGATGGTGACACACAAGGTGGGCACATCACCACCATCCATGACCTGCTGGCATCCCCAGGAGCCCCATGGAGGACTGAGCCCTCCTCCACCCCTCTGGCCACTGAGCAGTTCAGGGCTGCTGGATGACACACCCAGGGCTGACCTCACAAATCCCATTTTTTTTTCCCTTTTCCCTCTGCAGCCCACACACTGAGGACCTCCCAAACACACAGTAAAACACCAGGTCAGCTTTCCAAGGGCTCAGCACCCACAAGCAGGAGCTCAGGTCATATTTAGGCCACTCAAATTACAAGGCAAGGTTTCTGCTGGAGGGTGACCTGCCTGGCCTCCGCCAGCACAAAACCCCACGGGCAGCCCCTGCCATCCCATCCAAGACACCACAGGGATGTCTGGGCTCCACTGGTCCCTCCTGTTGGTCCCAAATGTGCTACTCCCAAACCTACCACAGCCCCTGGCAGTGTCCCCTACACACCCCTTACTTTCCAGTCCAAAATTCAGCTCCCCTCCCTGCAGCCACACCTTTTCTTCCGCAGGGACCAACGGAAACTGGGGGAAGCAAAGCAGCACTGTGGGATCCAGCCGAGAGAGACTGAACTTCACCCCCAAGCCCCCAGATAAGGAAGGATGGGCTCCCGGAACAACCAGGGATGAAAGGGAACGCCGCAACCGTCGAGTTGGCTCGCTCAGCTTTGGGCTTGTGCCCGTTTTGCTGCTGTGTGCACACCCATGAGCTGTGTCCTGCCGGACGGGGACAGCCACCTGCTCAGCAGCCTGGCAAAGCCTCACCCGCATGTGTCTGCACCTTCTGCCTGTCCCACAAGCCATAAACCAGGGGAACTCAAGAGATCCACCCAGCCACTGCTCAGAGCATCAGCAGCCTCCTGAGTGGGGCAAGGTTTAGCCAGAGCTGGGAACAGAGACCAGGTGAGACATGGGAGCAGCTGACAGTAAACTCAGCATTTCCAGAGGATTTGTTTGTATCAAAAGCTGCTGCTCTGAAGCCAGAACAGGTGTCAGTCACACCAAAATCTCATGGCAGCTTTTCAATGTGATGGCATAAATTTGACATCAGATCAAAAAAACCCACCCAAAAGCAACATGAGCAGCTCCTCTACGCTCTATTTCAGCTGCAGCCATGGGAAAAGGAAGGTGAGGAGCCAAAAGGAGGAGAAAAGCAGGAGTATCAGGGCTGCTTCTGTGCAGCTCCGCCACAGGAAGCAGGCAGCTCCCCATCACTGGGGATGTTCCCAGCAGCCACATCACGACTCACACCCACCTACCCCGGGCTGGCTCCATCAGCCCTGAGCTGGCCTTGTCCCCCCTGCAGACTCGTGAGCAGCCTGCTACCCTGAGCTTTGCACCGAGCGTGACACGGAGCAGAGCCCACGCTGCCTCTTCAACACCTCCCACCAGCCAGACACCAACCCCTGCTAATGCTGCCAACATCCTAATTAGCACCTTCCCTGTGCCCGCCCAGCTCCCGACTGCTCTGCAGCTGTCCAGACTCTCAGAGGTTCGCCAGAGGTGACAGGGACAGGTCCTGGAGGTGCTGGGCACTGTGTCCCCTCCGGCCCACGGCAGCCCCGCTGCTCTGCTGCGAGTCTGTGCCAAGGGATTTGCACACAGTCTCACACACACCCCGAGTTCACCCTTCCCCAGCCTCTGGTACTATCCACCCCCTTGCAAGGCAGGCAGGAGAAGTGGGGCTTTCTCCAAGTTTCATCTAATCATAAGATGGTCTGGGTTGGAGAGGACTTTAAAGACCAAATCCTTTCAACCCCTGCCATGGGCAGGGACACTTTCCACCAGACTGGACTGCTCCAAGCCCTGTCCAGCCTGGCCTTGAACATTTTCAGGGAGTGGACAGGGCATGGACAGGGCATGGACGGGGCAACTCCAGGCTCTGCCTGGGGAATGCATTTGCCCATCCATGCATTTGCCCATCCATGCATTCGCCCATCCATGCATTTGCCCATCCATGCATTTGCCCATCCATGCATTTGCAGCTATTTCCATGGCTGGAAACTATCCCTGGTGCGGCTGCTCTGCTCTGCCTGACCCAGCCCCTCAGTGCCCCACGCCAGCAGCCAGCCTGGGGGAGCTGACACCTCCATCCCACCCCTCAGCATGCTCCAGCACTGGGCGATCAATACCCTGCCACCAGCCATTCCCCACATGCAGGCACCAGCTGCTCTCTGCTCCCCAGGCAATGAGAATATAACATCCCCATCTCTCTTTCCCTCCCTGAGCAACGCCCAGGGAGCCACAGGCCTGCTCCCACCTACCACGAAGGCGTCACAATGTGCATATAAAGGCTGGCGACACAGAACCCGTGCTCAGACACCACTCTGCAAGCAGCCTTGGCGGTGCTGGGATGCTGCAGGAGAGATCCCTCAGAAGAGATCCACAGGAAACGCTTTCCCAAGGCTGGCATGCCGCAGTTAACTCCCTGCAGCCCGGCCAGCCCCCATCCCTGCAGGCTCTATCGAGCCCGGACATCTTGTTTCACTCCATCCCTGCTGCTCCCAGGTCACGCATTTCTCCTGCTCACTCTGTCCCCTGATACCAGACAGGCTTAAAAGTAAAACAAGGCCAAGATTTATGAAGTGAGGCTCACCGTGAAGGCTCCCGAGCTGCAGTTGCGGAGCCTGGAAACGGGATTACGAGCAAAGCAAATCATGAAACGCGATCGTAACCTCGGCACGGCGAGACGTGACCCTCACGTGCCCCAGCCCAGCTCACTGCCAGCACGTGGTGTGCACTGGCTGGGGGCTGCCTGGCCAGCACAAACCTCCTTCTGATGGCCCAGGGCTTCTCTGACCTCCCCTCCGTAGCACCCAGCTCATTTGGGTGGCCCAGTCCTGACCCTCAGCACACTTTCAGCTCAAACCAGCTGCACAGGCATTTGTCAGAGCAGAGCACTCCCAGCTCTCCTTCAAGACCATAAACAGCTGCTTTGGACACATTCGTAATTCCATGGTGACTTTATTGCAGCCTTCCAGGACCTAAAGGGGCTCCAAAAGAGCTGGAGAAGGACTTTGGTCAAGGGATGGAGTGACAGGACAGTGAGGAATGGCTGCCCACTGACAGAGGGCAGGCTTAGACCGAATATCAGGAAAACATTCCTCTCTGAGAGGATGCTGGGGCCCTGGCTGAGGCTGTCCAGAGCAGCTGTGGCTGCCCCATCCCTGGCAGTGTCCAAGGCCAGGTTGGAGAGAGCTTGGAGCAACCTGGTCTAGTGGAAGGTGTCCCTGCCCATGGCAGGAGTGGAACTGGATGAGCTTTAAGGTCCCTTCCAACCCAAACCAGCCAATGATTTTATGATTCCAGGACCAAGCCCCCCTCCTGGGGCATCACTCCCACCCAAAAGTCTACTGCCAAGGCAAAGCTTGCAAGAAAGATGGATCTCATGAGAAAGGCTTAAGCCAGACTCACAGAGGCATCACCTGGGGACAGTGACCTGCAAGTGATGGGACCCAATATCAGGGAACGATGATGGCAGCTCCATCCAGGAGTACCTACCACAGCCACCAGCATGTGCCTGGGAGTGGAGAGCAGTGGAAGCAGGCAGATATGGGTCCTGCTAGGACCCAAACCCATCTTGGGTGAAACCAACCACACACCTGGAGGAGCCTCAGCAGCCCATTCCTGCCTGGTTTGTCCTCAGACACGTCCTGTCCCACCCTCCAGCCTGAGCAAGCAGCCCAAAGTGGGTGGGTTCAGTGGCCACTTTGCAGGAACTAGGGGCCTCCTGGGAGGCTCAAAGAGCAGGATCTCCTCTGGACCCCAAGGAGCATCCATGGACTCCCTGTGCCCTGCTCCACGGCAGAGTGCTCCAGCCAGCCCTCCCCTGCCTCGAGAGACTCTGGGACAGGCGGAACCTGCAGTGTCTCACCACAGCGCTTCTCACCCACACCTGCGCACCAGGACTGCACAGGATGGAGACGCCTTCCCTCTCCTGCCCCCCTGCTGAAGTTGTTCAGGCTCACAGACGGTCCTGACAGGAGATCTGAAGGGTCCAGCCCCCTCCCTGACCCTCCTCACCCTCCCTGGTTCTCCTCTCCTCTGCCTCTCAGCAGAGCAGTGCTGCAGGAGTCTCCCAACACAGGTCCCTCCTAGCCATGACATGGACATGAAACCAGAGCTCCAGCAGGGCTCCACACGCTTTGGGGCCATATTTAGGGAGCTGGGATGACACCTCCCATGGAGCAGGACTCATCTCAGCCTGCTGCTGGACAGACAGAGCCCAGCTGGGCACAGCCAGGGGCACAGCTTGTCCTTCAGGCTGCTGCAGCTGGCTGTCCCCGTGTCCCCAAAGCCTGGGTGGCAGCAGAGGGGACCCCAGACCTTTTGCCTGCCCCTCCTCTCCTGGGCTGGGGGTTTGGAGACAGCTGCAGGTTACCCAGGAGCCGAGCCCATTGTTCCCTTTGTCTGGCCCTGGGAGCACCAACCCGCGGTGGCTCAAGGCACCACTTCTGCCCAGGGACACTCACACAGCTCAGGGTGTCCCCTCTGCCCAGGGACACTCACACAGCTCAGGGTGTCCCCTCTGCCCAGGGACACTCACATAGCTCAGGGTGTCCCCTCTGCCCAGGGACACTCACACAGCTCAGGGTGTCCCCTCTGCCCAGGGACATTCACACAGCTTGGCCACATTTGCCACCCCCAACCTCCTCAGCTGCCAGGCAAGGGCCTGAGCCCCTCCCCTAACCCAGGCACCAGCCCCCCCAGGTGAACCCAGGGCTCAGGGAAGCTCCTCTCCTCCCTAGCTCCAACCAGACCCTCTTGGCCTCTGAAACTCCGAGGAGGGCGAAGGCATGCACCAACAAGCATCTTCCAAGGCACCTTCCCCTGGCCTGGCTATCTGGCCAAAATCAAGAGCCTGTGGAAGGTTGAAGGTGTGCCCAGACACAGAGGGTTCACCAAGGCCATGAGCACCCAGAGCAATGGGGACCTCCCCAGCACTTTGCCTTGGAAGCTGCAGATGATTTTGGAAGCCAAAGTGGGAGCTGGGGGCCAGCGGGACCCCACTGAGCCTGGACATTCAGTGTGGGAGAGAAGGCGCCTTTCCGTGTTTCCTTTCAAATACCACATCTGCCAGGGGAGGCTGAGCCACAGGGATCCCTGGTTTCCATCCCACCTCCAGCAGTGCCCCAGGATGCTCAGGGAGCACACCAGAATCAGGGGTACCCGATGCCCCTGGTAGCCAGCACAGGGTTGGGCTGGGCTTCACCCTGCCCTGCCTCCACCCTCCAGCACTCCTGGTGTGAAACCTTCTGCTTGAGGACTCCAGAGAGAGGAGGAAAAAATATAAAATAAAGGATCATCACCCTTTCATCGCCCTCTTCTTTCCACCTCCCACAGCCCAATGCACCTCGGTGCCCCCTCCCTCCCCAAGCTGCATCTTTCCCGGCGCCCCCCTCCCTGTACTTCTCCTGTACAAGCATCCTCACTCCCTTTCCCAGTTCGGAGCTGATGCTTTCAAAGAGCCATCCACAATGACTTTAAGATCTCTTTCTCAAAATGCTAATAAGTAATTTAAAGACTGCCACTGTGCATGCATGGGTTTAGGGTAATTTTTTCCATGTGAATCCCTTTTCATTCATCCCTGACTACATTTAATCTGCCACTTTATAGCCCGGCTATCCAGTGTCATGAGAGTCTTTTGCAATATTTTCAAGACAACTGTTGTTTTTATCATCCTGAATAATTTTGTATAATCTGCAAACACTCTTTGCCTTCCCATTCCCACCCCTCTCTACTTTATGAATACATCACCCAGCGCAAGCCTCACGCTGACCCCGTCCAGTGGGAAAACTGACTCTTTGTTTCCCCTTCTTTAAGCAGATTTTAATCCATAAGAGAGCCCTTCCTCTAAAATTACTTCTCTGGAGTCTCCTGGATCACCCAGGGAGATCTTCTTAAAGGATGCTCGTCCCATTTACTATGGCTCAAATATTCATTTTATTGACTTATTGCAAAATACGAGTTCTCCTGCCATCACTTCAGAACAGTCTCCCAGCCCTGCCTTGGGAAGCAAAGCTCCCTTTGGCCACTTTGGGGTGACAATGAAGTCATCCCCCTCCTCCCCAAGGGCTCCATCCTGCACATTTAACTTCCCAATACTCATTTGTTGAAGGGAAAGTTGGGGGATAAGCAATTTCTTTTCCCAAGTTATTTTTCAAACTCCTCTCAGCCTGCCTTATATGGCTTCATATTCACCAGACCACAGTTTCTGATTTTTTTATTTTCTCCTTTTAGATACCACTTCGTGCAGAACATTTTTTTTTTACCTCCAGTGACCTCCTCCAATTTGCCATTTAATCAGGTTTGGTTGGTTTTTGGTTATTTTTAGGAAACTCATGTTAAGTGGCTGCATGAATTTATTCTGAGGTTTAATTTAATTTCCTACATCATGGGCAAGTATTTTCCTACTTCTGCTTCCCCCTTCAGCCAGCTCCTTCATTTTGCATTACTCACAGATCATTACTATGTGGTGTTTTTAAGTGCTGGTTGCTTTATGGATGCCATGGTCTGACTCTGAGAGAGGTAAGGTGGAAAGAACATCATTTATTGGATCAACTGATAAAGTTTCACCAACTTTTGGAGCTCCCCAGCCCGTCCTCACGCCCACTGGGAGGATGGAGCGGATCTAATGTCTCGTGTGGTTGCTCAGGTCTAAATCCAGAGTTCTTCCTCCTGTGAGCTCTCCAAAGAACCAGAGCTGTTCTCAGCCACTAAAACCATGATTTCTGAATGTGACATTTAGGGAGGCACAGACCAGCCCCAATTACAGTTGTGTTTTCTGCCCTCATGGCCTGCTCCATCTTCCTTTAACGCTTGGCAAGCGGTGCCACACTTCCTGTCAGACCTGATACTGCTCCCGTCATGCCAAGCAAGGAAATCCAGCACGGCGTGATCCTCACTGACTCCTTCCCCTCACCCTGATTATCTCAGGGGGCTGGCATGCCCTGCACAGCCACCCCTGTGTCTGCACCCTGGCACAACCTGCCATCTCTCCAGCGCGTTCCTGAAACATCTGACATCGGTATAAAGACATTAACAATAGATCCCTGCACATCTCCAGGCACCTCTGCTCCCTCCTGCTGTCACCTGGCCTCCAAGGGGTCCCTGCCCACCTCCAGCATTCCCAGTTATCCCCAGTGCTCCCTGCATCCCTGGGGACAGGCTGGGCAGAGCCCCTTGGAACCCCCCTTGCTGCCTCTCCTCCCGCCCAGCCCCTTATCACGGGAGGCCCCATCCTTTCCCTTATCTAACGGCTGAACTTTTGCCTCTGAGGATCTCCCCACTCCCCCCGTCCCAACGAGATCCAGTTGGCAGCTGTGCTTCGCCCCAGTCTCTCTGTAAACCAGATCCAGGCCTGGGAGGGATTGCAAACCAAGAGCTGACACGGCTCTTCCTCGGGAAAAAATGGGATTTCGGCAGGATGGGAACCCCGCTCCCAGCCAGAGCCTCATTAGTACCCCATTACTCATTACCATCCCAGCAGGGCTGGTGTGTGGGGAGCAGGCAGGTTTTGGGGCAGGAGTGGAGGGTCAGGCTCTCGCTCATCCCTCGCCCTAAAGCACTGAGGCTCTGGGAGCTGCCACAGCCTCCACTATTTACCCAGCTCCTCCGGCAGTTTCTTGCGTGCCCACCCCTCTTCCCAGCAGCTCAGGTATGTGCACACAAAGGGCCCTGACTAATGCAGGCAGGTCCTTAGCCCGTCCCCTTGGCTGCTCCCATCCCTGGGACAGCCCCAACCCCCTGGCAGCATCCCCGAGGCACAGCCGCGTCCCCTTCACACCCTCTGTGGGGTGACCCCAGGAGCTGGGGGACAGGAGTGGCCACACCAACCCCCAGCCCTTGTCCCTTACAGCCCTGTCCCCTACAGCATCTCCTCCCTATGCTTTTGTCACCCAGAGAAGCTGGAAAGTCAGCAGGGATTAAGAGGACGGCTGCTCCTGCCTGGAAAAGCCACAGAGCAGAGCAGCAAGGGCAGCAACATGCATGTTTAAATGAGGCAGCGATTTATTTGGTCTCCAAAAGGAGCTTTCCCTTTTGCTGCCCCTGTAATGCGAAGGGCAGGTGGGTGCAAGGAATGTGCCTTGTCAAAAATTAACCCAGGAAATGAAGGGGAGGGGAACAGGGCCAGGCCAAAACCACAGGCTCTGCTCTGCTCCTCAGTCCCGCTTGTCCCAAAACATTTGCTCCCCTCCTGGTCTTAGGAGAGTGTTTGCAGATCTGGAGCTCGGGCTCACAGGAAGGATCTGCTCGTGACAGATGCTGTGTTTTCCCTCGGACCTGCTGTTCTGCCACATCCCCCCAGAGCTTGCTAGGCTTGCTGGGAGGCTCCTGCAGCTCCCATGGTCCTGGCACACCTGGAACATCCACCTCCAAGGTCAAGGCAGTGCTCTGGTGTGACCATAACCCTGAAGGGATGGCTCAGGTCTTCCTCTGTGGAGACCAAAAAGATGGATACACAAAGGTGCAAACCAACCCTGTGTCCCTGGCATCTCCCCCCAGCCCATGTGGAGGTGCTCAAGGTAGGTACAGGAGGAGAGACTATGTTTTAACACCGCAATATGTTACAACATGAGTGAAATTAAATACACTGTATATTACAGAATCACAGAATATCCCAAGTTGGAAGGGACGCACAAGGATCATCCAGTCCAAATCCTGGCCCTGCACAGGACCCCCAAACAATCCCACCGTGTGTCTGAGAGCGCCGTAAATATTACGTACATCGTAATTCACTATTAAATACACAGAAGCACGGAAGTCCTGTCTCCAGCTCGCTTGGAGGATGGGCAGGGATGTCCGTGTCCAGCACCTCAGCCACAGCACGCCCTGGGAATACCCACTCCAGGAGCGGATACAGCCCTCCTGCCCCAGCATCCCTCTCCAAGCCCAAGACCGGGCTCAGGATTAGGGTTGCCCAGCACAGCTGATGCTCAAAATCGAGTCCCCTCACCCGTGATCCTGTTTCCCAGCAAAACTCATGCTGGGCAACTCTCCATCGCCCATTGGAGCCTGTCGCTGCCTCCGTGCTGCCCACACCCTCACTGATAGCAGGGCCACCTCGTGTCTCCTTTCGCATTTTTGGCACAGGGCTGGCCCCGCTCCAGCCCTCGGGAAGCTTGCCAGCGCTGCGAGGTTTGTGAAAAGTTAACTCCACCGGGGTGAAGAGCACCGTCGCGTTGGTTTTCCCTCCTCGCACAGGAGTTAGCCAGGCTGTTGATTTTAAAATACCTCCGTGTCCTTCCCAGCTCCCCCCAAAATACCTCAGGAGCGTCAGTCCTGCGATCGGCGCGCAGCCTACGCAGCAGGAATACAAAGCAGGGCCGTTAGCGATAGCGGCGTTACCAACCGGTGTGGGATCCAGACACTTCCAGGACTCCTTTGTTCTTGACTTTCTGGTTTGGGTTTTGTTTCTTTTTTTTTTTTTTTGGAAAAACACACAAAAAACTTTCTTTTGAGAAGCCTGAACTTTTTCAGCTGCAGACACGTTACCTTCCAACCGCCTTCACAACTATAGGCAATTCCTAACCTCTGCTTTATGTACGTTGTCATCCACCTCCCTGTTTTCCATATTGATTTATGTTTTACGTTCTTTTCACATTTCCTTTTAACAGAGCCGGTTTTAACCAAACAGCCTTCCCTCCCGAGCCCGAGCCATGCATTCTGCTGGCCAGTGAGCAATCAACTTCCAATTTCCATGCACACTCCTGTTTATATTTCCTTCCCTATTGGCTTTGTTTCTAATTAAGGTTTGTTAAATGCAAGTGAATATATAGCGCGCAGAGAAATATAAAGCATGTAGATAAATAAACACCCCACACACAACGGCACTGACTAAGGCTGCGCTTTCAACCACGGATCCCAAAGCACTTTGTCATGTTCATTAACAAAACCTCGCGGCTCCCCTGGGAAAGACGCTTGGATTATTTTACGCCTTGTAATTAGGAAAACTGAGGCACAGAGGAGACAAGTGAAATTACCAGCAGTACAGAAATGCTCTGTGACAGAGCTGAAAACAGGACTCAAGAGGCAGGATCCTCCAGAATTGTGGGGTTTGCCTGAACAAGCCTTTCTGCCCCCATTTTGGCCCTGGGAATATGCTGGGGCTGGTGATGGAGGGCATCACCACCATGGACATTCCCCGCGGCCGCAGGAACACAGTGGGTCCAGCCATCACCTCCACGGCCAGCAGCTACTCTTGGGTCCATCTGTCCACACCAAGGGGATCCAGAGCATTCAGAGGCGCAGGTGGACACCACATCTGGGCACTTTGGAAGCAGTGGGAAGAGGCTGTTCCAGAAAGCAAGGAGCAGAGGCACGCCCAAGGATCTGCATCCCACACATTTTCACCTCGCCAGCTCTCCAGAAGCCTTTTCCTGGAAGGCTGGATTAAGGAGCTGGCTGCCCACAACAACACCGAGAGGGACAATCACAGCCCCGTGACACACACGCACGCACACAGGGCAAGAGGCAACAGCGGGGGCACGGGGGGACCACACCAAACCCAAACCAACACCGTCAGCCCCGGCTGGGAATGGCCGCTGGACGCCCACTGACCATCTCGCTGGGAGCGTCGCCATCCGTGGAGAAGCACATCTCAGAGCAGTCATCTCAGGTGGCTGAAACACCCCACCTGCACTGGCCAGCCGCTCATTCCTGGATGCCCTCCCATCCCTTGGCACTTGTGCATCCAGAGACGGCCGCTCCTGCCATGATGGTGGGAAAGTCACTCGTGTTCCGAGAACACGCACAGGAGCCCCGGGAGCTGGCCCACAGCACCTCCGGGGCGGCAGGACGGGCAGGGTGGGGTGGAGATGACACCCCATCCCTGCCCAAGGCACCCGGCACGCCACGCTTGGCAGCGCCAGCTTCTCACGGTCAAGCGCGCGCGGGCCCGGCTGGCCGAGCCCAGACCCCGGTGGAAGGGTCAAGGCCACCAGCGGACGGGGCCAGACACCCTGCATGGACACGTAGGCTCTCACAAACACGCTCATCACCCCAACCCTCCCCCCCATAATTAAAACCATGCTGGGCTCATTTGAATAGCAGAGCTGGCGAGGGCTCTCCGCTGCAACGTAAATAGTCCTATTTATGCCAAGCTCCCATATTGTAAATATCACGATGTATAGCTGGCCAACCCATGAGTCATCTCCCAAAACTCCAACTTAATAAATGGTGCCTCATCCATGTTCCAGACAAACGCGGTCCGAGCGGCTCCCACCGCCCGGCGCGCGCAGGGCCAGCAGTGGCCACCCAGCCTGCCCGCCAGCCCAAGGGAGCTGCAGGCACAGCGGAGCCACCCGGCCCCTCCGACACGACCCTTCCACAATGGACAGGCATCCCTGGACCACGCCGCTCCAGGACCAGCCGGTTTTTTGGCCTGACACCTGGCCCAGCCCAGTTCTCCGTCACTTCGCAGGGTGTCCGTGCAGCGGGCGGGTGGGAGCAGGCAGGGATGGCTGGCGAGCAGCAGCAGGAGTCTCCCCTCGCACAGACCCCACGGTGCTCCCCGCACACCCAGCCCCGGAGCTCCCCACCTGCCGCCTCACGCCGCTTTGTCTGAGCACCGGGGAGCTCGGCGGGGAGCTCGGCTCCTCCTGGGGACGCCGGGAACGCCACGGCGCCGGCGGGGAGCCGGCCAGCAGCTCCAGACCGCCCGGAAGGCCTGGCCGAGGGGCACCCCGAGGACTCTGCCAAGAGCAGCGGCGGGCACGGGGCGGTGAATCCCGGCCATGCCCGGGGGACCCTCCGCGGTACCCAGGGATGCCCAGCTCGGCGGAGGGATGGCGGGGAGAAGGGCGGCCAGCCATCGGGAGGGTCTGGGGGCGTGCGGGGGGGCACAGGCGACACACCGGGCTGCGCTGGCGACACCTCCAGCTGGGGTAGCACTTCCCCAAACTTCGCCTCCCCTCCCAAGGGCGTGCGGCGGGGAGGGGGTGCAGGGGGCAAAGTGCCACCTCCC
>WBMY01006402.1:317257-335984 GCA_013397315.1 Donacobius atricapilla | reverse complement strand
AGAAAGAAAGAAAGAAAGAAAGAAAGAAAGATCCTAAATCCGAGGCTTGTTATGGGCAGCCCTGAGCCCCCGCACCCTTCTCGGCCCCCATGCCCCTGGAGCCAGCCCCGGTGAGGAGAGAACAGGGATCCCCCCACTTCCCACGTGGAGCTGTTGTGAGTTGGTCACAAGCCCCACTGACACTGCTGGGGTCAGGCAGCCCCTTCCCAGAAGGTGCGAGGTGAGACCCAGCTCCAATTCTGCATGGCAGCACTCAATGAGCCCCGACTTCCCCGGTGCCTGGGAACCACATCTGTCCTGTGGGCACCTCATGACCCCCACCCTCCTCAGGACACGGTGGGGAGGTTGGGACCAGATGGTCTTTAGGGTCCTTTCCAACCCAAACCATTCTGTGAATCTATGACGTGTGACTGCTACCAGGACTCTTTGCCCTAGGAGGTCCCTCTGCCACCACCCTAACATCTCCTCAGCCCTCTAGTATCCACGTTGTACCCAGCAGTGCCCTCTGCTCATCCCCCATGGCTGTGTCTCAATTCCTGCTGGTGGGGCAGAAGGTTCAGGTGCATCCTGCAGGAAGCACTTGTGTCCTGGAAGATCTTCCTAGGGAGGTCACACCCTGCACATGGATCTCTACGCAAGCCGTGCCAGGTTCATCGGCCAGGCACTGAAGACCCACAGGACTTCGAGGATGGATTCCTGTCCCTCAACTCACCATGGAAGGACATGGAAGAAACAGTCTAGGCTCCACTGTGCTCTTCCTTATCCCTTTGTTGCATCAGCAGCTTGAACACCTTGGGTTCTGTGCCTTGACCCATCGCAGGGGATGATTGCACAGGAGGGGTTAGTGGACATCACAGCTCCGTGATGCTGTTGGCCACATGGATGAGCCCAATGTTCTTCCCCAGCTCAGTGTGGCCAGCCACAGGCTCTGATCTGCTTTGGGAGTTCCTGTCACTGCAGATATTGCTGCTCATCCAGGTTGGCCCCACATCCGACACGAGAACCCCATGGCCCAGCTCCATCATGTGTGGAGAAGCTTTCATCTTTAGAAGCTCTTTCGGGATCACTCTTGCATTGAGGAAGGAGGCTGAAGGCCAGGACAGCCAGTGGCCTTGCTGCTCCTTCCTTCAGATATGTTCTTCCCCTTCCCCTCCAGGGCAAGAACGCCAAGGATCCCCAGCAGTTACCCACCATTCCAGCACTGTGCCAGGCTCCCCCACTCCCAGCCTCCCCTCACTCCCTGCTGCTCTGGAGCAGCCACCATTTCCCATCAGATGTCTGAAAGCATTCACCGTATCCAAACTCCTCATACCCTCATTTCAATCCTCCCAGATCCCAGGGCTGTTGTGTCCTGCATGTCCCTGAGGATCCATTGATTCCCCAAAATGGAAGCCTGGAGTCCAAGAGCAGCAGCCCTGTGTGTTTGCCAGTGCCCATCCAGACCCTCAGGATTTCTTTGAAGCTCTCCAGGACTGCACTGCCAGACATAACGGGAATTTTGTCCCAAGGAACTGTCACTGGAGACCTTCTCCCTTCTCTTTTGAGCTCCTCCTTAGGCTGTTGCTGATGGAGATGGACCTTGGATTACACAGACTTGTCTGGCTGCTGCACTGACTTTGAAGTTCTTACACACTCCTGGGAGTCTGGTTTGTGCCCTGAAGATGCTCTTCAGGGCCAGTCATGAACTGTGAGCACTGGTCCCACCTCCCACCTTCACTCCGCTCTCAGGAAGGGCTTTCTATGACTGTTGCATCTTTTTGGCATCCATGGGAAGGCCTGCCAAGGTTCCACTGCCGCCCTTGCAAACTTACTGTTCCCAGTGCAGGCGTTGTCACCAGCATCCACATTCTGGCCTGAATCCCACAAGCTCCTCTGGTCACCAAGCCCCAGTAGCTGAGCAGACCAGCAAGCGCCTCAAAGCACCATGCCATGAGAGTGACTCCAGACCTCTTCCAGTGCCCTTCTCTGAACCTCCCAGTCACTCTGCACCAGATTTAGTGGCTTCGGTGGAGGCTGGCCATGGACAGGGAGCACTGGGTGTCCTCACTGCTGTCCTCAGCACACTGCGAGCTGATGCTCTCCGTGCTGCCATCTGGTGACAAGTGGCCTCGGGACTGTGTCACAGGCACATGGCCCCCATCGGGCAGCTTGGATGTGGCCAGCTTCAAGCCAAGTGATACTGGTTTTGCTGGTCCTTGCTGCCCACAAGTGACCCTTCGGCAGCACTGCCACGGGACACTCAAGCCCTGCTGCAGAGAGCATCAGGTACAGCCCCGATGGGGGGCTCACAAAAATGGGACAATCACCCCTCCAGCTGCACCCACATGGTTTACATCAAAAGATGGTTCCTGGGCTGACAGAGCCAGGAGAGGTGACATCTAGGGGGCATTAACACACGTTTGGTGGTGACACATTTAATGCTGCTTTTTCAGTTCCTGATGCAGAAAGAAAAAGGTCATTTGCATGTGAAGCCCTTGGCTCATCCCACCTGGAGGAGGTGGCTCCCTCTCACCCTCTGTGGGGTTAAAGAGGCGCAGCAGGTGACAGCTGGGGGTCAAGGGAGGCACAAAGGAAAGCAGCAAGGGGTGACAGAGCTGCCAGGCACAGACTCAAGGCTCAGTGCAGTAGTCTTTGGTGATTTCAAGGAGCCTCAGCAACCAGAAAGGTTCAGGAGATGCTTCTTTGGTCCAAGGAAGCTACTTGGCCAGTCTCGATGCCCCAGCTGAGGGAGAGGAAGGTTTCTTTGGATGGGAGAGATGGGGAGTGAATCCCATGCTGGCACCAGGAGTAAATCTGTGTAAAGTCCCACCAAGAGCAGGTAGGGAGATGGTCCAGGGCCACTGAGAGATGCCCTGCAGAGAATCAGCATCCTTGGTCCTGAATTGGCACCCTTGGTCCTGAATTGGCACCCCTGGTCACGCCTCTGCACCTAAGAGGAAAGCTTTCCAGCTCCAGGCTGAATCCCTTGGGCTCCAAGGAACCTCGAGCTTCCAGGGGCAGGTTGGAAGGAGGAAAACATGAGCATATTTTTACAGAAATTGGAGTCTCCCTGCAGCAGAAAATCCCATAAAAGCAAAACCCAAGTGAAAAGCAGCTTCAGCTGTTCTGGCTCTGGCTGTGACGGGCTTGGCCCCAGGCCAGTGAGTTAATTCTGCCTATTAACTAATAGTATAGTATTGTCGGTAAAGATTCATTGCTAAACTTATGTTTTTAAGATATCACTTATCATTTAAACACTTAACTCCTGATCCCTGAACATGTACGGGCACCATGTAGCCCTGCAGCCATGCTGCAGATAACCAAAGCCACCGCTGGCTGGGGAGGCCGGGCAGCATTTAACCCTTTTCCCCCCTCTTTGTTTGAATGATAAATTGTCTGGAGTAGCACTTTCCAGAGGAGAGCAGGCCCTCCCACTCAGGGACCACTTATTATCACCTACTTAATGTTCCCCAGCTCACCAGGGATGGAGGAACTGTTCCCAACAGGGGATTTTTCTAACCCCTGTGAAGGGTGTGTGAACAGCCAGAAACCCCATGGATATCTGTGATTGCAGCCTGTCACCACCAAGGGCCTCCCTCTGTCCTTCCTTGCCTTTCCCAGTCACCCCAAGTGCTCTGCAGGCTGGGGACAGGCGCGTCTGGTCCTTCAAGGAGCAAGGCTGAGAGCAGCAGGGGCTCCCCACCTGCAGGCTGGGCCCTCGGTGCTGCCCAGCACCTTTCAGCTCCACATCCCCACTCTGATCTGTACCATAAATGCACAGTTTTCAGGGCTCTCAGACCTCTCCCGCATCATCCCAGAGCAAACCAGCACCTTCACCAGTTACACCAGTCACCAGCCAAGCAGGCGCTGCCTGCAGCCCCGCTCCGGGGACACTGCGGGGAGGTTTCTCTGCACGGAGTTAAATGAAGATTAACCTTTTACATCCCTGTACCTTTGCTGAGGGCTGCTGGCCCTGGGTGGCTCGTGCTGAAACGTGACACTGGACAGCCCCACCTCACTCAACCTGTTCATCCTGTTCACTGCAGGGACCTGCCGATGGAACCAGCGGCTCCCTCTCCCCTCCAGCTCTCTCCTCCGGCATTTCTGAGCTCTCTGCATCAGCGATTTATTCCTGTGTGCACCAACACTGAGCTCCCTGGCACCAGGGTGGGTGAAACAGCGAGGAGGAAGGTCAGAGGATGGCACTGGGCAGCCGAGCATCGTCCTGCGCTGGCACCCCCAGGAGCGAGGCAGAGCCACAGAAAAGCTCCAGGTGAGGATTAAATCGCTACAGTAGAGAGGATCTCAACATCGAGGATCAAGGAGTGCAAGGTAAACCCTGCTTCTGCTGCTGTTGCAACGTCTTTAGTCTGAGGGTTTAGAGCCTTCAGCTAAATTAAGAAGGAAAAGTCAACTGGTAGATTGCAGTAACGATTTGGAGAGTTCTCCGCTCAGAAAATGAATGAAACTTTTGAATGGTAGCCATGGGAACAAATTAAAGAGAAGAGGCACTTTTGAAGCATTTAAAATAGATCTGGAACTGTAGAATTGAGCAGGAAATTTGGGATATTTTGTTCAACAGCTAATTTGAACCCAGGTTCAGAATTAAAAGTAACTCGTGGAAAAATAAAGTCCATAAAAGTATCTTCTCGGCAACTGCAAAGATGTCAGGTCTTCTTGAAATTTTCGTTTGGGTAAATAAGCAGGACCATAGAGAGGCAGGAAGGGAAAAAATATAAAAAGAAAGCAAATTTAAATAAAGCCATATATTACATATCTATTTTTAAATAAAAGCAAGGATTTCTTATTTATAAACTTATATCATCATTAAGGTTGGAAAAGACCTCCAAGATCATCAAGTCCAATCTTAAACTGAGTACCACTACTTTTCCAGAATGTAGAGAACTGTGACAATCAAGTGTATAAACTATTACTCTGTATTTCAAAACAAAAAAAAAAAAAACAAACCACGTTTTAAAAGGCTATTTAGATATACAGCAAAGAAAAGGTGGAACCATCACCAGAATATCATGTTATACGTAGAAACTTAATCCAAAATACTTTACAGCCATGAGGCATGACTGGCAGAAGATGGGGTTTGTATTCTGGAAAATGTTTTCATTTTAGTCCTCGGTTATAGCCAGAAATAACAATGCTAGAGAATAAATCTGCCCAGGAGATAACCCATGATGAAAAACTGCTAGGCATTACCTATTGACAGGGGTAACAACATAAAAGGATGCTTGATTTAATTGCTGTCATTTGTAAAGGTTTGTAAAAGAAAAGGATGTAACCCAAGCTATTTCGTGGCAGGGAACACAAGGTCCAGAAGTCTTCCTGAGAATAGTTTTAAAGTTGTTCAAAGGAAGGTGGAAAAGCTGAAAAGTCAAACTCAGGTCTGTGTTAATACTATAAAATTACAGGGTGACATCCTTGAAATTGAGAATGCTGAAATGGCACTTAATAGGAAACTGGGGAAACCGGGGAGAAAACTACCTGGGTTTTGTCAGGGCTGGTGTTAAATATAGGAGCTTTGCAAATGCTTATGGACACCATGAAAAAATGCAACGTGATGTGTTACATTTAAGTCAGTAGTGAGCAAAATCCCCCGGAGCTCTGAGGTGGCAGATGTTTACAAGGAGGCAAATACAGGATCAGAGGCAAGAGCCTGGTGTGAAAGCGCTCTCTCCTCCTCCGAGGTGCTACAGAAAGGCAGGCCTGAAGGAGACAACCACATCTCCTCCCACAGCAGAAGGGTGGAAAGCACCCAGGTTGTCCCAGCCAGGTTGCGTGGGGGAGCCCTGAGCCCTGAGTGGGAGATGTCCCCGTCCACGGCAGGGGCCTTGGAACTGGGTGAGCTCTAGGATTCCTTCCAGCCCAAACAGTCTGTGACTCTATGGCTCTACCCAGGAATTTCCAAAGGGAAGCAAGCTACGGGAGGTGTGGTGGCACAGAGAAAGCAGAGCTGTGTGCAGGCAAACCCCCGCCAGGGTCTGGGGATAAAAGGTCAGGAGTCAGTGGGAGCAGGGCTCGTGCTCTCTGGTTAGCATTTCCCGTTCTCTCTTTGGGGCTGGGAATATCCACGTCATGAAGGTCTGGGCTGAAATGTGACTGAACTGGAACATTCCTGCAGAGTGATGACAAATGCATGCACAGGCTCTTGATGCTGATATTGACCGGCTTACCTTTTATTTTATTGAAGATTCATGAGAATAATATCTCTAGCAGCAAGGTATCATGGAATTATAGAATGGGTTGGTTTGGAAGAGTCCTTAGACCACATCCCATTCCACCCACTGCCGTGGGCAGGGACACCTTCCACAGTCCCAGGCTGCTCCAAGCCCCATCCAGCCTGGCTTTGGACATTTCCAGGGATGAGGCAGCCACAGCTGCTCTGGGCTGCTTGTGCCAGGTCCTTACCACCCTCAGAGGAAAGCATTTCTTCCCAATATCCCATTGAACCCTTTCAGTGTGAAGTCATCCCTCCTTGTCCTGTCCCTCCATGCCTTGTCCAAAGTCCCTCTCCAGGTTTCCCCCAGTCCCCTTTCAGGTGCTGTGTGGCAGTAAGGTCTCCCTGGAGCTTTCTTTTCTCCAGGGAACACCCCCAGCTCTCTTGCCCAGGGACACCTGAGGGATGAATGTGGGCCTGATATTTCTGAGTCTGAGAGATTTTAACCTGTTAGCAGCTACTAACCTTTTCCCAAGTGAAAAAATATCTCGAGAAAGCTTCTTCTCAAAACAATCTTGGTAAACAACTAATCCATTCTCAAAACAATCTTTCTCCAGGTGATGTTTTGTCTTTCTAGTTCTGTTTCTGTCGTTTAACCAACGGGATTAGAGAGGTGTCATTTCTATTCACCAATCATGTTAAGTCTGTATCAGAACACCTTATAAAAGATAGTAAGAATAAGACAATAAAACCTTCTCTGTGCTCATTGCCTTCTGAAAAATATTTAGAGTTTCATCTTTTTTTGTGTCCTACTATGACAGAAGAAGATGGGGTGTGGTGAAGGAGCACAGGGCTCCAGGGGCAGGGACAGGCAGCACTTAGGATGCACAAGCACTGTGGAGGTGGTGGGCACGTCTCTGAGGAGAGAGAGGCGGGGGCTTGTCCTCAAAATGTGAGCAGGTTTGGGGGGTCATTTTGGGGCTGGGCAGAGGCAGGGGAGGGGACACATCCCTTCAGGGCTTGAGGAGTGCTGGCCATGGCACAGGAGCAGGAGCTGCTCTGTGTGTCCGTGGCTCTGGCAGGGAGTGGGAGGAAGCACTGCCCAGTTAACCAACATGGATGGAGCACGGCTGCCCCTGGAACAGCCTGGCCAGCTGGCCTGTGGGTTGCTGACCTGCCAACACGAGGGAACTGCCAGCAGAAACCTGCTCAGGTAACTCCTGGTGATGCCTTGGGAAGGCTGACCAGAAACAGAGACTGTGCAGAGCTAGAGAATAAAGTAGGGATTTATTGAAAGGACTCCAGGATCCACCTTGGGCAGGACAGGGCCTGGCCAGGGCTACACCCAAGGTGGACTGAGAATGGTCACAAAATGCACAACTGGTCACGAGATCTTACATTTTTATAAGTTTTGGTCCATTCGCATATTGGGGTTTAATTGTCCAATTGCAGCTTCAGGCTGTGAGGTCTCATCCCTCTTGTTCTTCCCTTCAGCCCACTGCTGTTTGTGCTTTTGGGCCTGAAAGTTGTCCTTGGTCTTCAGCAGGAAAAGGATTTGTTTTGTGTCCCTGCTCTGTGAAGAGAGCTGAGTGACACTGAGTGTGAGCTCAGAACTGCACCCCTGGGCAGCACAGAGTCTGAAATACATGAAAGCTAAAGCGCCCTGACACGGGACGGCTGGGACGGAGCAGTGATGGCAGAGAGGCCACGGCACAGGTCCCTGCCAGGGGACAGTGATGATCACAAAGGACATCCTCTCATCGAGCCCTGCAGTGTGGCCCATCGAGGAGGCTCTTGGCAGATTCCCCCCCAAGGCTTGGTCCTTGCAGCTGCTGGGATCCCGTTGGCACACTGGAATCACCGTCCTGCCTGGTCCCCGTGGAATTTCTCCTTGAGTGCTCCTCTGGGGATTCTCATAAGCACCTGGGGCTGCTGATTCCTCCTGCCCTGACTGAGGTGTCGCTGCTCCTGCAGGGACCAGGAACGCAGCATCAGGGCTGAGCCCTGACCATCCTGTCCTGGCACCAGGAGCGGATGGGCTGCCCTGAGGGGTGCTGTGGTGGCCATAGGAAAAGTCCCTGGGTGACATAAACCCCATGTACTAGAGGGCAGCTGGAGACCCCTGGGTAAGTGGTGTCTGCCAGGAGAAAGCCCGTGGGGCTTCTCCAAAGGGGAATCCTGCTCCACAACCCTTCCAAGCCCTCCAGAGTGGCCGAACACACAGTGCCATCTGTTCCTGGCATCTGCTGGGGGTTCCAAAGACTTTCCTTTCAGTTCCTTGCCAAAAGTTTTTTAAGGAAAGCAAGAAGCCTGGGGGACTCAAGGGAGTTCCTTGTCATTTTAATTGCATAAGAGATGGTGGCAGAGAGGAGTAAGCAGAGGGAGCTCACCAGCCTGTCCTGCAGGCTCTGAGCCGTCATGTCCTACAGCCCCAGAAGTGGCAGGAATAGGGATGAGCAAGGAGGTGACAAAGGATAAGTGATGCCGTAGGGAAAACAACCATAACTTCACTTGTACAAGGCTGCTTCCTTCTCTGTCTTCTCCCAGGAATAACCCAAAGCCATCAAATGACACTTGTGTGAGGGCCAGGGCCAGGGTCTAAAAGATCGGGGTTTGGGATCAAAGGATGTGACTCTTCACACGGTTGGGAGGGGAACTGTTGATCTCCTCAGCAGATCTGCGGACATAAAACTCACAGGGACTCAAGTGCAGGCTGGAAAAGTCCTTGGAATAGAGATCCAGGAATTTAGAACACACAGAGAAGTCCAGGGAAATCAAAATAACTGGAAAGTCATCGGTACAGACCTTCCTGGACTCCTACAGCCCCCTAGCCAGTCCCCTTTCCGTTAAAATCCTTCCTGGCCCCTCGGGAGATGTTGTGGATGCTGGAGACTTGTCCCACGGGCCACACCAACCTCTGCCACTGCAGGGGCTCCCTGCCATCCACATGGCACCAGTGCAGGGTGGGGACCTCCAGCACACCCCTGCCAGTCACATTCGGGCATCTGCGAGGTCTTTAATTTGGGTTTACGTTGCCTTTTCCTCTCTCGAGGTGTGTTTTGTTCTGTCTGGAGAGCTGGGAATGTCAAGAGCTGGAGTTGCTATGCCGGTGCCGGGGTGGGGACTTGAGCAGGAGCTGGCAGAGAGCCCTGAGAGAGGGACAGGAGGGGAGCAGGAGGCAGCTCTGAGGGGAGCTGATGAGCGCTCCTGGGCGCTGCAGCCCTGGGAGCACAGCAGGCACAGAGCCTTGGGAAATGGAGGCTGCGAGGTGTTGGGCTGGCGCTGTGCTGACTGCATTGCTCAGCAGGAATACCGGGGAGGAAATAAATCAGTCCCTGATTTACCTGGGAGGACAGATACTTCTTCTCAACTGGTTTTTAATTTGGACTCAATTTCCAAGCCCGGCTGTTCAGATGTCTCTGAGATAAGTGATCTGTGCAACGTCTGAGTCAAACAGGATTTTCCTTCTCTTCAGACAGCAAAGCTGGGCTCTGTAAGTGGATGTTCCAGCTAATGAGGTGTTAAGTGTAGAGAGAATCACAAGTACTTGAGGGCAGGATCCAGCTGGTAGTAAAACCAGCAAGCAGCACCAAGATTTTCCTCAACTTCCAGGAACAACTTCAGACAATAAAACCGTACTGAGGGCAGGAGCGAGGGAAAACCTGGGAAAGAGAACCACAAAAACACAGCCATATGTCAGGCTACGGCTGCATCAAGTGGCTACACATGTTCCCTTTCCTTGGGCCAGTGGAGGATGACAAGGGAGAGACAGCAACAGTGCCTTGGAGCTGGCAGTCGGGGGCCAAGTGGGAACAGCCCCAAGAGCCCTGAGCTCAGCGTTTGCTGAAGAAATGTCCACAGAAGATGCAGTGAATCCTGTCTGGGAGGTTTAGCACAGATCTCTGCTCCCAGGGAGAAGGGGTGCCCTCTGGACCTGAGCTACTGTGGCTCGCAGTGTCTGCAGTGACGAGAGGAACAGGAGGAATCTTGAAGCCAAATTTATCATCTGCCCATTTTGTTTGCCTTTGGAGCAGCCCAAGAGCCCAGCTGAACACACAGTCAGTAGTCCTGGTGTCTGTCCCTCCACAGTCGTCGTGCCCTGTGCAGAGCAGGCAGCCCGGGAGCAGGAGGACACCGGACAAGGACAGAGGGCACGCACAGGCTCCACTGTGACCTGCTCTTCAGGACACTTCCAAACCACAGAAGCAAAAATCACGGTGATATTCTCTGAAAAGGGCTTTCTTAATGCTCTGCTGAGGGCACAGGCTCAGCTGGACATCAGGCTTGGGGACCAAGCCCATGAGGAGGCTGGAGAAGACCAGATGGGCCAGAGAAGCATGAATGTCCTACAGATGCAGTGTCAGGATACACAGATGTCTTAGCAAGGGACCTGAGCAGGGAGGATTAGAAACACGTAGGAGAGACACAGCAGGTTCCCTAAAGCAGCAATTGGTGGCAGATGTCCTGCTCTGGACATTCCAAGTGGTGCTGGGAGGTCCACAGGACCTCATGGCAGATGGTAGAACACTGTCAGCTCCAACACTCACTCGATGTAAGGAAACCTGGGGTGGCAGGAAATCCCCTAGAGGGTTTCCAGGACCTGCCACGTCCACCCTGACCTAGTGCTGATGACACTGCAGGATGTTGGACCAGAGGCCCCATCTAGGTTCCCACCACCACCTCCAGGATTTATGGGCATCTCCTGAACTGACCTTCTCTGGGGCACAGGTTGTGCAGCAGCAAAAGGAACAACCTGCAGCAATATGGAATAGATATGGGTGTGGATATGGATATAGGTATGGATATGGATATGGATATAGGTATGGATATGGATATGGATACGGATATGGATATGGATATGGATATGGATATAGGTATGGATATGGATATGGATATAGGTATGGATATGGATATGGATATGGATATAGGTATGGATATGGATATGGATATGGATATGGATACGGATATGGATATGGATATGGATACGGATACGGATATGGTTACGGATATGGTTTAGTGGACATAGTATTCAGTCAAAAGTCATATTTGATGATCTTGGAAGTCTTTTCCAATCTTGATGGTTCTGCCAGTCTATGATTCTATTGCTGCCCCACTGCAGCAGATGGATAAAGATGTGTCCCTGGAGCAGGACAGATCTCAGGAACAGGGATGGGATTGCTGGGAGAAAGGTTCCAGCACCAGCACCCTCACTGCCATCCAGCATGGCACAGCACTTGCTGTTGGCTGAGCAAGGTCACCAGGGGATGGAATCACACCGGGAATAACAGGGCTGGCAGCAAGCCAGCGTCTCTCACAGCGCTGGGGTTTATCTTTAACAGCAATGGCAGCAGCCCCACTTTGCTGGAAAATACCTGCCCAATGCTGCGATCCTGCATCCTCAGCCGGAGCCAGGCATCCTGCGGGAGCTGAACCGTGTTATCTGCCCGAGGGGGATTACGCTGTGAAAACGGCTCGTTGGGGATTGTATATTAACAGGATATGCTCGGCTGGTTGACAGGAAGCAATAAAGTAATTTGAAAGAGACTGGGAGAGAGTGTGTGAGTTCCTGCGTCTGTGTTAAATCATGGCTCTAGATAAGCAAACAGCGGCCCCGGAGCGGGAGGAGCGCTGCCAACAGGGACACGGCCGGTGCCAGAAATCTCCGGGAGCTGCCACAAGTCCATCTCCGAGGCAGCATGGAAACCACCGGGACTGCAGTTACAGCTCTCCCATCCCCTGCTCCGCGCCCCGGAGGATGGTGTCCCTGTCAGCCCGGCTCCGCACGGGGCAGGGGGGCCAGGAGAGGATCCCGGGCAGCCCCGAGCCCTGCGCGGCTGCTCGCAGGAGCGCATCCCACCCACCCTCCGGAGCTCGGGGAAGGAGCTGCTCCTCCCAGCAGCTCCGGGCCTGCCAGAGGAAGGGGAGGAGAGCCAAGAGGAGAGAAATACGTGCAACTGCAAGGCACGACGCGCTGCGAGAGCTGCCCAGAGCAGGGTGAGGCTGCAGCCGGGCCCAGGGGACAAGGGGGCTCTGGGGAAGCAGCAGGCGCTCTGCCCCCGGCGCGGATCGGATGATGCTGCCGGGTGTGCGAGTGTCAGCAGCGCAGAGCCTGGCACGCTCGGCCTCCCACATCCTGCTGCAATCGCACTCGGCAACATGTCAGCAGCCTTTATTGCTCTCAGAGAGGCGCTGCCGGCCTCCAACAGGGGATGTTTGAGGGCTTCTGATTTTTTTTTTTTNTTTTTTTTTTTGAGGGGGGATACACTTTCACACACCATGTCATCGCCCAGGAGCTCCCTGCCACAGGATATGAGCTCCACGGGATCAATAAAATGTGCCTGCACTTGGTGGGGACTGAAGACACTCAAAGCACTCTCTTCAGAATAATAGAAGTAAAAAACCCACATATGTTGCCTTCCATCAGAGGCACAAAAATCCAGCCCAGAGCCTGGGTGAGTGTTGAACCTTTTTTCCCATGTGCCAAGTGCTCCTAGCTGGGTGGTGGGCAGGAAGTGGGATGGGGCTTGGAACAACCTGGTCGAGTAGAAGGTGTCCCTGCCCATGGTGGGGAAGATGGAACAAGATGACCATTAAGGTCCCATTGAATCCAAACCATGCTGTGATTCTCTGAAAGCTCCCTTGGCGGTGGTTTGTGTCAAAAGCTGTATCTCACCCTGAGGCACCTCACACTGCCCTTGTCAGAGAGGATCTCCTGGAGCATAGGGCACTGTGCAGTGTGCACTGGGCACCCCTGTGCCTCACCAGCGCCTTCTCCAGGGCACGAGTCCTCCTCCTGCAGCTCTGTTATGAGGAGGAAGCTGAGGCCACGATGCAGGTGGAGCTGCATGCATTGGAAAGTTGTCCTTGCCAGCACTTCTCACGAGCATGTTTGTTGCACTCCTTGGGGCATCACAAGCCCTCCCTGCTGAGGAGAAAGTGGTGGCTGGGACAAGGGTGAAGGTGACTGGAGCAGAAATGGTCAGTCAGGGAGTGGGAGGTAGTGCCATGCTCTCCACATGTTCCTCATTTGCTTTTCCAACATTCCCTCCCTGATCCCTGCACTAATGCTGGATCCCCAGTGGAGGCATTGATGATGTTCCTGCACCCCTCCTATCTCCCACGCACCTCACAACATTTTTGGAATACCCAGACGGGACAAACACAACTGGTTCCCTGCCTGTGCAAGAACTGCTCCAGATGGCTCTTCCAAACGCAGCCAGAGCAGCCACAGCTCAGAGTTATCTGATGGTCACAGGCAGCAGCCAAACCCCTGAGCCCTTCCCACAGCGCTTTCCTGCCGTAACTGGGAGGGCCTGGGCTGTGCTGGGGAGCCAGCTGGCACCTGGCTGGGTGCGTGGGAAGTCCCCAGAGCCCGAGATGTCACCAGAAGCTCGGGTGATGTGCTGCGCAGCCCTTCCCACGGCGTCACTCAGCAGACTGGTGTGGGTGGCCCTGGAGAGGTGGTGCCCTGCACCCTCCTCTCCCTGGCTCTGTCGCTGTTTTGTGTCTTGCGCTGCCTCACCTTGCAGAGCCTCACGCAGACTGTCTGACCTTCATCACCAGCTTGGCACCAGGAGTTACCTGACCTGCTCCTGAGTCATCTCTGCATGCAGCAGGGAGCAGCAGCCTGCAGAAAATGGATGTGCCTGCTGCTATCCAACCCAATCACAGGGCTTGGGAGCTGCTTTGGAGCTCCCCAGGTGGGAATTGGCTGCCACCGCTCCAGTCCTGCATGCTTGGAAGCCGGAGGAACCCTGCCCAAAGCAGCCACATCCCAGCCTCAGCCCGACTCCTGGAGAGACCTGGGACACCCTGGTCCTCTTGGCCTCTCCAGCATTTTGTCCTCCTTCCCTGACACCCCCACGCAGCTGCAGGGAAGAGATGATCTCCCAGTGCATGACCCAAGCACCTCACGGCAGAGTTGGAAGGGCTCCTGGAGCCAGGCCACCCCAGAGGAAGGGCCACTCCCTGTACTGGACCTGCTCCAGGCTGGAAGGAGAGACAAGCTGCCTTGGCTGCAGTAATTAAATCCTTTGCCCAAATGAGAGAACATCCCATTCTCCCCACTCCCCCCTCCAGTGCAAGTCCCTGGCATCACTAGACAAGCACATCAGTCATCCCCCAGGTGGGTTAGGCTGGACTTAAGTCGCTTGAGCTCTGTTCTTGCTGTGTCCAAGACTAGGCAGGGCTCCCAGCTCTCCTGGGTCAGCTGTCCAAAAACTCCCACCACGCTGACCTAACCTTTTGGATCTGCTAAGCCATGTCTGAGCACCTCAGCCAGGCTGCTCTGAGCCTGGGGGGACAGGGAGAGAATTTCTGGTGTAGATTGACCTGGTTTTGACACATCCTTGTGCTTACCAATGCACAAAGGCTGCAGGATGGGCAGGAAAAAAAAGAGGCAAACCCACAGGAGACGGGACATTTGCCATCGTGCAGCACCAAGAACTGGGTGACAATGGGTGTTATTTACTGAGTCAGCACCTCCCTCTGGGAAGGGACAGGTGTTTCCTCCAGACCAGACGAAAATATCCCTGGCTTTCCCCTGTCTTGGGAAGAAACTCTGGTCCTGTTAGCTTGGCTCAGCTCGTGTGGGATTAATTACCATTACGAGCTCATTGCCTGCCCACCTGGCCAGGTCTCCTCCATCCTCCTGCAGCCCCAGCAGTTCCCAGCAGGTCTCCGCTGGTGAAGGAACCTCCGTGGAAGATGTTCCTCTGTGCCCAGGGTGGCTCTCCTGCCCAGAGGCACCAGGCTCTCTCCCTGCCCACCCTGCTCCCATCTCATCCCTGGGGACCCGGGGGGGTTCGGGACTCCCACAGCCCCCACCAGCTCTGCCCCCCCGCTCCGCCATCGGCCAGGCCCCCTCCCCGGCAGAGCCGCGTTCCCCCCGCCTCTGCACGGGCATGGCTCGGCCTTTTCTTCCTTTTCATCCCTTTCTCCCTCCCTGAATGCGCTTTGCTTGCTTTGGCGGTGCGGGGCAGGGAGAGCCCCTCTCCCCCCTCGCTCCCGGGGATCCCCCCGGCAGATGGGGCCGGGGTATGAATGTGCACACACAGTGAAGCCCCTAAGAGGATTTGCTGGTGCCCCTTTCATTGCGAGCCTTTGTGTGCTGCTCCGCTGCGCTGGGACGCCCCCGAGTTCTCCCCCGGCTCCTCTCTCTTCCACTCCAGAAGAAAAGAAAGTGCCTATAAAGGCCTTGTTTGTCCGACTTGTTTGAGAGGACCATATTGCTGTAGGTGCCGCGGGTCCCGGCGTGGCAGCGTCGCCCCTTTGAGAGCGGGTGACGCGCGGCTCCCTCCTGCGAGGGTCGGAGCGGGCGGCTTAGCCAGGCGCTGGGAAAAAAAAAAAAAAAAAAAAAAAAAAAGGTTTCAGTTGCATTTCAATGTCCATTGAACCCTGAATCCCAGGCGATGGTTTTTCCAGAGGCTCTGCAGACAGACAAAGCCACGGAGGAGGAGGAGGAGGCTGGGAAGATGCTTCGTGTCCAGCAGTGGGTGAAGGACCTGCTCACCCCCCAAAATCGCAGCCCGGAGAACTGAACAGTTGCTTTTCATGCTGCTTTTCCAATGACATCTAGTGGTAAAGGCAGGCAAGGAGGAAAACGTCGGCCGGGTTTTCCCGGCTTGAGCGCAGCACCTCCCGCTGCGGCATTTGGCCCTTTGTGCGGCAGCAGACAGCCCCCGGTGAAGAGGGAGGCGCAGACAAGCTGCACAACAGCCTCGGCAGCCCCGAGATGGCGAGCAGCCCACCCTGAACCGTGCGCCGCTCCCTTGGGCCTCGTCTGGGATTTTCAGGGGCCCTGGAGCAGATGTCTGGGCTGGCAGTGCAGGTCCAGCAGCGCAGCGATCCCGTCCTGCCCGGGTCTGCGCTCCAGCACCTCCGCACGTGTGCGCCAGCTGCTCGCAGGGATGTGACACGCAGGGATGTGACACGCAGGGATGGGACACGCAGGGATGTGACACGCAGGGATGGGACACACAGGGATGTGACACGCAGGGATGGGACACGCAGGGATCTGACACGCAGGGATGTGACCCACAGGGATGGGACACACAGGGATGTGACCCACAGGGATGTGACACACAGGGCAGCCACGGGGAAATTTCCAGGGCGGGCAGAGCGCTCGCAGCAGCAGCCACAGGCAGTGAGTGACCCTGAAGCACAGAATATGGCTCCAGGGATGCTCACAGGGCATCTCACCCCAGCTAAGGTGGCCCCCAGGACCTGTCGTGGTCCTGACAGGGGAACGATGGGGTGGCTGAGGCTAAATAACAGCCTGGGCTGCTGACTGCTTAACCAAAGTGTGTTAAGATGTCAGGAAGAGCTTCCATACATCACCAGACACTGGAAAACCTGCTCTGGAGAGCACAGCTGGAGAGGCTGGTCATTAATGTCCCCACTGCAGCATCTCAGAGCCATTTCTTATGGCTCACTACACACCAGAGCACCCACACTGCTGGACCATGAACTGCTGATGGATGTTGTCCCAAGCCAAAAGGGACCATGGAGCCTAAATCCTCTCTTGCACAGCCTCTTCTGCAGCAGATCACCTTGGCCTCTGGGCACAGGGTGCCCAGAGAAGCTGTGGCTGCCCCATTCTTGGGAGTGTCCAAGGCTGGGTTGGATGGGGCTTGGAGCAGCCTGGGATAGTGGAAGGTGTCCCTGCCCATGGCAAGGGTGGAACAAGTTCTCCCCCAACCCAAACCTTTTGGTCCTTCTCTGACTTGGCACACAGGGCATTGCAGGAAGGATGCACCTGAGGGTGCATCAGGGAGTGAGAACTTCAGCGACAGAACTACACCGACAGCAGGACAAAGAGAGCAGGAATATGGGTGCAGGGGGTGGCTTTGGTGGTCCTGCACAGAGGCCGAGCAGCTGTAACCTCCATGGATTCTCACAGCTTGTGCGCAGAGCCTGTGCCACACTGTGAGCACCCAGATGTGCAGCTGAACCCAGCCCACTGGGCTGGAGGGTGGTCTTCAGCTGGAGGATGAAAATTGCAAAAGGAAACCCGGGAGGACGTTCCTTGTCTCCTGTGACCGTAACTCCAGTCCCTCTGAGCAGTCCTGTCCAAAAGAGATGCCACAGCAAAACCAGGATCAAGGAAAAGCCCACCTGCCTTTTAATGCTGGGGGAGAAAAAATGAGTAAAACCAAGCATACAAACAGCTTTTAAGTGAAATATGTTGAATCCAGAGTCACAGAGACCAAAATGGGTTAATAATAAATTGGTGATGCTTCCATCTTCGTGGGCTCAGGGTGCTCGAGTGCTCTAGTAGAGGTCCTTGGGGTCACCAGTGCACAATGTTCAGGCACATCCAATGTTCCTGTACGGGATTTTATGAGAGGTAAAAGAAAATGAGGGGGAAAACAAAAAAATGGAGATAGAACCACACAGAACATGAGAGATCACATCCTTTGGGGGCCATAGGATGACGAAGAAGCCTGTCCAAAGGAGGAGGATGAGCCTCCTGGATAACCTTCAGGTCACCTCTTCCTTCTCAGTCGTGCTCTCTGTCATGCTCTGAGGTCTCAGCCTGGCAAATGCCAGGAGTATCCCTCTCCATGGCCTTTTGGGACAGTCATTGGTGGCTGCACGTTGGAGCTGGGAAGGGAGAGTTGCTACAGCATTACCCAAACTCTCCTGGCATTAGTTTCTCCTTCAAAAAGGCTTTTCTTTCCTCTCTTTACCTGCTCGGTGAGGACGCAGGTCTGAACAAGCACTGATAGTTTCAGCTCCTTGCTCTCCTGAAGGAGCTGTGCAGTGGAGGGGGAGTCTGAAGGGCTGAGACAGAACTGCCCAGACTCACCCTGAGCCTGGAGACATCCACAAGGATGCCAAAAGGAGAAATCCGTCCACTCCTGGCCATCCAGCCCACCCCAGGAAACGATCCAGCGCTGGGGAGGGCCAGCTGATCCCTGCCTGTCTCCAGGGAGGAGGTGCCCAGGGTGACCCACAGCCAGTCCTTCCCCCCACCCTGAGGGACCACGCTCCTCTGCAGGCAGCTGGTGACACCAGGACCCCCCTGGAGCCCTGCAGAGCTCAGGTACCATTCCAGGAGCAGAGTCCGAGTCTCAGGGGCAGCTGCGGGTTCCCCCTGCTGGTGCCATGGACAGCCTGGAGCTCTCCAGGAGCCAAAACTCTGCACAAAGCCCTCATATTCCCAGAGCCTGACTCTTTGTCCAGCCCTCATGGACACCCCCAGGCTGCAGGGCTGGATGTGTGACACGGGGTCACCTCACACGGCAGAGGGCACCAGGCCGTGCAGCCCATGGCAGGGGTGCATCCGCAGGAGTCATTCACTCAGGGAAATGCAGGATTGTCCAGCTCTGAACCAGGGAAATACAGGATTGTCCAGTTCCCTCCCAGGGAAATGCAGGATTGTCCAGCTCTCTCCAGGGAAATGCAGGATTGTCCAGTTCCCTCCCAGGGAAATGCAGGATTGTCCAGCTCTGAGCCAGGGAAATGCAGGATTGTCCAGCTCCCTCCAGGGAAATGCAGGATTTTCCAGCTCTGAGCCAGGGAAATGCAGGATTGTCCAGTTCCCTCCCAGGGAAATGCAGGATTGTCCAGCTCTGA
>WBMY01006402.1:297411-316145 GCA_013397315.1 Donacobius atricapilla | reverse complement strand
TTTGTTTTTTCTGCGTGGAGAAAACCTTTGGAGAGGAGAGCAGGGATGTGCGAGGCTCTCCCAGAGCTGTGTTGTCACAACTCCAGCTCTGGTTTGGGGATTTTGCCGAGAGCCCGGTCCTGCATCACAGCAGAGGATGCCCATGATGGCCCAGCATCCCCACCACGGCAGAGCGTTCACAGAATGGCTGAGGATCCTCACGCATCCCTCACGGCTCCTGGCTCAGCGGGCGGGGGACGAACCTGAGTTCGTTGTGGTGCATCCCCCAAGGGGTTAAGGACACGCACGGGGCCAGGCAGGCCCGGGCCGTGCTCCCACATGCCCGTCGGCATCTCCTCCCGCATCCCGCATCCCTGCGAATCCCCTCCGAATCCCCTCTGCATCCCCTCTGAATCTCCTTCACATCCCCTCTGAATTCCCTCCACATCCCCTAGACATCCCCTCCGCATCCCCTCCGAATTCCCTCCGAATTCCCTCCGAATTCCCTCCGCATCCCCTCCGCATCCCCTCGGGCCGCTGCGCCGGGGCGGCCCCGGGCAGAAGCCGCTCGGAGCCGGGCGCAGGAGGGCGGGAGGCGGCGGGAAGCGGAGCGGAAGGAGCCGAGCCCCGACGTGCAGGCGCTGCGTGCCTGGAGCTGAAGCAGGCCGGGCTCCTCATCCCGCACATCCCCATGGAAACCTCGGCCCCGCCGCCCCGCCTTGTAGGTCACCGGTGGTCCGGGGGACCAGGGGGGCTGTCCGGGAGGGGCTCCCCGACACGCAGGGGCACCTGCCGAGGCTGCCCAAGCTGCCAAAGCAGGGATTGAGCCCTTCCTGCCACCCCCGCCCGCATTCACCCCTCTCCGCAGCGTTAGGAATCCCCGGCAGCATCCCCCGGGAACATCCCCAGGCAGCATCCCCCGGGAACATCCCCAGGCAGCATCCCTACGCCTCCAGACCCAGCCACGGGAGCGTCTTTGCCCCCCTGGTCCGTTCCTGGGGGCGTCGCAGCCCCTGGGTGGAGCCCGGGGTGCGTGGGGTGCTCCACCGCGGGGGGCTCAGCCGCAGGGTCGCCCCCCACCCCACCCCGGTTCTGTGATTTTTCCTCTCCTGCGCTCCCCTCCCAGCCCGAGTCCCCTGAATGCTCCATTTGAAGCTAATTCCGGCTGAAATCTGGTTTGCTTTCCGACGTTGCTGCTTTAAATTGGAGAGATTGACCTTGGAGCAAGAGGTGACATGCAGATGCACATCAGCAGCCCGTCAGAGCGGCGGCGGGGGCTGGGGGGGTGCGGAGCCGCCTCGGGGACACGCCAACTATTTTATGAGTAATTTAATATCTGGAACACAGACTTTTCATTCCCAGAGATCTGCTGGGGAAAGAAAGAGCCTTTCTGCAGCCCCGCGAAGGCTGTTCCTCATAAGGAGGCAGAGCAGAAAAGAAAGGGCTGGCATTTAACTCCTTGGTGGCCAGCCAGCGCAGAGCCTCCCGGCTCCCAGCCCCTGCAGAGCGCCAGGAAAAGCAGGAATTCCCTGCGCACCTCTAAGTGGGAGACAAGCCAGGCTGTGCTGCTCCAGGCAAGAGAAGCAATTGCTCCTTCCTATTCAAATTCAAATGCAAGCCTGGGTGAGGATGGGGGGAACAAACTTAACGGCAGCCCTGAAGTGAGATTTGGGGTTGGAGCTGATGCCTGAACTCCCTTCCCTGTCCCAGCCTGGTTTCTGCTGTACCAAACTCCACAGGAGTGTCCCTGGGGCTGGGACCACCCTCCGGTGGAAGCAGAGCACCCAGGGGATCCCCGCAGGGAGCTGACAAACCCCCGTGTGTGCCCCCAGCCTCCAGCAGAGCTGCCATTTGCTGCTGCGTCCCGTTGTGCTGCCTGGGACATCCCTGCGAGCACAACCCGGTGCTGCCTCTGCCCACAGCATTGCAGCGCCTCAGCACAGCCCTGAACCCTCACGGGGATCCCCATACGGCTCCTGCTTGATGTTATGGTTTGGAGACGGGGAGGGCAGGAAGGACACAAAAAAATCCCCCAATATTTCACTCCACAGCTTGGCCCAAAGACAGAGACCAGCCGCCAGCCTGGCAGCAGCAACTGCGGCTCCGAGCTGGGAGGCTGAGGGGAAGGAAATGCTCGTGGGCTGTTCAGGAGGGAGCTGCTGCCAAGGGAAAAGCCTCCCTGCACTGGGAGCAGCGTCATGAGCTACGTGGGAGAAGAGCTGTTTGGAGGGGCTGGCACGGGAAGCTGATGCAGGGGGCCCTGTCGGGCAGCCTGCCTGGGGCTGGTGCCGCCAGCAAGGACCAAGACCAAACGAGGATGGTTTAGGAAGGGCTGCTCGTGGTTGTAGCAGATCCTGGGAACTCCTGGGCTCAGTGCAAACAGATCAGCACCTGTGCAAGCTCCGTGGTATTTGCTGGTGGTGTTAGACCAGACCGTGGCACTGACGTCCCTGGCTCCATCTCACTGGCAAACAGCATGGTCGTGCTTTGGTTCCTCCAGCTCAGCTTCATTTCCATGAATACCGTCAGGCACACCCATTTCCCACCATACCAGAGTCCTGCTTATGCCAAGACTGGAGCTTTGGCACAGAGAAAACCTCCAAACCCCCAGTTAGATGATGCAGGAGAAACCTCCATGTGATTTTCTTGCTGGTCCCTATTGCTCTGTGCCTGGGAGCAGGCAGATTATATTTTAACTCGCTGGCAGCTCTGTTGGTGTCTGTCCACAGCTGTGCTCTTGGTTGCCTCCCTGTCCTGCTCAAGTGGCCTCCAGCACTGACAGACCAAAGTGCCCCACGGCCTCTCGGCAAAACACCGACATCCCGAAAACTCCTGGAGTCACCTTGGAACACCTCCTGCCCCAGCTTCAGCACCTGCCGAGCATCTGGTGGCCTTGGCCCAGGCATGGCCCTGCCCTTGGTAGCAGGTGAGGGTCACAGCACTGCCTGGTGAGGGAAGGGCTGTGCCTGGGCCCCGGGGAGGGACTGCAGCAGAAAATAAACCCCGAAGGGAGCGACAAGGAGCGGAGTGTGCGGGTCACGGGACAGCTGTGGAGCACCCACAGAGCAGAGGGAGTGTGCACAGGGCGGGGGGCATTGCACAGGGTGGGTGTGCAAAGGGGAATGTGCGCAGAGCCTCATGGATGTGCACTGAGCGGGGTGAGTGTGCATGGAGGGGTGAGTGAGAACACACAGCACGAGCAGGAGCGTGCCCAGAACTCCAGGCCAGCTCTGTCCACGCTGGGTCAGCCAGAGCCTGCAGTTTTATTCCCAGGTGCAGCCATGCCAGGTTGAAGCACTGGGCTCAGGCACCCATGGGAGCATGAAGGTGTGAGGAATTAATTAAATGTATAAATTGGCCCTTTCCTGAGTGACAGCGACCACAGCACGGCCCTGACCCATCCTTACCACCCACAGCACCTAACCCAGCGCAGGTTTCTCTCCAGCTCTCCTGTTAATGGTTGTGTTGTCCCAAGATTGTCCTGTTTCCATGGAATAATGAATCCTGGCCCAAAGAGCAGGGCAGGAGGCTCAGGAGCAGGGCTAGCTTGGTCCTGCTGCTCCAGGGAGCGCCAGGCAGGACAGGTGGCACTGCCAGCACAGCACCCAACCACCCAGGTGGTTTGGCTTTTTCCCAGTGTGGCCCTGAGCAGCACAGGGGGTCTGGCAGAGAGGCTGATTGCTGCACACAGGAGGGAGCAATCCCAGCCCCTGTGCAGGGTCCCATGGCAAGGGACATTTGGCCTCCGGGACTGCTGTAACAGCTTGAGAGGAGGGGGGCCCTCCAGCTGAGGGGGGGCAGGCTGGACCTTTGGGGCTTCCTACAGGGTCAGGAATGTGCTGCCCACCCTGAGCCGCCTGGGAAGAACGGAAGGGTGGTGCTGCATGGAGCAGCAGCAGCCCCAGCACCCTCTGAGCCCCTCTACTCATCCATTTTGGGTACTCAGGGGGTGTGAGTTTAGTGGCAGCCTCAGAGGAGTGGGCGGTGCCATCCCATGGGGCCACTGCCAGAGATGGCATCGCTGGGTGCTGGCTGAGAGCCATGGGATGAAACGGTGCCCTCTGCACCTCTGGGCAGCAATTCCCTCTGCACCTCTGGGAAGAAATTCCCTCTGCACCTCTGGGAAGAAATTCCCTCTGCACCTCTGGGCAGCAGTTCCCTCTGCACTTCTGGGCAGCAATTCCCTGGGCACCTCTGGGCAGCAATTCCCTGGGCACCTCTGGGAAGAAATTCCCTCTGCACCTCTGGGAAGAAATTCCCTCTGCACCTCTGGGCAGCAATTCCCTGGGCACCTCTGGGAAGAAATTCCCTCTGCACCTCTGGGAAGAAATTCCCTCTGCACCTCTGGGCAGCAATTCCCTGGGCACCTCTGGGAAGAAATTCCCTCTGCACCTCTGGGAAGAAATTCCCTCTGCACCTCTGGGCAGCAATTCCCTGGGCACCTCTGGGAAGAAATTCCCTCTGCACCTCTGGGAAGAAATTCCCTCTGCACCTCTGGGCAGCAATTCCCTGGGCACCTCTGGGAAGAAATTCCCTCTGCACCTCTGGGAAGAAATTCCCTCTGCACCTCTGGGCAGCAATTCCCTGGGCACCTCTGGGAAGAAATTCCCTCTGCACCTCTGGGAAGAAATTCCCTCTGCACCTCTGGGCAGCAATTCCCTGGGCACCTCTGGGAAGAAATTCCCTCTGCACCTCTGGGAAGAAATTCCCTCTGCACCTCTGGGCAGCAATTCCCTGGGCACCTCTGGGCAGCAATTCCCTCTGCACCTCTGGGCAGCAGTTTCCTCTGCACCTCTGGGAAGCAGTTCCCTCTGCACCTCTGGGCAGCAGTTTCCTCTGCACCTTTGTTTCCCAGCTGTGTAAACACCGTGAGCTGCACTTACAGCCACTGGTACCTGCACTGCCCTCTGACTTTCCCCAGGCACAGCCAAGGCCCCAGAACCCTTTTGGCTTATACTGGTCAGACATCTATTTTAAAAATAACAAGAGTTTTATTCCTTTACACCTTTTCAAAAATCAAAAATTATTATATCCATTACCTGGAGAGGCAGAAAGTTTCACCTTGGTGCCCAACAACACCCTGGGTCCCTTCCTGCAGAGCTTCCTGCTGCCAGTTCCTGTCCTCTGACATGGGGCTGTCCCATGCCAGACAAGGACATGGCATTTGTCTCCATCAAATATCAGTGGGCTTCTGCCAGCTCATTTTCCAGCCTTCAGGGCTCTTGGAATGGCAGCCCTGCCCTGCAGTGTCTCTCTGCTCCTTGGCAGTGTCTCCTACCTGCTGAGGGTTCAGGAGGCTCGGGCAGTGTGCGCCACCAGCCCTCTTTTGGGCACCAAACACCTCCTCTTCCCTTCCGCCTGCCTTGCCCAGCTCAGTTCCATCCGTGATGCTGCATCTCCGGCTGTGAAACGCCGTGGCTTTGGCTCAGAACGCGGCACCAACACCTCGGCTCGGAGCCCCCGAGAGTAGCGGAGGCCGAGGAGGAGGAGGAGGAGGAGGAGGAGGAGGAGGATGTTATCTCCTGGCAACCCCCGCGCCTGTCACATCCATCACGGCAGCGGATGCAGCACAGGACCCGCAGCCCCGGTGCCACGGGGGTCCTGCTGAGGAGAGCTCCCATCCCTTGGGAAAAAGCCCTTGGAATGGGCTTTGCTGGGGCTGTGGGTGACAGGGGCGGCAGCTCTGGGCTGGGCAGGGATGAGGGCAACAGGAGCGAGGGCAGTGTCGGGAAATCAGGCTGGAGAGGATGGCTCCTGCCCAGAACTGAGCTCTGGGCGATCCAGCGGCAGAAATCCCGAGCTTGGCCCAGCTGAAGGGTCAGGACCCCCCTCACTCCAAGGAGGGGCTGCTGTGGCACTGGGGGTCCTCCCTGCAATTCCAGCTGGGATCCTGTCCGTGCTGGGACACAGAGCTGCCAGCACTGTCCTCGGNGGCCGGGATGCTGCGGCTGCCGGGTGAGGGCTGAGCCGGTCTCCAGTGCCACCTGCCGGCAAATCGCCCCGGCAGGAGGCTCCGAGCGGCCTCAGCCGTGTCCCGGGTGCTGCGCTGCGGCGGGGACACCCGACACCATCTACTCCAACACAGCCCCGACCTCCTGCGTCCCGCCTGCGGATTAGGAACTTTGGGTCTGGGAGCAGTCGGGTTGTAGAATTCTTCTGCTGGATGATAGTTTAAGGGAAGTATGGTGCTCAATCAAATGTTATGCTTATGCTTTTTTGCTTTGCTTGCTTTTAGTGGAGCGAATTTTGATAGTTAGACAACCTAAAACAAATGTTTGTGTGGCTTTAGCTAATGCGTCAGGTTTAGATACCATATGTCTGTCCAATACAATCCCAGAAAAGCCATTTTCCACCTGTCCAGTTGGTGTGCCAGTGGGTGCTTGGCCAATTCCAGAAAAGATTGACAGAGCCATTCAACATATACCCATATATGTTGGTATATGTTGGGGCCTGAATGCACAAGCAAACCTGAAGAGCTCGGGGGTGATGCTCCATTAAACCCTGTCCATATCACACTCGCTGCCCCAAGACCTTTTTTCATCCTCCTTTCCATCCAGACCCTTTCAAATCCCAGACTCCCACAAAAATTCCTGAATTTGTCCACCCCCACAGCATGGGCTGGAGGCTGCAAGAACCCACCCACCCCCCCACGAGGGTGCAATGCTGGACCGTCACCTGCCCCGGGGCCAGGGGTGTCCCTGTGCTCCTCGGCTTTAATCCATCTGGACATTCCTGGGTCCACAGCTCTGCTGTTGACAAGGAGCAGGCTGGGAGGGCTTGGCTGTGCTCCGGGACGTGTCGGTTCTGTGCTGGGGTTTTGGAGGTTGTGGTGAGGGTGCCCTCCACGCCACCCCCATCGTGGCACCCAATTGCTTGGCCCACGCTCGCCTGCCCCACCTTGTCACAAGTTCTGACAATCTTCCGTGGGTATTTCTGTCACTGCTACCTCCCAAAAAAGTCTAAGGGAGGTTGGTGTCCCCAGATCCTGCTGCTGTTGGGAGTCTCCAGCACAGCACCATCTCCAGCATCTCCCCACCTACCACCAGCACCCTGTAGCCCCAATTTTCATTGTCCTGCCCCCTGCTAAAGGCTGAGCTGCTGCTCCCTGCTTTCCTAGCCCTGGGCTGGGAGCCTTCGTGTGGCTCTGCATGGAGATACTCAGCCTGGTCTGCAGCAGGAACTGCACCACTTGTCTGCCTCTGTTAATGAGCCTGGGCTGCACCCAAGGGGGCGAGAACCAGTGCCCTGGTTATGTGAAAATTATTTGGGAGGAAAAAGGCAAATCCTATCCAGACAGGGACTAATAGCGCGAAGAGGTGTCATTTATTGTGCAAGAACAGCAGCAGCGTGCTTCAAGCACCAATTTAGGAGTTTCCTGGGGAGTCCTCAGCTCTGCAGGGACTGCTCCAGTGGGCTAAGCCTCTGGGAAGATGAGGAAGCCAGAGAAGATGCTGTCAGACCCTTCCAGCCCCACCAAGGAATTCTTCTCTGTTGGTTCCAGCCAGACAGATTCATTCATGGCCATCCTGAGCACCACGCCGCCCGTGGTGACCTGGAAACTGCTCTGCACGAAGTCACAGAAGGTCACCACCTTGTCGCCCCGGCTGGCAGCCCGGCCCTTTTTGATGGTGAGGCACAGGTTTCCCCGGGAGGTGACGTGGTAGGTGAAGAAGTAGGTGCCGGGCACGCGGCAGGTGAAGCGGCCGTAGCGGTTCTCGTAGTGCCCGCCCGCGTTGGTGAGGATGCGGTCGAAGCGGACGGGCTGCTCCCGCCGCGGGTAGGAGCTGATGCTCCTGGCGGCCGAGAACCCCGACTTGTGGGTGACCCTGTAGTCGCCCGGCTCTCCCACGGGGCCAGGCATTCCCTGGACACCTGGTAAGCCTCTTGTACCTGGGATACCAGCGGGACCGACCTTCCCAGGCTGCCCCGGGAGTCCCGGGGGTCCCTTCTCCCCTCTCTCTGCTCCACTCTGGCCAGGGGGTCCTGGGAAAGAGAAGGAGGAGTCATTGTGGTTACAGGTGAGCTCCAGTTGTCTGCAGAGAGGGAGCACAAGCAAGGAAACCTGTGCTGGGTGTGGGTCAGTGGAGACCCCTGCCCAGCAGGCAGGTGTGACATATCTTGCTGTCTGTTGAAAACCTGATTTTTTAAAATTTGACTTCCTTATATACTAGGTCACTAGAGCTAAACTGATTGGTGGTACAACACCCATTCAATCAAATTGGCCAACATGGAGAGACATCAACTTGTCTCCACCTCCAGAGAAGAATGGAAACAAGATAGAGTTAGCAACAACATCTTCTTTGTTTACAGAAAGTTCCGTGAGAATGGACTTTTAGAAATCAAAACATCTCAGGCTGAAAAACCGGGGCTACAGCTGTCACCCACCTCCTTCCCCAGGTTCCTTGGGGTGCTCCATCATCCCCCCCTGACAAGACCTCAAAGAACTGGAGGAAACGGGTGACTTTCCCAGGACCATGTGCCTGGCACTGTCTTTCCCTGCTCTTGGCATTCACAAGGCAATGTTTTACCCACCTGCAACCTCTTCCTTACCTTGCTCACCCTTTGGGCCCTTCTCCCCATCCCTGCCATCCCGGCCAGGCGGTCCTGGCAATCCTGGGATGCCTGGGATGGTGCCGTGGGTCCCGCAGAGAGTGGCACTGGCAAGCTGCCCTCCAGCCAGGCAAATCAGCATGGCCCACACGGTCCACATCTGTGGGAGCGTGAAATGGTGTCAGGGGGTTTTCCTGGGTAGTGGGAGGGCAGAGGGAGGCATTCCGAGCTGCTCCGAAAATGGTGACTGCAAGCAAGTCTGGGTAACACTATCAGGGAGGGAAAACACCCCACTGCAGAGCCAAATCCATTCTCCTGCTGGCCCTGCAGCAAAGGAGCAGGACCCTTGGGCAAGACAGGCCTTGTCAGTCTCTCATCACTTTTAAATCCCCAGTTTAAAAGTGCCCACAGCTTCAGCCACATGAATATCTGGGACAGGTTATTGGCGCCCTGATTTTTTTCAGCCTTCTGTTCTGTTTCACAGTTTCATGTTTTGGGTTCTTTCTCACACTCTGGTCTGTAAACACTGGCAAATGCTTATCATAACTTCAAGGTAGTTTACATTCCCATTCTTAGAGATAAGGACAGCTGATGGACAGTTGTCTTGACCAATGGGATGGGGAGAGGTGTCAACCTTCTCCCCCAATCCCTGGCCTTTTGTAGATGTGATATATATTGGAGTCGGACTTTCAAATAAAGTAGAGTTTTAGTTCATGCCTTCTGATCAAAGTGTGAGTGTGTTTGTGTGTGTGTGACAAACTGCGTCAGGTTATCTCAGAGATCTGATGTCCAACGTGGCCATGCTGCTCCCTTGTGGGAGGAATTCCCCATCTCATCTCAGGGCCACACTTGCAGGGTAAAATCCTTTCCCAACCAGAGCAGTTTCATCATCTGCAAGGGAATGGGCCTTGTCTTCCACCAGCATGTCTGAGGGACAGCGCTAGTCCTTGAAGATGGCAAGGAGCCCCCAACCCTCCCTCCTGCATCCCACAGGTTCCCCTCGTGTCCTGTCACAGAGCTGCTCAATGCCAGAGGCATTTCTGTATCTAACAAGCCTTGCTGGGACAGTTCTCTGGGCTTCCATCCCTGGGAAGCCATCCATCCCTTCTTCCTGCCCTCCCTGCCCAGCCCCTTCCCCCAGATCCTAGTGTGGGCACACGGGGCTGAGCGCTGGGCATTGCGGTTGTATCTGGACATCCCAGCACCCCAGCCACCGCTCCCGCACCTCAGCTGGGTTTTTCAGCGCTGAAGCTGCGGTGCCAGCAGGACAAAAGGTTGCTAAGTTGGATCCCCCAGCCACAGCCGGTCTGGTTTGGGTGTGGCAGGTACAAGGACCGATCTGCAGGCTCCCAGCCCAGGACCACGAGAAGAGAAGAGCTGCTCAGGGCAGGAGAGCACCCCCAGGACACCTTTCTGACCGATGCACGTTTCAGACCCTGATCACCCTTCTGGAACTCTGCCATCTCTGCTTTTACGTTTTCCTTCTCCCAGGTGGAGCAGGAGGGGTCCGGGTGCCATCAGGGACCTCCACCACCCCCAGCCCAGCACCTCCACCCCGTTTCTCTCTGCCTCAGGCCACAGGGAAGTGCCAGCAATGCAGGTGACTGTCACCCTGCTGGAGCTGGGTTCCCCATGTGCTCCTGCCTGCCAGGGGGGAGCCTTGGGCTCAGTCTTGCTCTTACCTTGAGCTCCTTGTTGATCAGGTGGGGAGATGGAGCGGGACACCCCAGCGTCCTGGTCAGAAATGCCCGTGAGGAGAAGCAGAACTTTGCTGCAAGGGTTATTGTGAAAGGATGTGGGACACATCCCCTTTTTATCTTTAGCTCCTGTTCTTTTTCAGTGGCAGTTTCAGATCCTCCATGAATGCTGTCGTCAGCTGAGCAGAAGAAGCCATCCCCAAACAACATCCTGAGCTCCTCCAGCCAAAGTTCTGCCCTGCAGGGTCCCTGCTCAGGGGTGCTTGCTATGGGGAGTGCAGCTGGGAGCTCCAGATGAGCTTAGGGTACCCCATCAGGGCAGCAGAAATGTGCATGCATTCAGCCAGCACCCCTCAGGCTGCTCGGCACACTTCCAGCTCTGCAGGGCCAGGGGGTGCTGCAGGGCCTCAGCATCCATCACCTTGAGGCCATGCCCCTGACTCTCCCGAATGTTGTGCATGGGAAGTGATTTTACCATGGGAAAAGCATTCCCAATCCTGCTTTGGCTACTGCCTTGTGGAGGTGAAGCACAGGATGTTCGGAGAGGTGACTGCCTGTTCCTGACACCCTGCAATGTGTGACACCAAGAGAAATCCCTGCTGGGTTTTGGTGGGCTCTGCAGCCTCCACAACCACGAGCTCCTTTGGCCTGGCTCAGGAAAGCCAGAGTGCTTCCCCTGCCTCATGCTGGTAGGGACCCCAGGGTTGTCCCAGCCATGGTTTGGGGGTTTCCTTTGCACTCTGTGCCCCTGTGAAGCTTTGGAGGGAAGGCAAATACCAGGGCCCTGCTTGGAGGAGTCTTGGTGCCCTCTTGGTACCAAGGGGCTGTGTGGGGACAGGGGAACCATCCTGTTCAGGGGTCTCAGGGGTCCCACCCCCTGTGCAAAGCCGGGTGTGGGTGGGGTGTGACACTTTCTGATGCCAGTGAGGCTTGGGGACATGCTGATGCCACACGGGTGGCCAGAGGTCACGTGCAGATGTGTGCACACCACAGAGAGGTGGGACACAGAGGAAACAACACACTACACCAGGTGCACTGGGGAAGGTTTTATTGGCACTTTCCACAGCCAGGTGATGGCGAAGGGGTTGCTACAGCCTGTGCCAGGACCCCTGGCTGGACTTGATGCAGGGGAAAAACACAGAGAGACCTCTGAGGTAACGTGGGGTTAGTAGGGGGGATGCACATGGCAGCGCCAGCAGGACCAGGAGCTCAGCACCATCGCTCTGGCTGCAGATGCATCCAGATGTGCCTGTTCTCCCTGTGCAGCAGCTGCCAGTGCTCAGCCCCCAGACCGAGGAGGGGGGTCAGCCTGCTGGGCTTGATGCCCTCCCTGCAGAGAACCGGGGAGCCCCAGGAAGAGCCCAGCAGCGAGCAGTGTGTTCAGGGCAGGTAGAAGACGTCAGGGTGCCGGGGTGGGCTCTGCTGATCCCCTAGTCTGGGAAGAGCAGGAACCCTGAGAAGATGCTGTCGGAGTTGGCAATGCCCACCATGCCGTTGTAGTCGTTCACTTCCAGCCAGACCTCGTCCGCGGCGGCCAGGTGGAGCAGCGCGCCCCCCGAGCTGACCTGCATGCTGTTGGTCTTGTGGTCACAGAAGCTGGCCATCCTGCTCTGGTTTTTGTACAGGATGACGCAGAGGTTGGCCGTGTGTGAGCTGTGGAAGACGAAGTAGTAGACCCCGGGGAGCCTGCAGGTGAACTTGCCCGAGGTGGTGTCGTAGTCTTGGTTGGTGTTGGTGATGACGTTGTTGAAAACCACGGGGGTGCTCTTCAGGGGGTACTGGCTGGTCTGCCTCGTCACTGAGAACGCTGACTGCTGCTTCTGCTTGGAGCTGCCTGGCAGTCCCGGCCGTCCGACTCTGCCTGGTGGCCCAGGGACTCCCCTCAGACCAGGGGGCCCAGGGGGGCCAGGCTTGCCTGGAGGGCCAGGGGGGCCTGGTTCCCCTTTCATGCCCTTGGGCCCTAGCTGTGTAGAAGCTGAGATACCTGCGAGGTGGTGGGGGGATGAAAGGGAGTCAGTGTCAATGGCACGATGTGGGGAGAGGCTTCTCTAGCCCCTTCCCTTGGGCAGGAGAGTGCTCTGACCACAGAGGATGCTCTCCACATCCTGCAAACCAAGGCAGACCAGCCATGGAGGACTCAGCGCCCCCCCGCAAGAGCCCAGGTGGTTTCTCTCCGTGCTCACTCACCTGGTTCCCCTTTGGCTCCCTTCAGCCCATCCCGACCGTCCCTGCCTGGCAGACCTGGCATGCCTGGCAGGCCTGGAGCTCCATAGCAGCTGGGAGGGTCTTCTACAGCCACAGCAGAGCCCAGGTTCAGGAGGAGGAGGGTGAGGGCCAGATAGAGCTGCTCCTGGAATCTCTTCTCCATTCTGGTGTTCTGTAGCATGGAAAGGGAAAGGAAGGGCTGGGGTGAGGGGCCATGGCAGGGTGGCTTGCAGGACATGGAGAAAAGGAGACTGGATGCACCAGGAACGCCTGGATGCCGCGGGTGTGTCCTCAGTGTCCCACCGATACACACTGCAGGACGGTGGGGGGTGGAGATGTGGAGATGGGTCCCAGGCTCATCTCCAACCCCAGGGCAGCCCCTGACGGCACAGCGTGAGCTGGACTTTCAGTCTGGATGGAGCCGTGAGGTCTGAGGTACCCATGGCCAGCCCCAAGCCCCCTGAGTCCAGGGTCCGCAGACCCAGGCGAGGCACACACCGCTGCAGGCTGTCACCCTGTGCCGCACCGAGGCGGCAGCGCCCTGCACGCGGCTGATCTCCCTCCTCCTCCGGCCGCAGCCTGACTGTCCCGGCTCGGCCCATCAGGATCAGTCCCTCCACCAACTGGTGCATCCTGTCTCCATCACACACGCTCAGCCCGTCGGTGCCTCTGTCCTCTCCCTCTCCTCCTCTCTCATTCTCTCCCCCTCCAGCAGCGCGCCATGCTGCTGGACCCCCAGTCCCACCCCTCCAGACAGGGACCCCGCAGCAGCTCTCACCTCTGCTGGGGCCGGGGCAGGGGACCCTCGCTGCTGCTCTGGGTGCCGGTCCCTGCCAGCGCCGCGGGCTGGGCGCGGCTCCCCGACAGCCCCGCGGGGAAGTCACCGAGTTAGGAAAGGCCCAAGGGCCCTCGGGAAGACAGAACCGCCGCTGTTCCCCGGCAAATCTCACATCCTCCTGCCCCATGGTTTCTGCTGAGCCGGCACTTTTTTGGCTGCAGAGCGGAACCTCTACTGGTGCCGCTGCGACAGGAAGGGTTGGAAGGACAGAGGTGAGTCACAGCCCAAGGGATGTGGCACAACACCTCCCCAAGCCACTGCAGGGAGCAGCCCTGCCCAAATCACTTGTTTTGCCTTCTCCTTCCCTTGTTTCTGAGCAGAAGGGCAGCTTGGGAGCAGAGCCTCAGCTCCCGCGGGCTGGAGATGCGTGTGGCACAGAAGGGCGGCTGCAAGGTCACTGCCTGGCTCTGGTGGAAGATGCTGCACCCCTGAACAGCACTGGAAAATGTTTCCCCTTGAGAGTTTCTGATCTGTACCTTTCCCCATGCCCCACCAAGTTCTGCTGGGTGCTGGACTCGGTGAGGCCTCAGGATTCCTTACTGGGCTGTTACTCCTCACATGTGACCCAGCCGCCCCCTCAGTGCTCCAGGAACAGGGATATTGGAGTTCCCAGTGTTTGTGGGGCAGCTCTCCTGAGGAGCAGTCCCAGGGTATGGCATCTGATGCTTCCTGACCAGCCCAGCCTGCTGTACCTCCCTTCCATGACACCCCCAGACCCTCACAGCTCCACCACCATCACCCCACAACCCATCAGTGCCCCAATGTCCCTGTCCCTCCTTGCCAGAGGACCACAGCTGCCTTTTGCCTTCCCAGGAGAGTTTAGGTGCCAACTTGGCACCATGTGGGTGAGGTGCAGGATCCCTGTGTGTTCCCCTGCAGGACAGCTACCTTGGGCTCAGCAGAGAAGGACACGCATAGCCCTGTCCCAGATGTTTCTTACTCCTCCCTGGAAGTGCCAGATCTGATTGGACACTCAGTTCCCTCCTGTCCCTCTGCCTTTGCAGCGACAGGGACAACCTGGAATCACTTCTCTCCCTGGGAAGCTTGGGAAAGGGTCCAGGATATTGATGGTTGGGGAAGATGCGTGAATAGAAAAGAAAACCCAAGGAGCAGTGGTAGAAGAAGCATTTATTTATACTGATAGGGAAGTTGTGACAGGATGTGTCCCAGTACCAGGAAGGCTTTTGCAGTGGTTAGTGGAGCAGAAGCAGTGGCAGGCAGTGATTTCCCACTCGGGAGCAAAGAGCCACAGCTGGTGACAACTGGGAATGGAGCCTGAGTGCCCAAGGAGGAGAAAGGGATGAGAATCCCCGGCCTCCAGGACAGTGCGGGCAGGCTCAGCACAGAGGCGAGTGCTGCAGCTGTGACGCTGGTGGAAGCACAGAACGCTTCTGGATGCTCCGTTTGGAACACCCCCATGACACTGAAGCATCCCACGCAGCCAGAGGGGGCCAGGCAGGCAGGCAGACACCCCACGATGCTGCGGGAGTCCCTCAGGCCGTCTCTGGGGACACCAGGAACCCGCTGAAGACGCTGTCGGCCTCGGAGCCGAGGTAGATGGAGCTGCCCTGGGCAGGGTCGGTGGTCAGGGACACCTGGTCACCCATGGCCAGGCTGAGCACGCTGCTGCCCGAGTTCACCTGCAGGTTGCCCTGCCTGTTGTTGTCGCAGAAGCTGAGCACGCGCAGCCCGTTCTTGGTGATGCCCAGACACAGGTCCCCGCTGGACACCACCTGGAAGGTGAAGTAGTAGAGCCCGGGGATGCTGCAGGTGAACTTGCCGGTCTGGGGGTTGTAGGAGTTCTCCTGGTTGGTGATGACCCTGTCGAACACCACCGTGGTGCCTGCGCGGGGTGGGGACAGCCTGGAGGCGGAGAAGGCGGGACGGGGGTGCTCCAAAGCATCGCTGGTGCTCCCCTTCGGCCCCGCCGGCCCTGGCCCCCCTGTCACCCCCGGAGGGCCGGGCATGCCGGGTGGGCCGCGCACGCCTGGCGTGCCAGGAAGCCCAGGTTCGCCTGTGTCCCCTCTGGGTCCCTTGGTGCCCATGCTCAGCCCTGGTCTCCCTGGGGAGAAATGGGGAGGAGAAGGAGTTCATGCGCATCCGCCGCCTCCTCAGCTGCTCCCACCGCCTGGGATGCTCCTGCCAAGAGGCTCCCAGGCCCCCTGCACCCAACATCCCTGGCGTCCTCTTACCTGGCTCTCCCGTTTCACCCTTCTGCCCCGGCCTCCCATCACGGCCAGGGGCTCCAGGGGAGCCATTCTTGCCGTCCGGTGCTTTACACACTCCGTCCTCCAGCAGGGCCATGCCCAGCACTGCTGCCAGGGTGCTGGCTGCCAGCAAGAATGCAGGCTGCATCCTGCCTCCTACAGCGCAGGGAGGAACTGGGGATGGAGGCAAACACAACTTGGTCACAGACACGCAGGTGCCCTCCTCAGATGCATCCACAGATCAGCTGAATTGTCCAGGTGGATAACCAGACACCGTCTGCAGGGGTGGAAATAAATTCCTGGAAGGGTTTTGAGGCTGTGTGTTCTGAAATCACTGATGCCACTGAAAATCTCTAGGATGCCCATGTCAGAGCTCTGGGATTGAAAAGCCCGGGACATGGAGCATGGCACAAACCCTTTCCTCCATGTCCTGGGCATGGGTAGGGGCACCTCAGATGCCTGTAGAGGATGTTTATTCCAGATTGGGGGGAGAGGCACTGCTCTGTGGGGCAGTGGTCCCATGGGATAGAGAGCACAAGGCAGGAAAGGATGCAGACACATGACAGTGATAAACAGAAAAGGGGAAAACAGCATATGGGATGAAACCTCCAACATGCAGAGCTGGGAGAGAGGACACGGACCTATCCCAAAGTCTGAGGTTCTCAGCCTGGGACAAGCCTGCAGAGCCCAGTGATGTCCACAATCACACAGAGCAAGGACAGATTCTTGCAGATTCCTCTTCCCCCCACATCATCTTCTCCCTGTTTTTCTAATTCGAACCCTTGTGGAGGGGGAAGTGAAGAATGAAGGAGGACAGAGAGCAAGGACTGGAAAGTGGTGGAAGGAGAGGAGAGTGTCCTCAGCTGTCTGTGGTGACTTACCTCGGTGCAGGGGTCGAAGACAGAGCAGTGTGAGCAGCAGCTGTTTGCTGAAAGCTCTTCTCTGGGAGTCGGCAGGAAGAGGAGAGGGATGGGAAGGATGAGCTTGCATGCACTGTGGTCTGCCTGGCTGAGGAAGGGATGTGTTAAGTTTCACTTTCTCTGCAAGATGAAGAAACTTGTTCCCCTTTCCACATTTGACTCCGGTTTTACTGGAAGTAGCTTGGTCAGGAAGTGTGCAGCACCACTGGGTGCCCAGCCTGGCCCAGCAGCAGGGGCTGGTGGTGACTGGGCACAAAGCAACATGACTGGAGGACGCCCATGGGCTGTTAGATGGCAGGAGGGGACAGGTGATGGGAGTACCAGGTGTCACAGCCACCCAAGGGCTGCTCAGGGCAGCCCAGGGATCACCCTCGGAGGCTTCTGCTCTGGGTGATGGGCAGAGTGTCTGTCACTGGTACCCAGCTTTGTCGTGGTGCTGCTGGGTGCTGATGCCCACCTCAGCACTGCTCGGATGGAGCAGGATCCAGCAAAGGGATCAGTGCCTGTGTGGGTCAGCTGGGCACTGAGTATTCTGGTTGGATATCAGGGAAAGGTTCTTCCCCCAGAGGGTGCTGGGCACTCCCCAGGCTCCCCAGGGAATGGGCATGGCCCCAAGGCTGCCAGAGCTCCAGGAGCGTTTAGCCAATGCTCCGAGGCATAGGATGGGATTGTTGGGTTGTCTGTGCAGGGCCAGGAGTGGCCAGATGATCCCTGGGGGTTTCTTCCAGCTCAGGATAGTCTGAGGTCCAGTTATCTTCTTGCTGCTGCCCTCACTTCAGTGCTTTGGGGATCTGGTGTCTGGAGTAGAGTGGGAAAAGATGAGGGTGTCTGGCACTGATGGTGCTCTCAGTCCCCTCTGGGGAGCTGTGCCTTGCACCAGCCGGATCTGGGCACCCCCAGGAGCTGTGTGTGGCCTTGAGATCTGCCAAGAGAAACACCAGCACCTCCTGTCACCGAGTGCAGGGAATGAGCCCAGGGGTGCACATTCAGCTCTGCTAAAAAAGAGCCCCAAAATGCCACCAGTCCCCAAACCTCATCACATCAGGGATGAGAGGTGCCACAGTGACTCCAGCAGGTGAACATCCTTGGGACCCTGGGGACCACCCAGGCCACCCCATGGGGGACCCAGTGGGCAGTGAGGAGGGGTCTTCTCATCCATATCCCCTTGAGTGTCCTTTCAGGAGTCCCGTGGCAGCTGCCCAGACCTGGAGCTGGGGCTCAGGGGAGGATATCCATGGAAATAGGGTGGTAAGCAGACCTGGGATTCAGTCAAGGGGGGGTTGACAAACCCCCTATCCCCCCTGTTTTTGTTTCCTGCATTCCCAAGGGAGGTGTTGTATCCTTTCCAAACCAGCTGAAAAAGGCAATGACCGAAACTCAGTCCAGAGACCTTTGCCAGCAGAGATCTGTCACTGACTTGGTCTTTAATTCATTGACTAGATGCCCACTTAATGCAATATATTACACATTTTAAATCAAAATGTCACCCCGTAATAAATCAGATGCCCAGAAGGAATGTGATTTTATTTTATCAGCAGAGTTCCCCTATCAACCCGACCGGTAACCATGTCAAGACAAGATGACAGGTGAGTTTGAAAGGACCTACATTCTGCCAAATGGCATTTATGGCCAGTAATTGTATTTCTGTCCTATTGTCCTTTCTTAATATACAGCCCAAATTAGACCACTCCATCATTTCATCCAGCAATGATTGATGGCTGTGTCCTCATGCTCTCTGTCCTTTGTCTTCTGCTGTCCCCTTAACCCCATTTAAATGCTGAATTACAGGGGCTGGATGAGCGTTTCCAGTATCTCCTGGAAGCTGGTGTTGGTCCAGGTGTTCCCTCCCCCAGGTCCTTGAGATTTCTGGAAAGTGTTTAGCCCCACTCACTTGACTTTCAGAGTTGCTGTGGTCAAGCCAAGCCTCCCTCTCCCATCCTCTGAGCATCTCCTCCTCTGGATCTGGATCTGCAGCTGAGACATCCCAGACTGGTTTGGGTTGGAAGGGACCTTAAAGCTCGTCTTGTTCCACCCCCTGCCCTGGGCAGGGACACCTTCCATGTCCAACCTGGCTTCGGACATTTCCAGGGCTGGGGCAGCCGCAGCTTCTCTGGGCAGCCTGTGCCAGGGCCTCCCCACCCTCAGAGGGAAGGATTCGTCCCCAGTAAATCCTGTCCGACCCTGCCCTCTGGCGATGGGAGACATTTACAGTGGCAGCCCTGGCTCCAGGGTGCCGCCCGCAGGGAGCATCCATCGCACGGCGCCATCCCGGGGGCTCCTGCACACCGCGGCTGCCGGCACGGAAATGTCCCGGCCCGGCACGCTCCGGCTGTCCCCT
>WBMY01006402.1:265261-297377 GCA_013397315.1 Donacobius atricapilla | reverse complement strand
CCGCTGCTGTCCCACTGCTGTCCCACCTCTGCTGTCCCTCTCCTCTCCCACCACTGTCCCTCTGCTCTCCCACTGTCCCTCTGCTCTCCCACCACTGTCCCACTGCTGTCCCACCACTGTCCCACCGCTGCTGTCCCTCTGCTCTCCCACCACTGTCCCACTGCTGTCCCACTGCTGTCCCTCTGCTGCTGTCCCTCTGCTCTCCCACCACTGTCCCTCTGCTGTCCCTCTGCTGTCCCACCACTGTCCCTCTGCTGTCCCACCGCTGCTGTCCCCCGCCCACCTCTGCCCAATGCGGGGACAGGATCACCCGCAGTGTCCCTGCAGGATGTCCCACTGCCCAATGCCCACCTGGACACCTCTGCCCGGCACCCCGAGGGTCGCACCAGGGAGCTGGGATACCCCACCTCCCCCGGCAGCCCCAAGCACCCTTTCCCCAGGGTGGGGGTGGCCTGGCCCTCCCTGAGACCCAGGGACAAAAGGGGTTTTCTGGGTGAGGACCAGGCCGTGGCAGGAGGTGCGTACAGCCCTGCTGGGTTCTCCCTGTGGGGCAGGTCCAGCAGAGCCCCCCAGCAGCACCACGGGCAGGCTCCAGCGTGGAGCAGGGGCTGAGGTGATGTAGGGGACCCCCAGATGATAAGGAGTGGGGCCAGGCCCAATGATGAATTACCTGGAATAGCCAGAGGATGTAGATGCTCTGTAGAGCCCTGGGTGTCACAAAAACATCCCCAAAGAGGATGGTGCCTTGGTATTTGGGGAACCCAAGCACTCAGCTGAGCATCCACACGATTTAGGGCACCTGTTACAGCCTCTTGGCTCTGCTGCACATCCAGGAACTCGGCTCCAGGTGATTTTTGCCTGGAGCACCCCTCCTGCTATCAGCATGGGCCAATAGCGGCTCCTTCACCTCTGGCTGCCCTCCCAGCTGGGGATGCCAGGGGGGCTGGGTCAGTGCCCTCCCAGCCCTGCAGCCCTGGGTGGAAGGGAAGTGACCCCTGCACAACCTCCCCACGTCCCTGCAGGCACACACGAGCTGCTGGCAGCAGACAACAGGGAGAGCTGCTTTTCCTGCTGGGGATCCCTGGGGTGCCAAGGCTGACAGGCAGGAGCTGCCAGAGGAGGATAAATCAGGCAACTGGCACTCCCCTGTCACTCAAGGGGAGGCAGTGATGGAGAGCAGCAGTGCTGGCAGGTACCACACACCCCTCTGCTGCCAGTCACCAGCGTCCCAGCCGGCCACCTGCGCCCGCTGGGAGGTGAGGACAGCTCGCAGCATCCACCTTCCTGCAGCCACTGGTGGCTTAATGGTGCCTGAATAACCACCCAGATGGATGCTGCAGCTGTTGAGCTGGGCTGTCCCAAAGAGAATCAGAGAGTCATGGAAGCATAAAGCTTGGAAAAGCCCTCTAAGATCTTGGAGTCCAAACATTAAGCCACCACTGCCGGGTCCATCACTGAACCATGTCCCCAAGAGTCACATCCATGTCTCTTAAATCCCTCCAGGGATGGAGACACCATCACTGCCCTGGGCAGCTGTGCCAGTGCCTGACCACCTTTCAGTGAAGGAATTTTCCCTAATATTCAACCTAATCCTCCCCTGGCACAACTGGAGGACATTTCCTCTTGTCCTGTCACTTGTTACCTGGGAGAAGAATCCAACCCCCACCTGGATCCATCCTCCTGTCAGGGACTTGTGGAGAAAGATGGTGCCCTGGAAGGATTTTGTGAGATGTCAGGTGAACCTTGGGCTGCAAAGCCACTTGCCACAGTGTGTAACACTGGGTGGCACACTGCCACACGTCTGAAAGGTTTTAATCGCTGTCCCAGGGAATGAGTTATTCCTATGATGGATGCTTGCACAGAGCAGGTGTGAGGAAGAAGCACAGGTATGTGGTTTAAGAGCCAGGATTGCAGGCTCCAGCCCTTGCTGGCTGTCTCCTGTCATCCATGCACATCTCTGTTGGCTCATGGGATGAGTAGAGATAGATGAGTGCTGAGCAGCCCTGGGCAATGCTGGGAAAGCTTGTCCCATCCCTCTCTCTCTTGTTCCCTGTTAAGGATGTCAGGGCTTGTCATTATTTGACATCTATTGGTTAATTTGGCTGATTGTTCCCCATTCTTTAATGTATCCGTTATTTATTTATTCTCTGGTGTAACAAGCAGTTCCAGATTGATCACTTTGGCATGTAAATGAGCTGCTCTAGTGCTTGTCACTGAAATTTGTGGATTGGGGGAGTTTGCAATCAAACACAGCCGGAATCTAAATTACGGCATTTCAGGCAATAATAGCGGGGAGAAGACAGGAAGGATGTGCCATAAATAAGGCGGTATCAGAGCAGGGTGCCCCGAGCTGTGCTGACAACATGCCAGGAGCCCCAGGGTGAGCAGCAGGAGTCCCTGCCCTGCAGAGCTGGGCTGTCCTGGCAGGGCTGGCTCCTTCCCCAGAGAAGGGCAAACTGAGGAAGCAAAAGGCTTTTGGGAAAGGTAGGGCCTGGCTGGGGACCAGGGGCTGCTTATGCTGGTCTCTGAAGAGCCCAGCATGGGGAAAGTGTTTACAGGACTGCGGGCTGCAGGGAGCCTCAGGACTCTCGTGTAGGACACTGGTTTGATTGCCACCGTGGATCATGTTTGGCATCTTCCCACCTCCATCCAAAGTCAGTGGATGCCTCCAGGATGAGATTCTGTCCATCCCAAGGTCAGTATGAAAGATCACACCGGGTAAGTAAGGGATCAAAGCACCTTAGGCCTCCCTGCAGGCAGTGGGCACAGCTGGGGTGGGATCAGGGAGCCAGCCTGGACCTTTGCTACATCGGGGGAGAAGAGCCTGTACCCTTCCTTCCATGCCAGGGCATCCCTGGCACGAGGTCCTGCCAGAGAGGGGTGATGTCCAGCAGGCACAGTGCTGTAGATCCCAGCAGAGCTGCAGAAAGGGCCTCACAGATCCCCAGTCCAGCTCCCTGCTCATGGCAGGGCTATTCCAGCATTAGATCAGGAGGATGTGGCTTTGCCTACCTGAGTCTGGAAACCCCCCAAGGACAGAGATCTCCAGTGACCTGTCTTAGAGTTGGACCATACTCAGGGCAAGAAATATTTCCTCATGTCCATCCCAAATCTCTGAAGGTCCCCTGTGTGCCCACCATCCCGAGTTATGCCATTTGGCATCACTGAGATGTGTTTGGCTCTGTTTCCTTGCAATTATTCCCAAGCAGCTGCAGCAGAGATCAGCTCCCACCTCACCCTCCCCTTCCCCTGGCTGACAGCGAGGTGGCCTCCCTGCTGCTGATCATAAGGATGAACAATTTCCCTTGAATTGGCCACAATCCCCCTGATGCAGCAGTTTAGCTCATCTGTGCTTTGTTCACAGTCAGCCTGGTGCCCACTGATTCCCACCCCAACCCTTTCCCTACTCCAGCAATGAGTCCTGAGCCTGTTCACCCCTTAAGGAGAGCCCGTGGTGTTTCCTATACACCCCTACAGGTTTAAAAATAGTTTGAAGTGCCATTTTTACAAGGCAACAATGACAACAAAAAAATCCCAGTTCTTGTCCTTCCCTTCCATCTTGGCTTTATGCTACAGATTCGGGAGAAGAGACTCTGAGAAACATCCTGGACATGGTGGGGTTCCCTTCAAATCCATGTGATGGGCACACTGGAGGGGAGGCACAGGGTGCTCCTCTCTAGACTGTGAGTTTTGGTGCCTCGGTTCTGGTTCTGTGGGGTTTGGACTCTTCGGGGCCATTAGGCCACGGTGAGACCACTAGGAAATCTCTCCACCAGACAGGGATGTGATGGATGCCTTAAGTTTCAGCTTTCTTGATTTTCAGGTTCTGTGCTGCCCAGAGGTGCAGTTCTGAGCCTCACACTCAGTGTCACTCAGATCTCTTCACAGAGCAGGGAGACAAAACAAATCCTTTTCCTGCTGAAGACCAAGGACAAATTTCAGGCCCAAAAGCACAAACAAGGCTGGGCTGAAGGGAGGAACAAGAAGGATGGGACCTCATACCGTGAAACTGTAATTGGACAATTAAACCCCAATGTGCAAATGGACCAAAACTTATAAAAATGTTACATCTCATGACCAGTCAGCCATTTTGTGACCATTCTCAGTCCACCTTGGGTGTAGCCTTGGTCAGGTCCTGTCCTGCCCAAGGTGTACCCTAAAGGCCTTTCAATAAATCCCTAATTTATTCTCTAGCTCTGCGCAGTCTCTGTTTCAGGTCAGCCTTCCCAAGGCATGAGACGTTCTCATCCCAACGCATTGGGAATCATCAGGCACTGGTTTGCAGCAATGTTGAGCTTCCCCATTGGGCTGGGATGACCAGCACAGATCCTCCCTGCACCCTGTGCCCAGACAGGTCCTGAAAGCTTCTGGAGCATCATGCCCCCTTCCCAGACTCATGCTGTGTAATATCTGGACTGCTTGTCCTCATTTTTCATTACTGGAAATAAGCCTTGCAGTCATCACATCCCATTACTAGCTCCTTATACATGCTTTCAAGAGATGTGTTTTGCTCAAACTAATACCACTTCAAAGGTGAGAAATTGTTCACAGACCATTTTGGTGGGGCATAGCATAAAACCTCATCAGATAACACATAGGTAGATAATAAAACAAGAAATACTGAGGAAACTGCAAGCTTTGACTGCTTTCCCTGACATCAGGCCTTGAAAATGCAGTGAAAGTCTCCTGCAGGTGAGTGTCGGTGTTAACTGGGTCAGGGCAGCTGGAGGTCTGGGCTGCCTGCAGCTGATTACACCTCATTTCTGTTCAAACTCACTTTCCGCGGGGGCTTTTCTGGGAGCTCAGCTCCCCTCTACCTGACCTTGGCTGCCGGATCGATGTGAGCTCCCAGGCTCCCTTGTCTCTCTGCCCAATTTGGAGGGTGGCTGATTGCTGCTCCCGAGGCTCTGACTGCCTCTGCCCCTGGCCCCAGCCTGTGCCTCAGGCTCCACCAGCCAACCCTGCACTCAGCTTTCCTCAGGAATATCCCAGCAGTGCCCAGCACAGCTGGGGTGGGTGTTTCCAAGGCAGGGAGGTGTTCAGCCTGCGTTGGGCTGGAGGCCACGATGCCTTCCCCGTGCTCTGAAAGCCACACACCTGGAGTGGAGGGAGTTTCAGCCCATGGCAGGGGGTTGGAATGAAGTGGTCCTGCTCCCAATCCAAACCATTCCGGGATTTGACAACCCTGGTCTGATGAGCACAGACCTTCAGCAATCCTGATTTCAGTGGCTCTCTGGCTCTGTTCCCCAGGCAGAGGGCAGCAGTACCTGTATCCTCAATCCTGGGGTGGTCCACAGGCTTCCAGCACCCTCTCAGGCACTTCCATCAGCTCAAGAGCTCCCTGCCCTCCATGGACACATCCCAACCTCTCTGCTGCTGCTGTGATCTCGCCCTCCTCAGCCACCTCCACTGCCTCCCACAAGGACACAGCCCCTTCCCAGCTTGGACAGACACTTCCACTTGCAGTGGCAGGAGCCACTCAGGACTCACTCCCGCCCAAGTCCTCTCCTGGATGCAGAGGTCAAACCCCTGTCCTTGCTGCCAACTAAAAGCAAATCAATCAACGCCTCAGGAGCCACTCCAGACCCTTCGTGTGGGGGCAATTGTGTCCCAGCACTGACTCCTTGGCCTGGAGTTATTCTTCACCTGGACTTTTAATTTCAGAGCTGCAACGAGGGATGGGAAGAATCCCAGCTTCTAATTAATTACTGACTTCCCTGTAATTGATGCAATTTACTGCCACTGTGTCTGGTTTACTGCACTGTGGGGAAGGTCACTCTGAACACTGTTATTCCAAACACCCCACTGAGTGGCCCGAAGTCCTGAAACAGCTCCACACTCCAGATCCTGAGGGACGTTTGCACTGGTGGCAGAAGATGGCTGTGATCCTGTGGCCTGTGTACGTCACCAGGGTGGGGAACCACAGAGCATCCTGGAAAGTGGCTGCCTCTGGACAGTGCGTCCTGGTCCTCTGCATATTCTCAGGAATTCTGCCCTGTGGGGTACTGAGGCCCTGGCACAGGGTGCCCAGAGAAGCTGTGGCTGCCCCTGGATCCCTGGCAGTGTCCAAGGCCTGGTTGGACAGAGCTTGGAGCAACCTGGGACAGAGGAAGGTGTCCCTGCCCATGGCAGGGGGTGGGACTGGGTGAGCTTTAAGGTCCTGCCAACCCAAACCATTCTGGGATTCTGTGATTCCATGATCTGGTCTGGTGGACACAGAGGTCCCAGCATGGGGCCAAGCACAAGGTGATGCATGCAGGACCCTACAGCTGGGCTTCATGTGGCATTTCATGTGACAAAAGGAGAGCATTTTCATTTCCAGGTGAGACTCATCCTGTAATGGGACGTATTTGATTGCATTAGCCTTCATGAGGAGGATTCAGGGCTGGGCAGTGGGATCTCTAAGGAGCTCTAATCCTTTCAGTACTACCTGAATTTTTAAAATTTAATATATCTGGAGTTGTCAAATGAAGCCTCTTATTTGCCACAATGATGAGTTTGTGCCTCCCATTCTCAGTCCTCAGCTGGATGGATCTCCCTAATTCCCTAAAATCCGATATTATTGGGATGTGTGTCTCTTCTCAAGTGTCTCCTACACTGGGTAGAGCCACATCCTTGCACTTGGAGCTGGATGTGCCTCTCCAGGGCTTAAGAGGGGATTTACTGAGCCTTTCAAATTGTATCCCTCACTAATTAATGGCCAGGTTTCAGGTTCAGAACATGCACTTAAATAAACTGCAAAAGTGCATTTCATTAATCTTAATTAATGATTTAAATACTTGGAAGTCTCTGCTCAGGCCCTGTGATTGATGGCAGCTCTGTCACCCTTCTTGGCATCCCTGCCTGTCCAGTGGGGACAGGGACAAGGACCTGTCCCTTTGCCTGCTGCCTCCAGTCCAGGCTGGGCACCATTCTGGAAGGTTGTAAGTGCTTGATCAGAATGTGAATGAGTGGCAGTTCTTGTTCTAGACAGGACAACTCTCCTGAATTTAAACTCTGTGTGTTTGGGTGTGCAGCCACTGCAGCAGAGCGCGCCAATAGCCAGGGCTGGTGGAAATCAGGTTTCGCAGACCACTGGAGGGAAGAACTGGGCAAAGTGGGCAAGAAATTGCACTTCGGATCCCTGCAAAGCACCATCCCACATCCCTGCAGGGCTTGGACAGCTCAGGGGGCACCGAGAGTGTTCAGGGCCATCACGTTTGAGGTTGGCACCAGGAGCATTTCCCAGTGCTGAGATGCTGAGGGAAGACCTTCCATCAGACACACACATGGAGCTGTGCAGATGGTCATGGGCACATGAATTAAGGGGGGAAGGGCCCTCCTGCATTGCCAAAAAACTGCGGCTGAGTCTGAAGGTGGAGGCTGCAGCCTGGACCTGCTCTCTGCCTGCTGGGGGAGCTCTGCCAAAGCTCCCGGGGAATTAGGGATTAGCGACAACTATCAATTTAGGGACGGGAGGATGTGATAAAAGCTTGCACATCCACAAAAGCACACGGCGAGACAATGGCAGGAGGGAGAGCTCAAACATTACCCTGGGGCTACTCTGAGACTCCAAAGGAGAACCATCAGCCCATCAAATGTCCAGGAGCCATGGGTGCACAGGGACACAGTGCTGGGACCCAGATTGAGGAACAACCACGATGCCCGTGGCCCCTCCAGAGCTGTTCCAGCAGAGCCATCTGCTCCAGGGTGGAGGTGTGAGAATTATCTCTGCAAGTACCTCCCGGGGTCACCTTTTGGACCAAGGACATTTCTGCCCCGGGGTGTGAGACCAAACATGGGATGTGGGGGAAGAGCATTTTCTGACTTATTGTGGATCAGCTGGGTGTCTGAGCCCAGCTGCTGGAGGGATCAGTGTTGCACATGTGTGTGTGTGTGTGTTTATATTCTCTCTGTTAGACCTGCATCCTGCTCAGCCGCAGGAGCAGCAGGATGAGGCTGTTTGGTGCTGTTGATGTTCATGTGGGTGCTCTGAGTGCCTGTCTGGGAGCTGTGTGGCCAGGCAGGTGTGCAGGTGTGCACTTGCACAGGTATGGAGGTGTTCATGCAGTTCAGGTGTGTGCTGTACACATCTTTAGCCACATCCCTAGTCCTCTCAAAACTACCTCAGAGGGAAAAAACCTCCAACCCAACCAACCAATAATTTGTTTTTCCTGCGAGTTCTTGATTGTTTTAAATTCTGACCTACTGAACTTGCACTTCAAAGCCCAGCAGCAAAAAGAAAATTTGGTAGCTACATTCAGGAATATATATATATATATTTAAGAGACATTTTATCAAGTCTAAAAATGCATAGATATCAACTGCATAAGCTGTCAAATTTTGACCTGGCTACAGTAAAGAATCTGTGAAAAAACAAAGATTACCCTAAGAGACTGTATAATATTTGGGCAGAAGTGGGATGGATGCCTGATAGACCCCAGGACCTGCAGCAGCCTGATGTCCCTCAGCTAGTGGATCCAGCATAATGTGCTCCCACTAACAAAACACACTGAAGCCAAGAATTTAGTGAATAAGAGTTTGGGAATCAGCAAAGGAACTACCCACACTTGTCTCTGCCGTGTCCCTGCTGCAGGCCCTGAAGTGCTGCATCTCTGGGTGTACAGGCAGGGGGAGGAAAAAAGAATCTTTTTGGAGCTAAGACCAATAAACTCTGCCCGTGATGTTGTTCTTCCAGGAGATGAGCATCCTGCTGCTCCTCTGGGATGGCAGCAGCTCAGAGCCTGGCACGCAAAGCCTCTCTCTCAGCATCCCAGCTACTCTGTGGTTTGGAGCTGGAGGTGAGACACTGCTCTCTGTACAACTGCAGTGGTACCTGCTTGAGTTCTCACTGACACCTGACTCCTCGACAGCAAAATCCTTGTTCTGTCTCTGGCCATTCCCTTCTCCCAGACAAGAATCAGGAAGGGATGCTGCCTTGCTTTCAGGAACTGATAAAGTTGCCACCATGGATTATGTTTGGCATCTTCACACCTCCATCAAAAGTCAGTGGATGCGTCCAGGATGAGATTCTGTCCATCCCAAAGTCAGTAAGAAAGATCACGCCAATGTGTGATTAAATAAATAAATAAATAAATAAACAAATAAAATGACTAATCAATAAATCAATGTATTTTTTAAAGCTTCACTTCCCTGAGTGATGACATTAAGCATAATTCTTGGTTTCTGCCTAAAAGAGGTATATTTTTCCCATCTGGTGAAGGAAGAACCTCCGAACATTATTAAAAGGCTACTGCCAGTTTAGACATCAAAACCTGGGAGTGAAAATCCAAAATCAATAATGGTTTTTAATTCAGACCTGATCTGAAGCTGCAATAGTTTTGGGGCAGAGCATGTGGTTTACCAGCACCCCCAGAGTGACACTGAGAAGTGTTTCTAAATTTCTGGGAGACTTAGGGACACTAGACTATGGATGTCATGCAGGGTGGCAGCATTCCCCTGGCGGCTCTGGGGCCCAGACACGTCCTGAGCAGCAGCTGTGACCTTCTGCCAGCCCTGCCTTTGGCTGGGTGGGGATGGGGCCCTTTCCCTCGTGCTGTGCCTCAGGGCTGTGGCTCTGACAGCCCGGCCCCCAGGCTCTGCTGCAGCTCCTCACTCTTGATTAAATATCGCACTTTTGCTTCAGATGCTGATTAATTTCTAATCAAATCTGTTTGCTAGTGGCCACCTTCGAGCCCCCAGGGCTGCACTGCTGAGGATCCTGTGTCTCTGGCACCTCTGAGGTGGCATTTCTGCTGTGCCCGTGTGCCTCAGCCGTGCCCTCAGCAGAGATGTCAGACAGTCACAGAATCCCAGACTGGCTGGGGCTGGAGGCAAACTTAAAGCTCATCCCATCCCACCCCCTACCGTGGCCAGGGAAAACTTCCACCATCCCAGGCTGCTCCAAGCCCTGTCCAGCCTTGCCCTGGGCACTGCCAGGGATCCAGGGGCAGCCACAGCTGCTCTGGGCACCCTGTGCCAGGGCCTGCCCACCCCCACTGGGAAGAATTCCTTCCCAATATTTAATCTAAATTTACGCTCCTGCTGCTTTCTCACCCAGCTCTACAGGGTCTCTGCGGGGTGGGAGCAGATGCGAACGATGACTGACACATCCCCCCAAGGGAAAGCTGGCCAGACCACAGGCTGGGAAGCACTCTGGGGTATCTGCCTCAACCAGACATCTTCCTTTCCATTACTGCTCATGAGATATTTGCACTTCCCTGTGCTCTCAGGTGGCCCTGCTGTGTGCACCCCCAGAACGCTGTGGGAAGGCTGCAGTCCTAAATGGTCCTTCTTGGGATGTTCCCATGAGAGGAACATGGGAGCGTCATGGATCAGGCTGTTCAGTCTGGAGAAGTGAAGGGAGACCTTAGAGCCCCTTCCAGTGCCTAAAGGAACCCCAAGAGAGCTGGAGGGGGACTTGGGACAAGGGATGGAGTGCCAGGACAAGGGGGAATGGCTTCCCACTGCCAGAGGGCAGGGTTAGATGGGATATTGGGAAGGGATTCCTGGCTGTGAGGGTGGTGAGGCCCTGGCACAGGGTGCCCAGAGAAGCTGTGGCTGCCCCTGGATCCCTGGCAGTGTCCAAGAACAGGCTGGATGGGGCTTGGAGCAGCCTGGGATAGTGGAAGGTGTCCCTGCCCATGGCAGGGGTGGCACTGGATGGGCTTTAAACCCAAACCAGTCTGGGATTCTGTGATCCCTGCAAATGCAAACTCTTCCCCTCAGTGTCCTGGAACTAGGCTCTGTTGCTGCCTGATCGTGCCCAAGGGGTGTATTTGGATCAGATGGAGGACAGATAAATCATCTGCATTCAAAGTGCTTTCCTTGTGCACAGCTGGCTCACATGACAGATGCGGGAGCCAGGGAGCCGGGGGGGAGGTTTATTATCCCTGAGATTAGAGAAGTGTCTGACAAGTGCTCCCTCTGACAGCCAGGAGGGAAGGACCCCTGTGTGAGCGAGCAGCCGCAGCGGGGGAAGGCGCTGCTGGGACTTGCTTTCCATGCAGAGCCCCGGGCTGGGCAGCACCGAGGGGCCAGAGGCCAGGGAGGAGCTGGAGGATGGGGGTGCTGCCTGTGACCCCTGCACGCAGCTCCCAGCCTGCAGGGGCTGTTTGGTGGCAGGGCTGTGTCCCCTCTCTGTGCCTGCTGCATGAACACCGAGGCACCTGCCTGCAGCCCTTCTTCTGTCTCTCCCAAACCTCCTCACCTGCTGCCTGCACCGTTCCTTCCTTCCTTCCTTCCCTGTGACAGATGCAGACAGCACCAGCCAGGGAGGAGAGCCAGCTCCAGCAGGGTGGAGGAGCTGGAAATAGCCTTTTGCTAACCATTTTTAGCAGCTCATTTGGGGATGCATTTTGCCAGCAGAAACTTCAGCGTGCAGTTTATCCCTCTTAGGGGAAGGCTGTTATTAGTGCAAAATGAATCAGCGTGGATGCAGCTCCTCAGCAGCTCTGAGCTGGGAGTGCAGCAGGAGGGATGCAGCAAGCGCAGAGAGAGCCTTCAAAATGCCATTATTAATTCATGCTCACATTCATTGTAAGAACACCTTCAATTGTGGCAAATTCAGCTGCTTTAGCCACCTTGGTGCGAGGGGCTTGCGGGAAGGAGCTCTGTGAGTGTAGGTCCGGGCTTGGCCTGCACAGGCAGAGTGGAATGGTGCTGGTTTGACTGGGACCCCGGCAGGATGGTGGCCTTCATGTCCTGCTTTTGCCCTCTGGGCACAGAGATGGAGTCACTGTAACCGTGCAGACAAGGATGGCTCATGGACACGGATACTCACAGAACATCTCAGATCTTCTCCTCCAGCCTTCTCAGCTCTCATTTCATGGATTACACCACATTTTAAAAAAAAGTGCTATATAACACCCCAGTGCCCCCCAGTCCAACCCACATCCTGTGGAGGCTGCACGGAGATTCCCCCTCCATAGGCAGGATCCTGGTCCTGTGCTGACCCCAATCCCTTGTCCCGTGGCTAAGGGACCAGTGCAGGGCAGAGCAGGGAGGCTGCACGTGTGTGATGGCAACAGGAGGCGTGGGAGGAGCTGCGGTACCAGACACACAAACACTCTCTAAGTACAGGTACAGCACGGACAGGCACCCACTGCCGAGCATAGATACATCACTTCCTGTTCTCTGCATTTGTCACTGAGGGTTATAACTCAAAATAGAGAGGGGCTTTGTGTTTTTAACAAAAAATGTGCCCAGAGGAAATGTGCCCATGGCACTGTGAGTGTTTGGCGCAGGTATTTTGGCAGCTGACCCATGGTTTGTCTTCCTGCCTGATTCCTGGCTGCTCTGCCAACAAGCCTTCATGGACAGGCTTTGGAGAGAAAATGCACTGGCAGCCCAGGGATGCAGGCTTCCCCACACTGGGATTTAGTGAGGGGCAGGATTTTGGATAGTAGCAGCAGGGTGTCCACCCTCTCCAGGCCAGCCGTGGAGGGCACCTCCCATGGGCTCCACGCTTTGCCCTTTTTTTGCCTGGAGTATCACCCCAGTGGCGCTGGGGATGATCCAGCCTGGTCCCCCACTGCCAGCAGCAACACCAGCACTGCACATGAAAAGGGAGCAGTACCTGGAAGATTTTCCCAAGTGGTGGTGCCCAGCAAGAGCTGGGTGAGTTAAGCGACACCAGAGCTGTCACAGGGAAGAGACAGCACATCCCAGCCAAGCCCAGAGTGATGCAGCCAAGGAGGAAGGGAGGAGAAGGAGGAGGGCGTGGGAAACATCCTGCATTCCACTGGGGCTTAAATCTGCAGCCCCACAGACACGGGGCTTTGGGAACATGAGAGGGACCTCAAAGAGGAGGGAAGTTGGTCCGAAGAGCTCAGACCTGCGGCTGCAGCAGCACTGGGCACAAGGAGATCCTCTGGACCCAGCGGAGCCAGGCTGTGGGGATGACAAACCCTCCCGACAGCACAGGCTGATTGGAATATTTGCTTTGTTTTCCTGGCCTTTGCTGAGGTACTAATGAAGTGCTGTGAGGCAGCAGCAGTGACGGCGTCTCCTCGGCACGGCGGGGGCTGTTGGAGGGGGCTGGTGCTGCGTGCTCAGCGTTGTGATCCATTATTTACAGCAGAGAGCCTGACTGTGCTCGGCTTCACAAACAGGCGTTTTAACGGGGCCAAAGGCAAGGTCAACCCTGCCGGAGGGGCTGTGTCCCGGAGAGCAGGGCCCTCGGGAGGGGAGCGCAGCACAGCACGCGTCACAGAGGTGCTGGTGGTGGGGCCACCAGGGCAAGTGCGGTGCTGGTGTGAGTAAGAGGTGCCACAGAGGGGAGTGACTTCCCTGTCCTTGTGTCTGACCAAGCCTCTGGAAGGATGTGATGCGGCCACTGATTTTCTCAGCGTCCTGCAGAGGATGTTTCTGGTGCTGCGCTGAGTGCCGCAGGCAGATGGGCTGGTGAAGTCACAGAGCCTCCAGACCCAGGCAGATGCCAGATATTGCCTGAGGTGCCACTTAGACACCAGCTCCCCAGAGGGGCCATCTGAGCCCCACTGCCCAGCTGTGCCATCACCACCACCGCCTCATCCACAGCACAGCCAGGGCAAAGCAGCTGCTCATTCATAAAATGGCATCAAAGCATGGTCAGGAAGAGGCTCAGGGACCTGAAACTAAAATGTGCTCAGGGGAACAAAACATACCATGTAAATACAGATACTCTTATCTTCGGATCCACTTGCTCCTACAAGCTACTGTGTGCTATTCACCCACTCCCACAGGTGATGTGAGCTCCTTCTTCTGATCCCACTACTCCTGCTCCATGTGCTGCCACCGTAACAGTTTAGGGGGTTCTGGTGCCCCCAGAAAAAGGAGGATATGGACCTGTTGGAGAAAGAGAAAGGCCCAGAGTAAGGTCACAAAGATGTTCAGGGGGCTGGAGCCCCTCTGCTCTGCAGCCAGGCTGGGAGAGCTGGGGGTGTTCACCTGGAGAAGAGAAGGGAGAGCTCAGAGCCCCCTCCAGGGCCTAAAGGGGCTCCAGTAGAGCTGGAGAAGGACCTGGAATGCCAGGACAAGGGGAAACAAGGGGAAATAGCTTCCCACTGCCAGAGGGCAGGAATAGGTGGGATATTGGGAAGAAATTCTCCCGTGTGAGATGGTTGCACAGGGTGCCCAGAGCAGCTGTGGCTGCCCCATCCCTGGAAGTGTTCCAGGCCAGGTTGGACAGGGCTTGGAGCAGCCTGGGATAGTGGAAGGTGTCCCTGACCATGGCAGGGGATGGAATGGAATGATTTTTAAGGTCCCTTCCAACTCAAACCAGCCTGGGGTTCTATGATTCCTGCTCCAGGTCAGAGCAGAGAGTGGACAGGATGAGTGACGGGAGACCAAAGAGGCAGGAGCGAGGGCAGGGAGTGAGGGCAGGGGACAGCATCACTTGATCCCCGTGGCTGGACGGATGCAGGCCACGCGGGGAAACCCCTTCCTGACCCTTTCTCTTCCCCGTGCAGCTGGAGCCCACGTGCTGTGCTGGGTGCAGGGAAACCATCGAGGTGGCTGTTTGGGCCTGGAGCCAGCACCTAGGGCCAGGATGTCACCTCCAGGGAGATGTGGGTGACACTGATCAGTGGCTGGGAGGCTCTGGCTTGGCCTGAGCGTTGGCTTGAGGCACCTGGAGCTGCAAGCACCTGTCCATACAGAGGTGCTCTGCTGTGGTGGAGTCCCTCCTCTGCTACCAGAGAGGATTTGCATCCCTTCCCTCCAGTGACACCCATGTGCAGGTCTCTCCTCTCTCTCCTGTTTCTTGCTGCCTGAGCTGAGCAGAGCTCCAGGTCTCTGCACAGGGGTACAGCAGAGCTCTGCTGCTGCACAGGCTTTCATGGTGAGCTAATTCTAGAGTCACTAATTTAATGATGATTAATGACAGGTACACCACCTTTTCCTTCCTCCTTTTATCGACTGGGGAAAAAAAAACTGGAGCAGAGACGGATATTAATTAATTCTCTCAAGTGGAGGGGAAAGTAATCAGACTGAAATCAGATTGAATTTAGGACTTGCGGGTGAGCAGGAGGATGTGCAGAGTGATGGAAATGAGAGATACCCCAGCCTGGCTGCCAAGCAGATTGCCCTGGAAAGGGCTGGCAAAAGCGGCTGTAAGGGACAGGTATCCAGGCTGGACCTGCCCACCTGGGGCACGCAGCCAGGCCCCACACTGGGCAGGAGTGGGGATGGTGGGAATTTGGTGCAAAGCCCGGCCCAGGTTTGGCCTGGGTGGCCTTACCTCTGCCCTGCCTCCACTTTGGCTCTCTTTCCCACAGGCTGCATTGCAGCATCACATTGCACCTCTCTGCCAGTGTCCAAGGCCAGGTTGGACAGGGCTTGGAGACACCTGGGATGGTGGAAGGTGTCCCTGGCCATGGCAGGGCTGGAACAGGATAAGGTTTACAGGTCTTTCCTGACCCAAACTAGTCTGGGATTCTGTGATTCTGTATGAGCATCCAAACTGGTCGAGCTGCCGCAAAAATTCACATTTTGCAAATCTCTGTGATCGTAAATTGGTTTTGTTCCACCTGGGAACGCCAGAGAAGGGCTAATCAAGGCTGGGGAGTCAATCTGCCAAGCATCTAACTGTTTTAGAACCACCCATCCTCCAAGAACATCCATTTCACCTTGAGAAAATATCTCCTTCCCTGCAAATCAGTTCACTGGCAGGGCAGGGCTGAGCCTCATGGCTCACTGAGGCTCAGGGCTCCAGCAATCTCCCAAGTATTTAAGCATGACTAATTGGCTTGTGCCTACCATACAAGGGATTTAAAACCTGTATCCTATTCAAGCAGTGGTCAGACCCACAACTGCCTGATTTCTAATAGCATGCACACTCAGCCATCAGACAGGAGACATTCCAGAGAGCCCTTTCCCTTTGCAGTCCAGTGCAGTGTCACCTCACATTAGGACTGGGACCATAAACCCTAAACCTGTGACCCCAGTGAAGCAGTCTGTGACGCTGTGTCAAAATCTTTTGACACGATGTGTCAAAAAAGAACCTTAAAGAAAATGAACCAAATTAAATGAATGCAATTAAACAGACATTTTTCATCAGAAGAGAGGTTACTGACTTGGGTCCACTCCAGGATGTGGGCAACCGTGTGCTCATAAAGGACCAGAGAAAGTTTTCTGCTGAAATCTCCAGTTTGGGCAAGGCTTTGTGGGTCAGGTCGGGCTGGACCGAGCCAGCAGTGAGGGCTGTCCTTAGCTGGGCTACCTCCAGCTCTACGAGGGAGTGCAAGGCAAACACAGCCTTTGGAATGGTTGGAGAGAGAGACAAGAGCAAACCAGTAATCTGATTACTGCTCCTGCACCAGCAGAAGAAACTCATTTAAAGGAATCAGAATATCCTGAGCTGGAAGGGACTCACAAACCATTCTTAGCCCACCTTGGGTGTAGCCATGGTCAGGCCCTGTCCTGCCCAAGGTGGATCCTGGAGGCCTTTCAATAAATCCCTACTTTATTCTCCAGCTCTGTCCAGGCTGTTTCAGGTCAGCCTTCCTAAGGCATCACCTGTGCCAAGGTGGGTTGGAATGAGAGGAGATTTAAGGTCCCTTTCCAATGCAAACCCCTCTGGGGTTCCATGATTCTGTAAGCCTAGAGGGGGGGTGTGTCCCTGAGGCTCTGGAAACACCGAGAGCACATCCTGACCCTGCTGTGAGCTCTCGGGGGTGGCTGGTCCCTCCCCACCTGCCCGTGCTGCCTCCTGTGCCCGCAGCATCCCCTCCAGCAGCGCGCCTGCAGGCAGGGCTGCCTTCCATGGAAGGAGGGAGGTAGAAAATGGAGATGTCTCTAACTCCTCCCGCAGTTATTTAAGCTCTAATCACCCAATAACGAGGTGACACCTACATTATTTTTACTTTTAACCCAATAATTGACCGCCCAAGGCCCACAGTGCAGACCTTTTTCACCCAATTAGAAAAAAACACCCAAAACCATGAAGAAGAAGGTGAAGAAGAAGGACTTAGACAACGCCTTAAATCCTCCATATGGCTCCATATATATTACTATATACTAAACCCCCAAATTCGAAGCTTTTCACCCTGTGAGATCACAGGATTCCATTCAAACCACACACCCACAACCCCAGTGCCATCACTCCATTTCGGAAGCCTGTTCCACGGGCTCAGGTCAAATGTAGTGCTTGCTTGAGGGCAAATTTTCAGCCTCCAGGGTTCCAAGGGAGCCTGGGGAGAGAAAGAGCCGTGCTTTGTCCCAGGCAGCCCGGCAGGAGCCAGCACAGCCTGTCCCACAGCCCCGCTGCTCTCCTCGGGGCTCGGCTCCCTGGGGCCCGGGCGGGATGAGTTTGTAATTTATTATTGATTGTCAGGAGTGGGGAGTGCTGTGCAGGACACGGAGGACACGGGGAGACAGGCTGCCTCTGCCTGTGCTTCTGCAGCAGCACTGCTTTGTGATAAAAGTTTAATAAATTGAAAGACACAGTTTCCATTCCATTGGTAATTAACTTCTGCCGCTGTGTTCCCTCCTAATTGTCTCTATTACTCCAGATAAAACTGAGATCAATAGAAACCAAAGTCTGGAGGCTGGGAAAGTTGCAATTAATTAATTATCTCTCTCTTGCATGCGTCCTCCATCTGCTGGTAATCAAATGAGGGGGGCTGGTCCTCACACAGATCCCGGGCCCTCCGTGACTGCTGGAGTCCCGTGGGGGCTTTGCCGAGGGCTGAGCAGCGTGTCCTGGAGCAGGGAAGGCAGAGGGACAGCTCCCACTGTGCCGTGGCATCCCTCGCGGGCATTTGGCCTCTCTGGGATGGATTCCATGAGGGACCGCTCCACTTCTCCCAGGGTGGGGGCTGCTCGTCATTCCCTCAGGCTCTGCAGTTTGTGCTGGGACTCCAACACCAGGAGACACCTGGAAGGCGATGATGTGACACATCTTCTGTCACGGCCTGTGGCTGTGAACAAGGCTGAGAAGAGCCAGAGCATTTCTCTGAGAGCCTCCAGCAGGCTTTGGCATGCTCCATGAACCACCTGTCCCCAGAGCCAGCTCATCTCTGCATCCTCTTTAAAGGCTGGAGTATTTCTCACACTCCTATTTCTGGTGCACGCAGAAAGTGCTTTTCTGGGATGCTGTCAGCTCTCCCAGCAAAAGCTGTGTCTGCTGGAGCGTGTCCAGAGATGGGAACAGAGCTGGGGAAGGGTCTGGAGCACCAGGAGCCACTGAGAGAGTTGAGGGAGCTCAGCCTGGAGAAAAGGAGGCTCAGGGGGAGCCTTCTGGCTCTGCTCAACTCCCTGCCAGGAGGGGACAGTGCGGGGGGGTCGGGCTCTGCTCCCAGGGAACAGGGACAGGAGGAGAGGGAACGGCCTCAGGCTGGGCCAGGGGAGTTTTAGATCTAAGAAAGGGTTTTCAGGCACTGGCACAGGTCACCCAGGGCAGTGATGGAGTCACCACCCCCGAAGTGTTCAAAACCCATGTGGAGGGGGCTCCTGGGGATGTGGTTTATTGATGAACACGTCAGTGCTGACTTAACGGTTGGACTGGGTATTAGAGGGCTTTTCCAACCTTGTTGACTCTGTGATTCTTCCTTTATGCTTTTATACTCAGCAATGCCCTGCTGTGAGCCAGGACAGCAGCGAGTCACATCTGCAGCCTGTGCTGACGTGGTGGCCAGGCCCCTCCTGTGTCCCTTGGGACTCTGGCAGGAGACAGCTGCTCCTGAGAGTGGACACTTGGGAAGGATTTGTATTAAGTTATTCCAGTGCTCAGAGAAAATAATGCCTTCCCCATGCAGGTGAACACAGCCGACCTCCAGAAGAGCTGTGCCATGGCCACCATCCATCAGCCACAAACAGGAGGTGCATCTTCCTGGCCCAGACACAGGGGCTGGGTCCTGCTTCTCCACTGCCAGGCACTCCTTGGAAGCTGGAGGATTTCTTCCCATTGGTAATGGGTGCTGTCACCTTTGCAGTGTCTCTGACCATGGCAAGGGTTTGGAGTGAGATGATCTTTAAAGGTCCCTTCTGACCCAAACCCGTCTGGAATTCTGTGATTTTATCTTTCTCCATGCTTTGAATTGCCCGTGTTTCAGGGTGTACAGGGAATCCCTGATGCATGGATCCCTGTATCCCCACAGCCCATCAATATTCCCCTTGAGGAACAGCTCTCGGTGGTTTTTGTATCATTTGCTGGGATGTGGGTGCTGCTAAATTGAGAATTTAAGGAGAAGCACTCAGGTGTGCTGCACTGAATTTCAACACAGCCTTCCCCTTCCACCAGTGCCAAGGACCTGCCCCAGCCTCTTCCCAGCACTCATCTATCAGAGGAGCCTTTGCAGGCACAAAGCTTCTCTAGGAGCCATCCCAGCGATGCCTTAAGTTTGAGCTTTCACGTTTTCCAGATTCTGTGCTGCCTGGGGGTGCAGTTCTGAGCCTCACATTCAGTGTCACTCAGATCTCTTCACAGAGCAGGGAGACAAAACAAATCCTTTTCCTGCTGAAGACCAAGGACAACTTTCAGGCCCAAAAGCACAAACAGCAGTGGGCTGAAGGGAGGAACAAGAAGGATGGGACCTCACAGCCTGAAACTGTAATTGGACAATTAAACCCCAATATGCAAATGGACCAAAACTTATACAAATGTAAGATCTCGTGACCATTTGTCCATTTTGTGGTCATTCTCGGTTCACCTTGGGTGTAGCCCTGGTCAGGTCCTGTCCTGCCCAAGGTGGATCCTGGAGGCCTTTCAATAAATCCCTATTTTATTCTCTAGCTCTGTCCAGTCTCTGTTCCAGGTCAGCCTTCCCAAGGCATCACCAGCACAGCAGCTCCATGCCTCACCCACTCCCATGGGTGAGGAGAAAGGTTCAGGAGTTCCCTGGCTTCCATCAGCCTCCAGGGGATAATCTGTGGTCTTGTCCTACTCTTGGTGCAGACCCTTTTAGACCAAGTGAGTCTTTGGGTCACCCTAATCTCTTAATTTTCCTTTGGCAAGGTTTCCCCAGCACTATCGAGGGGATCCTTCCTGGTCTTGTGGGTTTATTTTGGTGTCTCATGAAGATGGGGGATGCAGGGAAAAGCTGGCTGGAGTTTCTGTGTGCACAGCCAAGTCCTGCTGTTCTCCAGCTTCTCCTATGGCACCTTTCCTCTTCTTTAGGCCTTAAACATCTTCCACAGTTTGGATTGCAGAAACTGTCCCTAAGAACACTGTCTGCAGCTCTGCCCTATTCCACCTGTGGATGTGACTTCTCCTCTCTTGCTGCCCACCCATTCATCCCTGATTGCTCCATCCAGGAGCCTGAAAGTCATTCTTTTCCCTCAGAGGTTCCTACACCAAAGACTGGGCTACCTGAGCTAAGTTAATTCTGTGATTCTAATCACAGAATCAGAATGGTTTGGGTTGGAAGGGACCTTAGAGATCATCTCCTTCCACCCCTACAACGGGCAAAGACATCTCTTCCACTAGACCATGTTACTCCTCACGGATGTTTGCTCCAAAAGCACATTCACTGCACTGGACTTGTAAAATATTAAGGAAAATAAGATACTTTTTGCAAAGCTTGACAGGTATCAAGGAAGAGAACTGACAGCAGGCAATTTCTCTGGGGAAAATCCTAGGAGAAAGTGTACAAAACCTATAGTACAGAGGGAAAATAACAGCATCTCTGGTTGGGGGAGCTTCATCCAGACCTCAATTGCAATGACAGACGTGTCAGGCCTGACTGATCTTAATCTGTGCATCATTCCAGCTGTTTCAGTGCTCTGGCAGGGAAAAGAACCAAGAGACTGTGTTAGGGGAAAGAAAAAAATTATAAAGGAAAAGATGGTTTCTGGCCCTGCAGGTGGCCAGCAGGACCTGACAAAGAGACGTTGGCAGGCAGTGATGGACCATCCCTTTGAGCCTCTCTGGGGGATGCTGTTATTCTGTGTGTGATGCAGACCAGCATTTCCAGCACCAGGTTGACTCCTTCCTTGACCCTTTGCTTTGGAATTAATCCCAAACCTCTTTGTCCCGTTCCCCTTGCTTGGGAACTCATTCCCCTTTGTGTGTTTGTGAATCTCTTAATTTTCCGTGTCACCATGGTGGCAGGCAGTTTATGCAGATTCCGCGTGCTAACGGAATTGTCCCTGAAATTGGATAATCCCTTTCCATATTTAAGAGATGGTGATCTCCTTTCCCGACCCTGCTTGCGTCAGGCCAAGGTCCCTGTGCTCCTCCACTCCCCAAATCCTCCCAGCACCGCTGCCAAGTGCCAGAGCTGCAGATAATGATGTGAGTAAGATCTTAACACCGCCCTGTACGTCCCTGTCTCTGCTGCAAACGCTCTGTCTGGTGCATTGTGTGCCCACATTAGCCACAGACTATTGGGAATCAAATTAGATTAGAGGAAAAAAGAGATATCAACTACCCTTGATCTCTGAGGTTCGCCATCAATTGTTTGTGACTAAGATCTTCACTAAGCCTGATTTGAGAGGCACATATAATTTGCCTGGAGTGAAACAAATTAATGGAAAAGCCTCTCAAATGAGGTAAATCCATTTTGGAGTCTTGGTCCTGGTTGTTAGTCCATAACTGCCTCTGCTATCTTTCAGTATGATAAACCACACTTTTAGGGCAGCATCAGGCTACTTTATAAACTTAGAAATGGAAGGAGTGTAAAAATCTGTAGAACTTCTGCACTGCTGTATGTGAAGGACAAGAAATGCTCTTTTAAACACTGCACCACAGCATTGCTAGGTTTGAAACCTCTACAATGGTTAAACTGCAAAGTGATCCAGTTTCGCAGAAATTAAAATAAACATGGTCCAAATGCAGAAAGAAAATTGTGCCCAGACCTGGGAAAATATGTGTCAAACCATTATGAATGGGATTAAGTGCTTTTAAGAGCAACTTGTTCGCAGCTCAATGGCTAAGGATGCAACTCCCCACACACATCAGGAGGTCAGGTGGTCAGGAGTGTCACCTCTCCTTGGTGACATTCTAATCAAGGACAGTGGGAGCACATGGCTCCACAGAAAAATGAAGTAAAGCCTTTTCATGATGTTCTGAACACCCTCAGATCAAGGAGGTGCCTGCACCAAGGGCTTTTCCAGGGGATAAACACAAGAAACTGCCTCAGAGAGGTGTCAGAGGAGGTGTTGGAGCAAAATGTGCCTGAAGAGTCCCAAACAGCCTCTGTGACTATGTGACTAGTCCAAACAGGACTATGTGAGACAAGAATTCCAGAAGAATCAAATCAGCTGCAAGCTCCAATGCATTACCTCAAATGGGTGTTGAAGGTGACACGTGGCACTGAATCACACAAAGTTCTCTGTGGCCAGTGGGTCAGAGTGTCACACCAAGCAACTGCGGCAACCGCAGCGAGGAACACAACAGGCACCTTGAAAACAGAATTTATTGAGTAGGTGCCTGCAATTTTCTGTGGAGGGGAGTCAGGTCTCTCAGACTTTGGAGGAATCTTTGAAGTGGTGAAAAGGAATGTGGAGGACTATGTGGGTGACCCCATGTCCTTAGATCTCTGTGCCAAGGTACCTCAGGAGAGACCCCCGTGCTAAGGGGCCATGGCTCAGCCCTGTGGGCTGATAATGAGCTCAAAGGAGAGAAAAATTGGGATGAGATGTTCCGTTTCATGATGGGAGAGCTCACCATCAGGCCCAGGAATTCTGGCAGAGTCACAGGCTTGGTACTGCGTTTGTAACAACCAAAGGAGATGGTGAAGGATGAGGCAGCAATAGAAATCTATTGAGAATGTTTGGATCTGAAAGGGAATATGAAAAACTGCAAAACAAGGAAAATAATGATTGGCAGGGAGATAAAATGGCCCTGAGTCCATGCCCCAGACACAAAGTCATTCAGATGGAAAGGAACCCCAAGCTGAATGCAATAACAGGCTCCAAACTAGAGGCACACAGAAAAAAATCTTGCAACTACATGAAGCTCCCTGATCGTACCTTGAAATTGTCCACTAGCAAAGGGAAAGGGAAATTCATGAAGTAAAATATTGAGAGCAACAGGGAAACTTTGCTACAGCTCCAGTGACCTGAACAGCACGGGCAGATCTGGCCTCGGCACAAAAATCTGATTTCTTTCAACAGAAACAGGGCCAAAGGAGAGAGTGTGATGATGGAAGAGGCAGAGTAGGTACACCAAGAGAGATGGAAGGGATGGGCAGATAGGCTGAGGGAGAGGGATGCTTTGGAGGCCTGTGCAGTCCTGCTGGGTGTGAGATGATGAAGGGCTGTCAGCTGGAATTGGGAAGGGATGTGTTTCTGCAGGGTGGATTTGCCAGAGGTGGGGGCTGGCTCTGGGGGTCCCTGTCCTGCCAAGGGCTGTGCTGCTGTGGCCACCTGCCCTGTGCAGCAGCATGCCCAGCCCAGGCAGAGGCTGTTGGCTCCAGGCAGGTCCTGGATTCACCTGCTGCATGAGGGACAGGTAGGGCAGGCAGCCACAGCCTCCTCAGTGCCCCACCATGAGCTGGAAAGGGACTGGGAAAACACACACTGTGAGCAGGCAGCAGTCCAGCCAAACCCAGCCGCTGAATTCGCTAGAAAATTGATTCTCTGAATTGCTCCTTTGCTGCAGATAATGAAAATTAGAGAAGGGATTGTAAACTGCTAACAGGAGAGAAGGGCTGATTTGTTCTGCCTTGGGTTTGATGGAGCTTGCCAAACCCACGGAGCCTCCACTCGCCCCCGGGTGACCCCAGGGTGCGCCAGCACCATCCCAGACTGGCAAAGACTCCACATGAGAGGGGTCCCATCTGATCTGAGCAGCTGCTGGCACAAGACAACGCCTCACAGGATGGAAGAGATCCCTCAAGGATCTTCGTGGGTCCTGATCTCCCTTGGAGCCAGGGCTCCCCCACTGGGACACAGGCCAGAAATATTCTTCCTGTCCCTGCTGTGCCCACAGACCCTGAGCTGGCCAGGACAAAGTGCCAGAGTGGGACAGGAGGTGCTCCAGAGTTTGGAGATCCCCAATGGCCTGTACAAACCTGCCCTAGTCCTGCCCCCATATCTGACTTTGTGCACTCATGTGAGCAGCAGCTCCATGTCTTTTAAGCCACGGTTGTGAATGTTACTTTAATTCCTACTTTGAAATCCTGTATTTTTTATGCTCCTGGTTCCCACCCCTGCTGTCAGCTGTACCCCATCCCCACTCAGCCTCTCTGCTCTCCTAAACAGGGATGTTGCTGTCTGGCTGTGCCCCTGGTTTGCTTTATCGAATGCCCCATCTCATCTCTGCAGGCTTTGCCAGGCACTTCACCTCCTCCGAGGCAGAAATTCACTGTCACAGCCATTTTCCAGTCTGCTGTGTCTCCCTTTGCTGCTCCTCTGGCTGTTCCCTTCCTGCCTTTGCACTCACCCCCTCCTGCCCATCTGCTGCCAGGCGCTGAATTCTCCTTGTTCTCTGTTCCCCCAACCCCTGTGGACGTTCCCCTCCTCTTGCCTTGTACCTGAATCACAAACCCCTAATTACTCCCACTGCGCTGCCCTCCTCTGATCTCGCTGTACAACGCCCTGCCCGTGCCTTCTTCTCTTTCTTTCTAACGCTTTCTCCTTCTCTCCTCATACTCTTCCTCCCCACTGCCCCTGACAAATATTCCCTTCAGATCCTGGAGGTTGTGAAGGCTTTGCTTGGCCTTGCCTCACGCTTTGGGATCACCTCTTTGGGACCACCCTTGCTCCCTGCTGCCCCGTCAGTAACGAGGCTGGGGCTCATTAAAGCAGGAGCCCCACAGCCCTGTCAGGAAATACCCCGTAAAGAACGTGCTGGGACCGGGCAGCTGAGCTGCTGGCAAATACACAGTGGATTGTGGAAACAGCAAAGCCCTTTTGTTTTTGGTTCAGTGCCATAAATTGATTCCACTTAGGGGCCTTTTGTGCTCTTTTCCCTTTCCCATCACCCAGCCAGCATCTCCCTCAGTGTTCGTGGAGTCCTGTGGAGCAACACGGTCACTGACCTGCGTGGGGATGCCACGGCATCCCCTGAGGATCTGGGGCCATGGGGCTTAGTGCCAGCCTAGAATGAAGCAATTCATTTTCACAGCCGAAAACCCTTCACATTTCATCTCATTCTGCAAAAAATGCTGATAAAGCTACAAATTCCACAAGGAAAAGGGTTATCTTGACAGTCAGCCTTGTTTGCTCTGCTGCCGTGCAACTCCCCCGTCTGTGACAGGGCAGAGCTGCATCTCCCCTGGCACAACAATTCCAGCCCAGAGGATGCTGAGGACATGTCTGTGGGAAGCAGTGCCTGCTCCCATTGTGCACTGACGGCACTCGACATTTCCCCTCGGTGCTGGGAAGCTGCAGCTCTCCCAGCCGACCCCTCCCGCGCTGCCAGGAAAGATGAAACCTCTGCAGCAAAAACGGGGCTGTTTGTTCACAAATACTCTGTTTTGCGAGGGAGCTGAGCGGGGAGTGGGGATGGGAGTGCTTGAAAAGCAAATGAACTTATGTTTTATGCTTTTTAAGATGTCTAACGGAGTACAAAAGTTCATCTTTAATAGGAGGGCAACACAGAGTGCTTAGAGCTGCGGTTTGACACAGATATAGAGCTCAAATGCCTTTGAAGTATCTTCTGATTCCTCATTCTGCCTGAAGTAACTTCAGATTTATGCAGCAGATGGGAAATAGTCCCTCGTTACGTGGCTCTCCACTTCAGCACTGACTCTGAGACAAGGCAGCCTCGCTGCATCTGCACTCCTCAGAAGCGTTCTTAGTGCTTTTAGTCTTCAGGGGCCTGAGTTTGTAGTTTGCATATTTTTCCCCTGTTTTTCCTCTAAAATTAGTCTTGATAAGTCCAACATGTTGTGAGACTCTTCAAAGGAGAATGAGGAGGAGAAAAGTTTGTCGGTGGAGTAGAGGTGATTAATTTCCAGGCGTTTGAAAAGCAGTTCTGTGTGTTTGGGGGGACGCGCTTTCCGAGCAGCGCTGGGGAGCGGCCCCGCAGTGACCCCAGCCTCGCACACGCCGGCTTTGAAGGAGGCACTAAAAAAGCTTTTCAGCGACTCTCCAGCGCTGCAAACCACACCCTGAGCCCCAGCGAGGTCCCTGCGAGGGGAGATGCTCCCCGAGGGGGCTGCAGGGAGAGGCCAGCCTGTGCCGGGGGATGCGGCTGCCTGCAGCCCCCATCTCCTGCCAGCCCTTCTCCTGGGGTGCCCCGCACAAACTCCAGGATATATCTATGTAGATACAGATGCCATATATATTTATATTTTTATATTATATTTGTATTAAATATGAATACATTATATATATTATATTCATATATGACATGACATCGTGCTCAGTTGCATGCCCTGAGCTACAGGACCAGTCGTAGAATCCCACGATGGTCTGGATTAGAAAAGCCCAGCTTTTTCCTTTAGAGCTCAGTTTATTTAACACCTCAGGAGATGCCACCAATCCTGGATGAATGTATGACCTCGTTGCTGTGGTGGTTCACTGTGGATGGCAATGACTCTGTTTTAAGCAAGGGATTTTTCTATAAGCATATCTGTGCTTAAAAGAACAAGACAAAGCACCTGGTAATCATATAAATCAATAGCATTTGAAGACCTCTTAAAAGGAAAACTTTTTTAGGAAAAAAAAATGTTGTGGGGAGAAACTACCAGTCCTGAGAGAAATTATGGCCTTGTTGCCCATGACAGATCATTGTGAAAAGTGGCAACTGTATTTCACATTAAAGATCTTTATTTGAACTTTAATATGTTAAAAAAAACCCCCATAGTTACACACAGGCTGCTGGCACTGCACCAGGGCTCACTGAGAGACACAGCCACCTCCATCATCCTTGTGTCAGGTGTGGAGTCAAGGAAACCTGAGCCTAGAAATGTCCCCCGAACTTGGAGGAAAGTGGTGGATAGGAGGCCCTGAAGGATTTAAAAAAGAATTTGCTGTCACTGCTGTCTTCCCCCCTTTTGTTTCCAAAATAGATCCTTACGTAGTGAAGAAAAATCACATCCAGGAGCTGTTGACAGGGCCTGTCCGGTCACTAAAGAAGGTGGCTCTGTCTCTATCTCTTTCCAAGGTCTTTTAAGAACAAACTCTCCAATTAAGAAATGACACCTAAATTATTTTTACTTTTACCCAATAACCAACCACCCGCGGCCCACAATGCGTATTTTTCTACCCAATTACAAAATACCACCCAAACCCATGAAGTAGAAGGTGAAAAAGCAGGACTTAGCCTATACCCTAAATCCTCCATCTTGCTTTGTATATATTACTATATTCTAAAACCTTAAACTCTAAGTTTCCCACCATGTGACATTACACACTTCCATTCAAACTACACACTCACAATCCCAGTGCTGTCACCCAATTTTGGAAGCCTGCTCCACGGCCTCAGGTCAAATGCAGTGTTTTCTTGGGGGTCAGTGCCTGTCGGCACAAAAAGTCTGAAATTCTCAGTGCCCAGGGTTCCAACACTTGTGGGCTTTGTTTTCCCCTGGCCCCGGTGCCAGCCTTTCTCTGGGGGTTCAACACTCCCAGGCCGCATCTCCTCCTTGGAAGGGAGGCAAAGCTCCTCAATCCCTGCCTTGCATGGAGCTGCTTCACCTGTTTGAATCCTCCCCCTGCACCACAGCCTGGAAAAAAGGAGGCAGGAGGGACCTTCTGGTTCTCTACAAGTCCCTGCCAGGAGGTTGGAGCCAGGATAGGGTTGGGCTCTGCTCCCAGAGAACGAGAGGCAGGATGAAAGGAAATGGTCTCAAGCTGTGCCAGGGGAGGTTTAGATTGGATATAAGGGAAATTTTTTTTCACAGAAAGGGTTGTGAAGCCTTCAAACAGGCTGCCCAGAGCAGTGGTGGTTTCACTATCCCTGCAAGAGTTCAAAAAATGTGTGGATGTGAGACTTGAGGTTCAGTGGTGAGCAGCGAGGTGGTTCTGGGTTGATGGTGAGACTTGATCTTAAATGCCTTTTCCAACCTTAACAACTCCATGATTCTGTGATGTTCCTGCACTCTGTAGTTCACTCAGCATGGTCAGGATAAGGCTGATCAGTCCTAAAGGCTGGCCCATCTCCTGGCAACTGGTCCAGCTCCCAGTAAAGCCCAAGTCAGGGCCTAAGTCAGGGCAGCCTGACTTAGGGTGCCCTCCCCAGGGACTCCCACTGCTCCGGAAGATCATTTCGGGCACTCAGGTGCTCTCCCAGGGATTGGATCAGGTTGTGCTTGGCAGGTGCTGGGTGGGGCAGAGCAATGATGCCGTGACAATCGTCACCAGGAAGGCTTGTATATTTTATCACAAAGTACCTGCAGTAATTGAGATTGTGCAAACACTGTTTATCCTGGCAGGACTCGCGGCTGTGATGGAATTGGCTTTGTTTCCAGCTTTGAAGTTTTCCCCACTGACCAGATGCTGAGGGTTGTGATGTTTACCCTCCCGCATAAAAGCCTCCTTTCACACAGAGGTTGGCATTTCTGCCTCTTGCAGGATTCCCTGGAATGCAGCATGCTGGAGCATTGCCCTCCTCAGATCCTGCCCAGAAACTTCTGAAGTCTCCTGTGCCCCTTGCCCCTGCAGGGACCCATCCGGGCTCAGGAATCCTCAGGAGATGGTGCTGCAGGGGCTGCTCAGCCTGGGCAGCCAAAGGTGCCTCGCAGCCTCCTGAGCCTCAGCCACCACTGCAGGAGGCAGGTGGGGATGTGAGGGGGAGGCTGCCTGACACCCCCCTGGAGCATCTACTGCTGGCCCTTCTCCTGGGTGCCCTGCAAAAACTCCAGGATATATCTACATAGATATAGATGCCATATATATTTATATTTAANAAGCTGGAAGCATATATATATATATATATATATATAAATATTCATACATTGGCATGACATTGTAGTCAGCTGCATGCCCTGGGCTACAGGACCAATCAGAATCCCAGAATGGTTTGGATTAGAAAGAGCCTTAAAGCTCATCTCCTTCCACCCTCTGCCATGGTCAGGGACACCTCCCACTATCCCAGGCTGCTCCAAGCCCTGTCCAGCCTGGCTTTGCGCAATGCCAGGGATGAGGCAGCCACAGCTGCTCTGGCCACCCTGTGCCAGGGCCTGCCCACCCTCACTGGGGAGAATTTCTTCACAATATCTAGTCCTCATATCCTAATATCTATCCTAATACCTAACATCCTAATTCCCAATATCTGGGGTGGGCACTTTGCCTATTTATTGCTGCCCTGTTCCAGCCAGACTGTTCCTGCCTTCTTCCCTTGGTTAAAATCCTTGGAATGCTCAGGTACCCCAGACATCCCTGAAACTGCCTGCGTGAGTGGGAGAAGGTGAGGGGGGCTCCTGTAATTGGGACAATTCCTCTCTCAGTACATCTCCTGTGATGTTTATGCCTCTCTCTTTGTCTCGGGTGCTCAGAGCTGGCTGATCGACACAGTATTTATGACTTGTTTGTACAATAATTGCTGCTTAAGATAAATGATTCATAAAGTCCTACCATAGTCTTGGAAGTGGTGTAAACAGGGAGAGCAGCTGGAGGACAGCAGTGGGATGCTAATGAGGGATCACCATGGGGAAGGCAATGCAAAGAGGCTGGGGAGGAGGGGGATTAATGCGGCCCCTGATGCTGAAAAGCATCCAGTGCTCATCTGCAGCACAGGGCAGAGCCCAGGCTGTCCCTGCCCCAATCCTGGATCTTCAAGAGTCACTTTGAACCATGAGGGCAGGAAGGATCCGAGCACCAGAGCCAGGAGCCAGTGTGGGCAGCTCTGAGATGGCAGGAATGAGCAAGGACACAGAGGGGACAGGGCTGCACAGGGAGAGCCCTTTGCCTTTCCGTGGGGTGATACCTGTGCTGGAGCTGAGCGTGGTCGTGGGGGATGCTCAGCACATGTAAATCTTCTTCAAAGTTGTTTCCTGGCCCTGCCCTGGGGCTGATCTCTCCCAAGTGTTGCTCAGAAGAAGGCTTTTGGAGACCTCTCCTGAGTGCCCACGCTCCCTGGGCAGTCAGAGGAGAGCAGTGCGGCTGAGGCAGGTCAGATGCCTGTCCTCAAGTGGCTCTTGCCTCCTGTCAAAGGAACACGACCCCAGAAGGTTCTTCCTGAGGCAGGTGGGACTTGCAACACCTGGCACTGGGATCAAAGCCAGCTCAGCTGAGCTGGGGCAGGTGAGGAGCAGGCTGCCCAGGGCACTGGGGGACTCTCAATCCCTGGAAGTGTTCGAAACCCATGTGGATGTGGCACCTGGGGACATGGCTTAGTGGAGAGAATGGCAGTGTTGGGGGAATGGTTGGAGTTGATGATCTTAGAGGGCTTTTCCAACATTAACAGTTCCAAGATCCCATGGACACAATTGCTCCCTGCAGGCTCCATCCCCCTGCCACCACCAGCTCTCTGTGCCACCAGAGCAAGAATTAGGGGAGGACAAGAGGTGGCAGCAGCTCCCAGCACTGGCAGCATCCCTGTGGGAAGGCCAGACACCCCAGTCCAGGCTGGCTCAGCACCCTCCAGCCTGAAGCGAAGGTGGAGCTGCTGTGAGAGGACACACTGCTGGGGGCTCCTGGTGCAGGCAGGCCCCGAGGCAGTGCCACATCCCTGTGCCTTTGGAGGGCTGGAGCTGATGCTGAGCACATCCAATACCCCAAGGCAGCACTGGCCTGCAAACCCAGGGCTCAGCTGAGCTTCCAGGGAACCAGAGAGCCCAGCCAGCCACCACAATTTAGCCTGAGGAGAAGGGACTGAGCATCATGCCTAGTGCTGGCTCTGCTGAACCCCAGGAGCTGTGGGACAAATGAAGAAAATGACAGACTAGAGGGAAATTAATAGAGCAGAAAATTTGAAATGATGTGGAAATAATTCCCCCAGCTTAAGGAGAGCTTCTTGTATGTTTAATTTCAGAATGCAACTGTTTTCGTGTTGCTAAATTACAGTATCAAAGTGAGGCGCCCTGCCTGGATCTGATGGGACATGGGGACATTCCCATGCCTGTGGCGAGCTCTCCCACCTGGAGCAAAGTAAGGGCTGGGGTGACCTATGTTTGCCATAGGGTAGGGGGCAAGGGGCTGTCGTGGCTGTTTTGGAGAAGCCCAAGTGCTGCTTGTCACCTCCATGAGGATTTGTCCCGTTAACCCTTCATCCCTAATTTGGGGCTGCCAGAAGCAGCTGAGGCGGAGGGCGAGGGGGTATGAGGGGCTGGGAGGTGTCTGCTGACTCCTTCCCCCACTCCCACACTCCTCTCCTCCTCTGCATGGAGATTTCTGTCCAGTGCTGTACACAGCTGGGCTCGGGAGCTGCAGGAGCTGAGAGGGATGGAGGGAGGTGCTGCAGGGAAAGGGAGGAGAGGGACGCTCAGGTTTGTTGGAAGCCTCCTGAATCCACCCATTTGAGGGGGGTCTGGCCCCACCTGCAAGGCCCTGATCTGCAAAGTTCTCCCACCTCCTGCATCCACCTGCGGGCTCCATCCTGGGTCCACCCAGGACCCAACTGCCTCTGCCAGGACCTGGAGGACCCGAGTGAAACCCTCCCTGGGCACCTCCCCGGTCTGGGGATATGAGGCCACTCGGGCAGGGGCCACAGAAAAGCAGAGACTGCAAGGACCCAGGGAAGAAAGGGATCCATGGCGATGGTGCTCCCTGCATGCCAGCCCGGCCCAGGGATGCCCTGCTCAGCCATGGCCTCACACTGCCAATGAGTGCCTGGGGAAGGGCAGTAGGGAAGATGTTCTCTCAGACGCTGGAAATCTCTTGGAAGTCCCCAAGGAGCCTTAGGGAGTGAGGAATCAGCTTCTTTCCTGACAAAAGAAGTTTTCAAGGTGTCCTTTAGGCTTCAGAGCGCAGAGTGAGATTGATCTGTGCTCAGCCCCCCAAGAGAAAATCACCAGTCTGGGTTTTCTCTTTCCTCACACATAGATGGGCAGGAGCTGCCCACATGTCCCTGCCGGTGGAGCCAGGAGCGGGCAGCCCCGGGAGGCAGGGAGAAGGGAGACAGACAGAGCCACATCAGCTCTGCTCCCTCCTCTCTGCCCCAAACACACCGGGACAGGGGCTCCTGGCATGCAGGGTGGGGGCATGGGCAGGGGGGCACAGAGCCTGCGGGGTGGGCACAGGAGCAGCCGCGCCCCGCCTGGAGACGTGGCCTCTGATTCCCCCGGGCAGAGAGGTGGCAGAAGGGCCAGCAGCTTTCTGCAGCTGCAGCCCTGCAGCCCTGCCCTGTGCATGTTCCGGTGCAGCCTCCGCAGACGTGCAGCCCTGC